>JAVIWC010001729.1:0-303766 GCA_031894815.1 Creontiades dilutus | reverse complement strand
CGTCCCTTTAATGAATCGATTGAGCCCACCCGGACCGCTTGAAGTTCATCGATTTGCTGTCCCTATGGGCTACAGAAAAAAGAACGTCAACAAGAATGTGAATGTGACCGTGCTTGTACATAGTAAAAAGGTCTACGTTATATTCCGAAATGCGTCTAAAATTGTAGGTTTGATATTGGCTTTTTTTCGTCCATAGGGATAAACAGTTTGTTTAGGTAACTAAGGTTGTTAGCGGAACTAGTCTTAAGGATATGTAGGTACGGAGATACAGTGTTCAGTTGAAGGATTCTTGCAGTCAATTCCAGGGCTTGGTATTGTTAAGGTTTCTAGAATGCAATGTACCACAAGCTTCGTCTAATATACGTAGATGAGTGATTTGGGACGAATTTCTGTTGGAATAAGCTCACTCCAACAAACGAACTCTTACTCAATATCTCAGTAAATTTGCATTCTTATAAATGAGCAGGCATTTGGTCATTGCGAAACCTCCTACCAGTAGCTAGCCCATTTCCTATAGAACAATTGTTTAGTTTTTAATTGTTCATGTCCACCTTCATATATACGGATTGGCTTGGTAGTCGAATAGCAATTTGGTTTAACAACAAAACCAAAATAATCGAAAAAAAAATTTTGAGAAAGAGAAAGTTCATGGTTTCGTATCGAAGGGTCGAGGAATCCATCTCAATAATGCCACCGTATCGCACAGATTTCTCCCAAACGGCTGGAATACTGAAATGTTATTATGGCACAATCTCACGGAATCTATGTTTTGTTAAATATTGTATGAACTATCTCCGCGATTTATGATAAAATACCTAAAACACCTAAAAAACTCAGGTCAGACCTAAATGTGGATTGTTTTGTAGAACTTTCCATAATGAGCCCCTTCCCAGGTCTGTAGGTCAAACCATTCCCGATTTATGGCATGATTAATGCGGCCAAGATTTGCACATCGCCTCATAACTGGCAGTGAAAGCTTAGCCCCTCAACTCGAATATCTGAGCCCATTTCCTTTAATTTGATCAAGGTCTGATATGATAAATGAACGCATCAATTGAATAATAAACCCCAGTGAAAGAATTTGCAGCGTTTTTTCTTGTTTTTCTCCAGGTACTGTAAAAAAATTAAAAATTAAGAATTGTGATAAATGTGTAAAAAAAATTTGGAAACAAAATGAACCTCTTCTTACAGGAAATTTAACGCCCAATTCGAACCTGTGGTTGAATGCCGGAAAACATTAATTGAAATCGAGAAAAATCAGTTTCTGTGGCCCATATCGTACGTCACCTACCAACTTACGTTAAAACGAACTACACGTTTTCTGGCATTCGAACTTTAATTTCTCCGTCAATTCCAATCAGAATTAAATGGTTGAGACGCCGTTGGAAAGCTTAGAAGTGGGAGAAGTTTTTATAAAATTTGACAACGAAAAAAATTATTTTTGTAGTCACGCCAAGCGTTCCAAGTTTTTGAAAAATTTCACTTTGCGAAAAATGTTCATCTTTGATTGAAAATTTCGGTGTTTGGAAGATGCGTTTTGGAAATCAAAGTAACTTCATCTTATAGGAAATTTAACGCAGATTCCAAAAATGTGGTCAAATGTGCAAGGTTGGGAAATTGCCGAGAAAAAAGCGTTTTAATGGCGAAAAACGCGATTTTTTGAAAAAAACTCTTAAAAATTATCTCAGCAACGGGGAGAAAAAAAATCGCGGTTGGCGGCGATTTACTCCATTTTCCATGTAGTTTCACCCAATTTTTTTTTTTTTTTTACACTAAGTGCGGGACACCCTGTATTTACGGATCGTCTTGATAGTCGAAAAGAAATTCGAAACAACAAAACCAAAATAATCGAAAATCTAATTTTGAGAAAGAGAAAGTTACCTTTCGTATCGAGCACGAGGAAACTATCTCAATAATGCCACTGTATCCACAGTGGGGATCATACTGAATGTTATTATGGCACAATCTCACGGAATCTATGTTTTGTTAAATATTGTATGAATTATCTCCGCGATTCATGATAAAATACAAAACACCTAGGTACTATGTCAGACCATAATTGTTTTGCATCTATAGTTAGTGCTATTTCCCAGTTCACACGCATGCTGAATGAAAGCTTAGCCTGACTTGGATTTCTAGTTTCTTTAAGTAGATCAAACAGCTGTTATGACTCATCACTCGTAACCCACAAGTAGGTAACCTTGTTTTCTATCTCCTCGATCGTTATCGGTAGAGTAAAATCGGAAACTATCCGCGATAAGGTGATTACCCCGAGATCCTCACTAATCGGAGAGTACAATCTTGTAAAGGGCGGTGAGAGAATGTTGACCCCTCAAGTAAGGATACCGAGTTACGAAAGACGCCAAGCGGACTGTGGGAACCTGAGCGGTAGGTACTGCACGACCCCGCTCCCTTCTCAAGGCCCGCAAGTCGCTCGAATTTCCACAGATTGAGACCTCCGATCAGAGATTCTATCAAATCCATCTGAATTCCCATTCTTTTTGAAACGGAAATCTAAAGAGAAAACAAGCCATGTAGGGTATCTTGAAGGGACAATCCTCATTAACGTAACCTAAATGCTGTGATTTGAGTTGAGCAGCGATCTGGATCTTATTGAAAAATTTGCATTGCATTCTTTGCATTCTTTCACTGGGGTTTATTATTCATTTGGCTTGCGTTCGTAAAATAATAAACCCCAGTGAAAGAATTTGCAACGTTTTTTCCATATTGGTTATATACAGGGTGGATGGGGATCAGTGTGAAAATTTTTTTGGGTAAAACTACATCGAAAATGGAGTAGAATGCCGCCAGAGTGGGGGTCCTATCTCAGTCCATTGGATAGTTATGATTTTTTTAGTGCTTTCACGGTCAACTCCGACCTCACGTCATGAAATCGAGTTTTCTGGAACACTGAAGCGTCCATTTTAATTTTATTATACATTTTCGGATTCAGCATTAAATTTTCTATAAGAAAAACATAATTTCAACCTTATAAAATTTCGATAACTCTGTTCATAATCGCAGTGAAAGGGAAAATTCGAAAAATTTGAAATTTTTCGATAAAATTCGAAACAGAGCCGACGTTTCAAAAATAGACCAAGAAGTTGTCAAATCTCATAAAAACTTCCTCATTTCATGAGCTTTCCAACGGTATACTCAATTTCAGGATTACGACATTTTTTCTTTGAGAAATTAAGTTTCAAATACAAAAAACCAAGGTGGGGGCGTCAATCTTGGTAGGGAAGGGGGTGCAAGGAGTTAACTCACATTCTCATTTCCTCCAGCTCCTGGACCTTTACGAATAAATACTGACCTGGCTACGCTTGTTTGAACAGCAATGAATTCATTTCGCCGTTTTGGGGAGAGTTGACGTTTGACCATGGCTGAGTTTAGTGTTCGGGAATACGCAGAAATGCATTATGTCTACGGCTTGTGTAACGGAAACGCACTTGCAGCGCTCTTCAACCTCAAACTCTTCAACAATTGATTTACCAACAAGATGGGGCCCCACCGCATTATTCTACGGCAGTGAAAACATGGCTATCAGAACGGTTTTCCACATGGATAGGGCGAGGTGGTACCATTGCGTGGCCGCCGAGGTCCCCTGATCTCAACCCCATGGACTTCTTCGTTTGGGGATTTTTGAAACAAAAAGTCTACAAAACGCAGGTGAACACAGAAGAAGAGTTGAGGGGGAAAATTGTAGCAGCAGCTCAAAAAGTTCAGGAGAAGTTAACACTCTCAGTTACTGTGAGAGAGCTATTCGAAAACGAGCTGGGTTATGCATTCGTAACAGGGGACGTCAGTTCGAACAAATGTTAACCTAAATTCATTTTTGTTTGTTGTCATTTGAAGGTTTTTTTTAACAGAAAATAAGAATAAAGGAACAGAAAGAAATGAGAACGTGAGTTAACTCCTCGCACCCCCTTCCCTACCAAGATTGACGCCCCCACCTTGGTTTTTTGTATTTGAAACTTAATTTCTCAAAGAAAAAATGTCGTAATCCTGAAATTGAATATACCGTTGGAAAGCTCATGAAATGAGGAAGTTTTTATGAGATTTGACAACTTCTTGGTCTATTTTTGAAACGTCGGCTCTGTTTCGAATTTTATCGAAAAATTTCAAATTTTTCGAATTTTCCCTTTCACTGCGATTATGAACAGAGTTATCGAAATTTTATAAGGTTGAAATTATGTTTTTCTTATAGGAAATTTAATTCTGAATCCGAAAATGTATAATAAAATTAAAATGGACGCTTCAGTGTTCCAGAAAACTCGATTTCATGACGTGAGGTCGGAGTTGACCGTGAAAGCACTAAAAAAATCATAACTATCCAATGGACTGAGATAGGACCCCCACTCTGGCGGCATTCTACTCCATTTTCGATGTAGTTTTACCCAAAAAAATTTTCACACTGATCACCATCCACCCTGTATTTTTTGTATGGTTCTTCCAGTCATGATGATGTTCTAAAAATAGAACGAAACGTTGGCGATGAAATTGTAGTTTCTTATCAACCTGACTGACTCTCAAGGTCTCCTAGAAACTGTCTACATAAAAGCGGGACAGTAGACCTCTATGGTTCTACAGCCAGATCATTTAAATGATTAATTTTACACATTTAAGTACCGTAAGATGAAAAATTGCCTATGCAAACTACAAATATGGGATTCTAGATTAGAGGAGGGGAGCTAGTAAACAGAGATGAAAGCTACGGCTGGGGGGGGGGGGGCTAACAAGGGTTTACGTGAGCGCATTCTGTGTTCATAAACGGTGCTTACTAAGCCTAACCAACTCCCTGGAAAAATCTGTAGATTCAACCAGAGCACCAGAGAGGCTAGTGCTTACTAAGGTAGCAGGTACACGAATGAGCCCCTCGGGCGGACGGAAAAGTGGTGATGCCGGTATAACAAAGGGCGGAAGGAGCCCACCCAAAGGTTAGTTGAAGGAGTGTTGAGCAAGGGGGGGGGGGGGGGTTGGACTGTCGGGTCGGTCGCTAAGAACTGGATTGTACTCCTGTTAATCACTTAAATGATAAAAGCATTATAATTTCTCGTTTCTATTGAATCGCCTGAATTTGTCGGTCTTGTGTTCCAGGTTGTGGACGGTAGAACGACCTAGAGGACAAGGGTCCAACTATCAGGCCGTGAGGAGGACGTGCAGAGAGCGGGGATGTCTCTACGAGGACCCCGAGTTTCCCCCAACCCCCAGGTCCCTGTACAGGCACAAGAAACCCCCTTTGCAGCCCATCGTGTGGATGCGACCTCACGTAATTTAATTACCTATTAATCGCACTATGCAACGTACACAATATAGTAATTTACAAGCTGCATTAATGTAAAAAACGCTGCAAATCCTTTCACTGGGGTTTATTATTCAATGATTCATGATTTGAAATTCTACTAAGCTTTGGAGCGTGCGTATTTCACAGGTGATAGACCGATAATTGAATTTCAGGAGGCACACAAATATGATCAACTGATTAATCCAAATAGGTATTTTGGTTGAGAACCGATTTAAGTGCTCTATGCATATCTGCTGAACAGAGTTGTTAGGAAAGTAATTCGATTACCCATTACAAATTCCAATTACTTTTGAAGACAGGTAATCGCGATTGTCTTTCCAATCGTTTTTCGATTACCATTACAGTAATCGGAATGGAGTACTGGTAATTCGATTACTTTTTTTAATCCGATTACTGCATTGGTAGAATGCGAATTTGATGCCACAATGATAGATGACACAATGTTATCTATTTAATATCGTATAATACAGATGAGAGACTCTCCGGGCGGATTGTTATTGTTATAAAATGTTTGAGAGTATTTAAACTAGATTGTAATTTTTCTTTGTGCCTTGCGTCTTAAAACCATCAAACCTGTAAGAATACATCCCCCATGGAATGGACCCGGTCTGGGAAATCGTTATTTTCCGTAAAAAGTGTTTTCCCTTTTAAATCGACTTTTTTATTTGTAAGGAATTAATTAAACTCGGAATTAATTAAAGGTAATCGGAATGACGATTACTTTATCCGATTACGAGTAATCGTAGTCGTTTTTTCGATTACCATTATTTGCAATCGAAAATGTAATCGTTTTTTCCATTACCATTACAGTAATTGGAATGGTAATTGCGATTACTTCTGGAGTAATTACAACCCCAAAACTTCGGATTTTCAATCTCCTTTTTACTGAAATTGTTACTAGCTAAATATACGTCATTACAATGAAAGTAATCGGAAAATTATTCATTCCTCAAAGTAATGATTACATCTCAACTCTGCTGCTGAAATTCAATAATCGCTCTATCACCTGTGAAACACGCACACTCCAAAGCTTAGTAGAAATTCAAATCATGAATCATTGAATAAAAAACAAAATGATGGGAATTATTCTACAAAGGTTCATTATTTCCTTATTACACTTCCATCAATGGGCCAGACTCCGCTCCTTGAAGGAAAATTCTTGCATACAAGTCTGCAACGCATTAGGACATTTCATGTCTTTCCCCTCCCTCCTTCTTCCCTTCCATCTTCTAGCAATCTTGTCTTCCTCTGTGAATTACATTTTTTTCAATATAAAGAAAACAAAAATTAAACTCATATTTTTAGCTTCAGTAGCCACTTCAGTAGCTGATCAAGACCCTGTACACCTTATTGTTCATGTCCTAAGGAGGCTACCAGCCAAATTTCAGCTTTCCACAGTTGATAGGAAAGAAGTTAGCTTCAGGAGCCACTCAGTTGATCAAGACCCTGTACACCTTATTGTTCACGTCCTAAGGAGGCTACCAGCCAAATCATAATAATCATTGAGCATATTTCGTTACGTAACGTAACGTGACATAACGACAATTTGGTTGTGTGCCATAGCAAAGACATGAAATGTCAATAAACACCAGTGAAAGAATTTGCAGCGTTTTTAGATAAATATTTGGATTTGTTAAATTCTAGATTTGACTTAGAACTTTTTTTAAAGGAAAAATTTTGATTTTGATCGGTGATTGTTTATTTTGAGCAGGAAATGTGTCAACGACCCAGGTTCAACACGGACGGCGGAGCGCGGAGTGACGTCGAACAAGGTGAACTGGGTGACGCCTGGTTCATCGGTGCCGTCTCTTCCCTCACCCTCACCCCGCGGTTCCTCGACAGGATCGTTCCTCCTGACCAGTCGTTCGACACCACCGCTAACTACTGCGGTCTCTTTAGGTAGGTACAAGTAAACAGCCCTAATTAGCTCCGTTCTCCCTCATAGAGGCTCACACATACACGGGAGCCAAGGTAAAAAGTGCCAGGATGATTAGGTGAGGATTGAACGAGGCAATTCAGATCAAGCTGGAGGAAAGTGGTTTATGTGAAGTAGTTGGAATGAAGAGTGATTATAAACTGAGTTCGGTATGACAGAAAATCATAAATGTAAATATGACACCAGGAACTGCGAACGCGAATGTGGTCATCTCTCCCCGAGGTGTGTTGTGAGACCATCAGTTGATCCCTAGCCGTCTCATAACTGGTAAATTGAACGGTAGGATCCCTTTCCATTAAAAATATTGTTGCGGTTTCCTTAATACAACCCAAATTCTCTCTTGATTTCATATTTGGCGGACCTATATCAGATAATTAAATCCATATAAACTCCAATCCGATTGTTATTCATTAAAATTCAATCTAGTCAAATACCCAATTCACCATTAATTTCCATTTTCAAGTTTAAACGTTATTGAAATAGTAAAATTAGGTTTTTGAACCATTTATTTGGCAACCCTGATTTGAACGTCTCATATGCTGCAAAGTTTTCCAATCGGTAAATCATTAGATATCGTACAACTATTCATTGATTTACGAAATCCATATAAACAATCCGATTGTTATTCAAAAAATAACAACAACAACATTCAAATTATTGAAATAGTAACAAATGGAACAAAACAACATACAGCAACACATGAAACATATTGAAAGTAATCCATGCATTACAGCAACGTCCATATGCTCGGTTTTCATACGATCATACTTATAAACATTTAACGTTATACACAATTTTTTTAAAAATTATAGAAGATTAGATTAGTGTTTGTATGCAAAAGAGGCTTGTGGAACGGTAACCCAGACGTGGGACCTTGAAATGCACACTGTACAGGAGCGAATATGAGTCGACTATGGTCAGGATCAGTCGATGGTAAAATTGTATGTCTTATGCCACGCAGCGCCTAGTATCAGGGAGCAGTGTGCAATATCTTCCATTCAAGAATTCAAAATTGACTGCATCCTGTGGAACATTCAATTTGTAGGCTATGTATAAGTGGCGAGGCCTATGGTCATCACTAGATTCGGCTATTACTAAAAAAAAATATTTAATATTAAATATTTTAAACATACTCGTAAATTAAAGCTCAACATTAATTAAGTCAATGCTAGCACACAGCGAAGTGGCTAAAATATTTTCAAAAAATGTTTGCACCAAAATCCGTCTCAAAGCATTCTAAATCCACTGTCAAAAGGCACCAAAACTCATTCCAGACGACAACTCTCGATAGAATTAAGAGAGAAAGCTCAAATCTGCACAAAAAATCTATCTAAGCTTTCAAATGGTTAAGTTTGAAGATGGGGACAATCGCTTCACTCGAAGGGGAGATTTGGGGCATTTAAAATAGGGGAAAATTACCCGAAAACCCCCAAGTAGGTGACTCTCTTTTATATAGGTTTTGTGAACTATCACACGATGGTGAAATCGGAGATATCTCAATCCGTTCTAACTAGAACAGTTTGAAGATGATAAAACAAGGTAGATGGGCAAAATTGGAAAACAAATTATGAGATTCTTCAGCTTTCAAAAATTTCCAAATTAAAATGACGTATCACAAGTAAGAAAATAAAGATGTTCTTTGATTAATTTTTGCTCATGCAAAACTTTTTTATTTGTCATTTTATTAGCCTTAATTCAAACTTTATACGTTATCCACCAGGAAGCAGGGTGTAGTTTCACGAAGGCTGGAATTTTTTTCAATTCATTTATTCATATTTTATTCCGACGTTTCGGAGTGATGAAACACTCCATCATCAGGGGATCTGGGGACAACATGTAATTTAATATTATTTATAACACCCCACACCATAGTGTTTTACACTATAATATTATTATGCCTAAGAACAAGTTACCTTTTTCTTCTATACTTACAATTTAATTTGGACATCCATCCTCGTCATCATTGTTAGCAGTTGTCTGTTTGTTTACAAATAATAAAGTAATAATGTAATTTTAAATATGTTGTTATTGTATGTATGACGCTAATGGTTGGTTGTTTTTTAAAATTAGGATTCATTTTTAACCAATTGACTGCAGTGAGCAGACAACTGCTAATAATAATGACGAGGATGGATGTCCAAATTAAATTGTAAGTATATAAGAAAAAGGTAACTTGTTCTTAGGCATAATAATATTATAGTGTAAAACCCTATGGTGTGGGGTGTTATAAATAATATTAAATTACATGTTGTCCCCAGATCCCCTGATGATGGAGTGTTTCATCACTCCGAAACGTCGGAATAAAATATGAATAAATGAATTGAAAAAAATTCCAGCCTTCGTGAAACTACACCCTGCTTCCTGGTGGATCATGCGAAACTAGTTTGAAAATTTGCTCATTTCGTCATGCTACATGACTGGAACATTTTACCATCTAAGTACCGTTAAAATGAGATAGCATTTGTCACAAAATAAAAATTTTGATTTCGCACATTCCTCATAAAAACCGTGTGATGAGGATGCTGCTAACTGATAAGGACATCGATATCAATATCGATGTCCCATCCCTACTGCTCAACTACAACTTGTTATGTGTAATTAGATAATTCTCTTACTACCAGATACTAAATGTTCAGATTCTACCTACATTTTCGACATATACTTAGCTATCTCGTTGACTATATCGTATAGTATACGGTATAGGTACGATCGAGTGGATCTACCCGATTCTTCTACCATGAAGATGTAGTGTTAAAGAGATAAAGTTGGTAGAAAGATGTAGTATTAAAGATATTGTTAGTAATAAGATGTAGTATTAAAGATAATGTTGGTACTTACCGATCGGGGTTATTGCACCTCACGTGTTGATGTAATTGTTGATGTAACTTTCGCGGATTGAACGAACGCGGGAGCACAGGACGTTACTTGCCGGGCGGAGGCCTCCGGTACTGAGGCGGAAAGGCGAACTACGATCAGCTGAGCGCCCCGCCCGTCCCGACGTGGCCACTGCGAGGCCCCCGAGTGAAAGGCCACGACCGAATCTTCGAAACGCCCGCCTCTTCTTAGTCGCCAGAGGAAAAAAATCGCCGTGAGGTGGAAAGTTTTCAAGAAATTCAATAGTTTAATAGTAAGAAAATATTAAATTTGAACATTTGGTGGAATATGTCTCTTGTCAATATCCGTAATTGGGCATTGTTTACAGTTTCTTTTTAGAGTAAATCTTCTCATTTGATTTAATTATTTATAATGGCGACACCCCATGCCTAGAGAAGCAACCGTTTATCCAACTCTCCAGCCGCTGAAGACTGATTTCAATCGATATCCACAAGTTTATCTATTAACTATCATTTTGGTTTATTATTCAACAACAAACCATTGTAATCGCTCTTGAAAAAAAAAATGTCTAACCCCCTGAAAATTTCATGGTTTACGTTTCAAAGGGTGTAGAATCCGAATCTGCAATAAAAATTTGTCCGTCCGTCCGCCGTACGCACGATTTCTCCCAAACGGCTGGAGCAAAAAATCTGAAATTTTCAGGAAAAATCCATGTTGGTCCTACAACGCCCCAGTTCTTTAGCCAGCTCTCTCACTTCATTTAAAGTGCCCTTTAAGGGTTGTCAACGTTTTGTAAAATTCCTAAAAACCTCAAAAAAAAGTCAAGGCGGCCTAAATTTGGACTTTTTTTAAAGAACTTTTCATGAGGAATCGAATGAGCCCCTTCCCCAGGTCATGTTCCCGATATTCATTTATGGTGCCAATATTTGCATTTTCACTAGGTTACTGCAATCAAAACAAAAACAACATACGCAATGAGTATTAATAATGATACATGATTTAAAAACGCTGCAAATTCCTTCACTGAGGTTTATTATTCAATTTCATTCATTTGGTTTGCATTCATGATTTGAATTTCTACTAAGCTTTGGAGTGTGCGTGTTTCACAGGTGATAGAGCGATTATTGAATTTCAGGAGATATGCATAGAGCACGTAAATCGGTTCTCAACCAAAATACCTATTATTTGGATTTGGAATATTTGTTGATCAGTTGATCATATTTGTGTGCCTCCTGAAATTCAATAATCGCTCTATCACCTGTGAAACACGCGTTTCAAATTATGAATGCAAGCCAAATGAATGAAATTGAATAATAAACCCCAGTGAATGAATTTGCAGCGTTTTTTCTCACGTGATTCCTATGTTTTCGAAGGTGTTGAACACGAATCTGATGTTGGCGACCAAAATTTCTCTCCACGTATCTGAGAAAATCGTCCTAACTTTGTACGTTCCCCGTGAAAATTTTCATTATAAGGACAACATTTTCAAGAGTAACTCTGTACGTAAACCGAAATGTACGTAGTCCGAATGTACGTCAAGCGGGGTATTACTGTACGTCAAAATTTGTCCACTACTGACAGACAATAGCTTTCCTCAGCAATATAACAGCAGAAGGTCCTTGACTATTCAGAAGGGCAATATAGATTATTAAAGGATCGTCTTATGTCCTACAAGTGGTTTCTTATCTCCTTCTACCTTATAAAACCAGACCATTCATCTTAATGGTGAAGCAAGTTTCAATTATGTCCACATCTAGTATTGGTCTATTCTAGGAGGATGTATCAACATAAATTAATGCTCAATTTATTAAAATTAAACTCCTGGTTACTCTACTTAGTACCTTTAAGGCATTCAGTAGCATCTAATAACCATTATGCTCTTTTCCCACAGGTTTAGGTTTTGGCATTTCGGAGAATGGAGAGAAGTTCTTATAGATGATAGACTGCCCACTTACAAAGGGAGGCTAGTTTATTCCAGGTCAACCAACCCAACCGAATTTTGGGTAGCACTACTTGAAAAAGCATACGCTAAGTAAGTAATGATATATATCAGTTTAAATATATAATGTAATACGAGAAAACAATGTCCAATGATGTAATACTGGTACTTGATGAACTGTCCTATGGTACATCAAATATTTTGAAGATAAGAAACATATAAGGTGATTGTATCTGGGAAAACTCTGGGAGTAGGGGGTTCATTGACGAATCAAAACTCACAACGTGTGTGCTAATGGTCCTTAATATGCCTATTTTTTATCCTGAGGAACTTCGTGCAAACTTGAATACTGTGTGAAACCACTTGACAAATTATCTCTTATGTGAATCTTTGACAATGGTGAGTGCATATAATTGGTAGGTAGGTAAGCGAGGTTCTGTAATCATGTAGATGTTCTAAGCAGATGTTGTATTCTAAGAGAATATTACCCACGTAACGTAATTATTATTCAATAATAAACCATTGTAATCGCTCTTGAAAAAAAAATTCTAAACCCCCTGAAAATTTCATGGTTTACGTTTCAAAGGGTGTAGAATCCGAATCTGCAATAAAAATTTTCCGTCCGTCCGCCGTACGCCGCACAATTTCTCCCAAACGGCTGGAGCAAAAAATCTGAAATTTTCAGGAAAAATCCAATATTGGTCCGAACAACGCCCCAATTCTTTAGCCAGCTCTCTCACTTAATTTAAAGTGCCCTTTAAGGGTTGTCAAAGTTTTGTAAAATCCCTAAAAACCTCAAAAAAAGTCAAGGCGGCCTAAATTTGGACTTTTTTTGAAGAACTTTCCATGAGGAATCGAATGAGCCCCTCCCCAGGTCCGTAGCTCAAACCATTCCCGATGTATGGCATGATCTTATGCTGCAAACATTTGCATCCACACTCACTACATCACTAGGTTACAGCGATCAAAACAAAAACAACAGCTTTTTTTTCTATCGCAGTAACCTAGTGATGTAGTGAATGAGGATACTGGAGTGAACTCTTAAAAGGGTTTATAGCCGATACAAGGGTTGAAGCATTCTGATATGCATGAAACGCTGCAAATTCTTTCACTGGGGTTTATTATTCAATTTCATTCATTTGGCTTGCATTCATGATTTGAATTTCCACTAAGATTTGGAGTGGAACTAACTTCGTTGGAACTTACTACTTACTGGTCTCGCTCTCAGAAATCAGCAACGATCATCCTTTCCATTTCTGCACACTATATAAATTCGGTAAACTTTCGGCATTGTTATGGAATCAATAGGTACATGGGAAATACACCAGTGTACTTATTCCAGATGCCTAATATTATTAATTGATTATAATACCTCATTTGATCAATGATGATTTCAGATTTTACGGCTGTTACGAGAGCCTTAGTTGTGGTGGCAGCACAACTAGGGCACTTCAAGATTTAACAGGAGGAATCGTTCAAAGCTTCGGGCTCACGAATCAGGACAGATATCTCACGTATCAAGTTCTGAACAGCGCCGTACCCAGATCTAGTCTACTTATCGCCAGTATAAATCCGGTATGTGGAAAATAGAAGTACACTCATACATGTTTACAATACAAAACACAAATCCATCCAGTCTGTCTATGCAAGGTGTTAACCCTTAATAACCCACAGTATCTTCCTGGAGACCTTCCCTTCAATCTCATTTCCCGCGATAAGAATAAAAATTTTACATAGAAATGAGTCCACTCAAAATCCCGATTGGCATGAAGAATTATCGTTCAAAGTTTATAATTTTTTTCTGGTTTCTACGTGGAGTGCTTGAGTAGAGGAACTAGGACGCTTGTATTCCTGTTTCGTTCTCAAACTGTTACGTTTGAACTGAAGGTAACAAAATTAATTTCCTGAACTTTTAATGTTTTAGTGTTGGTTATATCATTTTTGACAGAAATGTAACTCAATTTTCAACAATGTCTTCAAAAAGCGAGAAAAACTCACAAACTACAGGATACCATGATGTTTGAGTGTCTCGGAAAGGTATCCAACAAGTTGCATAGAAAATTGAATTTAATCGTTCATCCTAATTAAAGAAATTTTGGATCAGAAGAAAAAAAAAGACTTGGAAGAAAATGTGGAAAAAATTGGAATTCACCAAGATTTTTGGATCTTGGGATATTAAGGGTTAAGTGACTGACACCCATTTTTCAGCCCATTTTCGATCGGAGTTGCCTTCGATTTTTTCAAATCTCACTTAGTTTTGAATTATGTCAGTATCTTCGTTTTTTCCCTATTTTCGACTTCAGTTCACAAAAATGATCATAACTCTGTTAATTGAAGGAGTAACTTCAATTTTGATTACAATCAACGGTTTGAGTATGAATACCGTATGAGCGTTCAATTTCCTACCTGCCTGTCGGGAAACCAAAGTTTCTCGAACAGGCGAAACGGATGAAAAATGAACTTGAAAAGAAAAAATTGTCAAATCATGATAATTCAACTTTTTTTGTGATCCAGAGGTGATTTTTGCATGTAAGCCTAAAAGTTGCAGAAAAATGTCAGTTTTCCAACAGTAATAAATTATTTAATTTGTAAAATATATCATTTAAATGAAATAATTTGCAATTCTTTTACAAAATATGATCATCCTGCAAAATTGCATTTGACTGTGTTTCTACTCTCATCAATTGTCACAATATAAACATGCTTATCCCTAATTACCCAGCCCATTCTATATTCCAATTTCGTACCTGACGATTGTCCCTGATTTTGCAGGAAAAGGAAAACAAACGACAATTACGGTTACGCAATGGACTGATGACGCAAACCGCATACAGCGTAACTGGCCTCGCCCGAGTTAGGGGCCACACGGGAGAAACACCTTTAGTACGTCTGAGGAACCCTTGGGGCAAGGGCGAATGGACGGGCCCTTGGTCGGAGAGGTCCTGGGAGTGGGACACCCTCTCGGACAGGGACAAGGAGTTGCTAAGCGTTCGAGTGAGGAACGACGGAGAATTTTGGTAAGGAGCTGCGCAAATTTCATAAAACTCACCAAGTACACCAAGTTTCCTTCGTTCTTTGAGTTGAGGTGCCTGTACAGGGTTTCCAAGACTGCACGAATTTCATAAAACTCACTAAGCACACCAAGTTTCCTTCGTTCTTTGAAAGTTGAGGTGCCTAATCCTTGTGGCGTCAGGGTTTCCAATTTTTAAGACAACTACACTGACTGTTTCACAAAACAAGGAATTTGTCAGATCTCATGGGGCACGTGCACAAATTTCATAAAACTCACTAAGTACACCAAGTTTCCTTCGTTCTATGAAAGTTGAGGTGCCTAATCCTCGTGGCGTCAGGGTTTCCAATTTTTAAGACAACTACACTGACTGTTTCACAAAACAAGGAATTTGAGATCTCATGGGGCACGTGCTTTGAAAGTTGAGGTGCCTCAAATTTTTAAGACCAATATCTCCGAAACGGTTAGGGCAAATTTATTGTTATGCAGGAGCATAACTTGAGAAAATAAAGGTAGGCATGTTCAACTATTGAACAAACTATAAAATATACCTAATAACTCCGAACAATCCCTGACAATTTCATCGAAATCAGTCAAGAACTCCCGGGTTATGCTTGTGGCAAGGATTTCACGTTTGCGCATGCGCAGAGGCTACTACTTACTATAGGGGACCATCTACACAGCAAACCGAACAATCCCTGAAAACTTCATTGAAATTGGTCAAGAACTCCCAGAGTTATGCGCGTAACAAGGATTTCGTTTGCGCATGCGCAGAGGCTACTATTGATCCGGGGGTCATGAAACCTATAGGGGACCATCTACACATCAAACCGAACAATCCCTGAAAATTTCATCGAAATCGGTGAACAACTCCCGGAGTTATGCGCGTAACAAGGATTTCACGTTTGCGCATGCGCAGAGGCTACTATTGATCCGGGTGTTATGAAATTCATAGGGGACCATCTACACCCCAACCCGCACAATCCCTGAAAATTTCATCAAAATCGGACTATAACTTCGTGTAGTTTTGCCCGTAACAAGGATTTGCTGACAGACAGACAGACACACAGACAGACACGGAAACAAAATTGTTCAGAAAGGTCTAAAACGCAAAATGCGAGTGGAATTTTTGATTTTGGAGACAAAAAAATTTTCACATTCCGAAAGTGAAAACAATGCTTCCGCTACCTTGGTAGACTCGGAAGCAATAAGGTGATGGTGGTAGCTAGGTGGTGGTATAGCTACCAAGATACAGATAAGATGCGAACCTCCAGCGTTCCCCGCAGAGGTCAGTATAGTAGAGGTGTCTAGTTCATGTGATCTATTCAAATTCATTCAAGTTATTCAGTCAACTAATCTGTTGTTAGAGAGTTATGAGTTATAGACTTATGAGTAGCGTAAGCAACAAACACGCTAGTGAATTTATACGTGCTTAATACATATTTAAGAACGTGTTCGCACATTGACGGAATACTCTAGTTGGAATATATACGTATGATCAGCGAACTATTTTCGATATGTTGGCTGTTTCGAAGTGTTTCTTGTGTGTGTTCGACTAAGGATAATCGTTATACTCATAGGTAGCATGTTTGCACATTGTGGGAATAGTCTAGTTAGAATATGTTAGAATATATATCTATAATCAGGGAACTATTTTCGATATGCTGCCTGTTTCGAAGTGTATGAGTGTGTGTTCAACTAAGGACAATCGTTGAACTCATAGGTAGTGTGTGCCACAATCACACTAGTGAATTTTTAAGTGCATAATTGCACATTAAGCGAATAGTCTAGTTAGAATATATACGTATGATCAGGGAACTATTTTCGATATGTTGGCTGTTTCGAAGTGTTATTTGTGATTGTTCAACTAAGGATAATCGTTAAAACCCATGGGTGGTGTAAGCAACAAACACGCTAGTGAAGGGAATAGTCTAGTCAGAATATATAGGTATAATTAGGGAACTATTTTTGATATGCTGCATGTTCCGAAGTGTTATGAGTGTGTGTTCAACTACGGATAATCGTTCCGTAACTTATAGGTCGTGTAAGCTACAATCACACTCGCGAATTGATACGTGCATAATAAAACTTCAAGAACAGAGATGGTTCGAGAGAAAATAGGAGTACTATGACTAAAGAAAAACCTTTGGTTTTTTCCACGAATTTGGTCTGAGAAAAGTTTGAAACGGATTTGTATCACGTTATTTATTCCTATTGGTCTTAGCTGGTCCTACAACCTCACCTAGACCAATTATAATCTATTATCCTTCTACTGATCAATCATTGCATGGGACTTCCTAAACATGCGGCACCTACCTAATCTTGGCCTATGAGATTTCGTATTAGAGATGTTGTAGGAAAATACTTGGTACTTACCGATGTATTCGCATGGTCTCGCCTTCTGAATACGTAGATGGAAGATGAAAACGGAACACTTTTCGCGCGAAAACGGAACAGAGCAGACTACCGGAGACGACCACGCCCGAGCACGGACCCGAGAGAACTGGTCGAGGCCAGCCGCTCTCCGATGAGCTGGCCGGCGGAGGGATACTAGGGTGTGGCCGCGGTTCCCGGAAACTTCGTGTTTTCGATGTTTTAGGAGCCCAAAAAGTTAGAAAACACGAACTTATCGTCGCAAATTCACATAATACACTTAAAAATAAACGTGAAAACAGAGTACCATGTCCTACTCATCAAAAATATAGGAACTACTTTTCTAATAGGGGATTCCTTCGAAAAAATAGCTTAAAAATAACATTTTACCTAAATGTGTTGGCCCGTATGAACGATCACCGGTGTTTTTTGACTTGGTAGGCACTCACCAGCGAAAGTTTAGTAATTCGTACCGAATCGATAAGAGATTATCTGCTGTGTATCAGCGCGTCGTTGATACCTCTGTCCATATCCACATGCGTCACAAACAGAATTCACCACTTCATTTAACGAACACAACCAAATACTTCAGCAATGAATTACGAATTGGCGTTTAGTTCGCTCCCACAAAAATTCCTATTCTCGATAGTTTCCTGATTTTCCTTTAGGTTCTGTACCATCAATTAAATTTTTATATTGTTCGTTAATTGTTCTGATTCTTATAATTTTGTGTAAGGTTTTCTTTATATCGAATCAAGTAGGAAGTTCTTGTCGGTGAAAAGTTTTGTGAAAGCGATCAATCAGATGCAACTACAAAAACAATATGATTTGAGACTAGATTGAAAACAAAAGCATCAACAAACATGCATCCAGAGATGTGGTTAACATACACAAACGCTTTTGATGTCAATTCAGACCATTATCAGGCGGATAGGTACCCCTAATACAAATATGGCTACGTAGTACGTACCTATAATTTAGTGTGTATTTATAGATCATAGCTGAATCATTTTTTAATTATAATTCAATTGTAACAATTATACGACTTGTGTTACGTTGCTGGTACATTTTGATCAGCTCTGAAATTTTAATCGATTTGTGATACACACAATTATAGGCACTAAAAATGAATTCTGCTTATGTTGCATTGAAGATAACGATGATTATCTTGTATTTTGTATTGTATAATCACGACCTATTAGTAAATGATAACACCTAGAACTTGGATGATAAAATAAAATAACACACACAAGGCTTGTATGTGTATTAGAATTATGACTACGTACCTCAAGGTAATTCAATGTATAATTATAGGTAGATCATTTCTGGATCAATTTTTATTTCATTTATTCATTTTATTTTATTTATCATTATAAACTTTTGGTTTATTATTCAATAATAAACCATTGTAATCGCTCTTCAAAGGGTGTAGAATCCAAATCTGCAATAAAAATTTTTCCGTCCGTCCGCCGTACGAACGATTTCTCCCAAACGGCTGGAGCAAAAGATCTGAAATTTCCAGGAAAAATCCATGTTGGTCCGACAACGCCCCAATTCTTGAGCCAGCTCTCTCACTTAATTTAAGGTGCCCTTTAAGGGCTGTCAAAGTTTTGTAAAATCCCTAAAAACCTCAAAAATGTCAAAGCGGCCTAAATTTGAACTCTTTTTGAAGAACTTTCCAAGAGGAATCGAATGAGCCTCTCCCCAGGTCTGTAGCTCAAACCATTCCCGATGTATGGCCCGATTTATGCTGCCAACATTTGCATTTTTTTGGTTTATTATTGTTTTTGTTTTGATCGCAGTTACCTAGTGATGTAGTGAATGTGGATACTGGAGTGAACTTCTAAAAGGATTTGTAGCCGATACACGGGTTGAAGCATTCTGATATGCATGAAACGCTGAAAATTCTTTCACTGGGGTTTATTATTCAATTTTATTTGTTTGTCTTGCATTCATGATTTGAATTTCTACTAAGCTTTGGAGTGTACGTGTTTCGCAGGTGATAGAGCGATTATCGAATTTCAGGAGATATGCATAGAGCACGTAAATCGGTCCTCAACCAAAATACCTAGTTGGATTGATTTTCTCCAAATAGAGAAAACGTACGCATGTTTTTATTGTGGGGGGGGGGGGGGGGGGTATTGAGGTTCAATAAAAAAATGCTGCAAATTCTTTCACTGGGGTTTATTATTCAATTGGCTCGCGTGAATGATTTGAATTTCTACTAAGCTTTGGAGTGTGCGTGTCTCACAAGCGATAGAGCTATTATTGAATTTCAGGAGGCACACAAATATGATCAAATGATCAATCCATATAGGTATTTTGGTTGAGAACAGATTTTCGTGCTCTATGCATATCTCCTGAAATTCAATAATCGCTCTATCACCTGTTAAACACGCACACTCCAAAGCTTAGTAGAAATTCAAATCATGAACGCAAGCCAATTGAATAATAAACCCTAGTGAAAGAATTTGCAGCGTTTTCCTGAACGTTTCAGATTTTTTGCTCCAGCCGTTTGGGAGAAATCGTGCGTACGGCGGACGGACGGAAAAATTTTTATTGCAGATTTGGATTCTACACCCTTTGAAACGTGAACCTTGAAATTTTCAGGGGGTTAGCACTTTTTTGTTTTCAATAATGATTACAATGGTTTTTTATTGAATAATAAACCAAGAGAAAAGAAACTCGATGGGTCACACTTTGGGTTTACTATATGTTTGCAAAACTTTTGTTACTAAAAAAATCAAATCTAATTAATGGAATCGAGCGTAGAATCCGAATCTGTACTAAAAAAACGAGAGTCCCTAAATGAAAAAAACCAAGTTAGTGGGTATACGTTGATCATTTGCGCGCAGTTGTGAATTGATCACATTAAAAAGAAGTGTTGCTTTGCCCAAAAACAACGATTTTAGCTTGCTACCGCACTCTTCCTCAGGAATATCGGTTGATATGTCAAATTTTGACGGTATCCTTCGGATAATCGAAGTTGGTGCGCATTTGCGCAAGCGCGCCGTGCACACATTCCAGATCCGTTACAAAAACAAGCAAATTTAAAAAACCTCTGCCAAGTGGGTGTGGCACATAGCTTCCTCGTATCCATAACATGACTGTATAGATCATTGAAAATTATTATTGACTAAAGAACTTCGTTCAATTAGGCGAAGTAAATATTGAATTAGGGTAAATTTATTGTTATGCAGGAGCATAACTTGAGAAAATAAAGGTAGGCATGTTCAACTATTGAACAAACTATAAAATATACCTAATAAGTCCGAACAATCCCTGAAAATTTCATCGAAATCGGTCAAGAACTCCCGGAGTTATGCTTGTGGCAAGGATTTCATGTTTGCGCATGCGCAGAGGCTACTATTGAACCGGGGGTCATGAAACTTATAGGGGACCGTCTACACATCAAACCGAACAATCCCTGAAAATTTCATCGAAATTGGTCAAAAACTCCCGGAGTTATGCGAGTAACAAGGATTTCACGTTTGCGCATGCGCAGAGACTACTATTGATCCGGGTGTTATGAAATTCATAGGGGACCATCTACACCCCAATCCGCACAATCCCTGAAAATTTCATCAAAATCGGACTATAACTTCGTGTAGTTCTGCGCGTAACAAGGATTTGCTGACAGACAGACACGGAACCACAATTGTTCAGAAAGGTCTAAAACGCAAAATGCGAGTGGAATTTTTGATTTTGGAGACAAAAAATTTTCACATTCCGAAAGTGAAAACAATGCTTCCGCTACATTAGTAGACTCGGAAGCAAAATCAATTCTGTTTACTCCAGAAATTACGATTTTAGGAGGAGGGGGGGGGGATTGTTTCGTGGCTCACGCTGTATATACACAGGGAACTTCAGATCCAGTGAGGAGTGTCCATCAGCAAGACTGGATGGCTAATTACTATCTGACAATTTAGTGATACTTCTCCGATGTCATTAAATAAAGTACATGCTAGCTGCTGAGTTTTTGCTCCACATTAAAATTCACTCTTAGATGTACCTTCTGCTAACTTACTCATTCAACCGTTGAGATTATTATGAATCGAATTGCAGGATGTCTTTTGAGGATTTCGCCCGGCATTTCACCCATCTCGACCTCGTTCACATAGGTCCAGACGATTGGATGATTGAATCAGCCCTTCAAACCAAGCAGCCGTGGAGAGCTGTTTTGGCTCGAAGAAGATGGAGAAGCGGCCACAATGCAGGAGGTGGCCCCAATTTCGTTGGTCAGTTCACATTTCACATACATTTTAATACGAAAAGACACTGGTGGAACCTGATTTGTGGAATTTTAGTAACAATGATTTCAATCCGCCAGTATCTGCTTCAAGAATATGTTACATCAACTCAAATTTAGCTGAATGACCATTTGACCAGGTACTCAGACCTAGTTTCGTTGTTTTCACAGACCTTGTTATGGTATAATTCTCCCCTTAAATTTACACACATTCCAGGATGTACTGACTGAACAGTCACAACAATAAAATATTGGAAAGTTATTATACAATGCCTTTCTTCCTTTTTAGAGACGACCGCAATGAATCCTCAGTTCCACATCATGATCCCAAGATCTTCTAGCAATAAATGTCACGTGGTGGTATCAGTTACGCAATACTACGAGTTGCAACCGGAAAGCAAAAAGAAAAAACAGCTTTTTGCCATAGGATTTGCTGTCTACGAAATTCCACCGTCAATGACAAGATTGACTCCACAATTCGTTTCCGAACAAGTAATAAAAATAATTACTTATCAAATTATTCAATCATTTGAATAATCCAAGATTTTGTACTAAGTCCCATGTATTTGCCATTCCATAGCTCACAGGTTTCTGATGATTTGTTTTGTATTATTACAGAAACCGTTGGACGTCACGAATCACTCAGTCGCGCGGGAAGTAGTTACGTTTTTTACTCTACCCCCTGGTGATTATATTATCGTACCGCAAACCAATGTGCCCAACTGTGATGGAAAATTTTTATTAAGGATACTGACTGATGAGCAAAGTAATATTTGGTAAGTATTCCTACCATTTCCTCGAAACCCTCCACATTTAGTGGACTATTTTATACCTAGGGACAGTTTCACTTTTTGATTTTCCGAGGTTTCCCAGAAAGGAATTTCGAGTTGTTTCGAATTTTCGCATCATCCATGAGTCATGAGCAACTTGCAATTCAATTTTGAACATTTTATCCCGATTATGAACTTTTTAATAAGATATTCCACGAATGTAAATGTTCGTCTTTCGAATTAACATTCCCTTTTATGCCTAGGAACGGGTTACGGGAACATGTTATCTTTAGGGACAGAGTAAAGAACGACATAAGTACCTAAATTTTGGGATGAAAAAAGACTTTATTTATTAATTTTTTTATATATATATAAAACATATAAAGAAATATGAAAATATAAAAACATTGTTCATCAAAAATGCTACTCTCTACCCCTGCAAATTGCTTGGCTTTCTTCATAGCAAAATCTTTGAGAGGATTATGGACCGTGAATAAGCCTGATTCTTCTAGATTCCATATCATTGCTGGATTCTTGTGTTTTCCGCGAGCCAGAATTTTTTCAAGTTGGCAAATATCTGTGTTTGCGTTACAAGACAAGCTCTTAGGTACAGAAAACGGACGGCTTTTACTTCCTGGAGTTCCGCAACCATTCCTCTCCAGCCCAGGAGGATGGATATTTCGTCCCAATCATCTAGGCACAACACCTGGGGTTATATTCAAAATCTTTGTTTCCCCGAATTAACAATTCCCACACTCAACATTTCCAAATCCGATTTAGCAACTGAAAATCGAGCTGCTTCAGGGTAAGCTTATCTTGCGTCACCTATAGCACTGCTGACTGCTGCCTCAAAATTTTCAATTTGCATTTGGACTTTAAGGCCCTGCAGGGTGGCCTTACGTCTGCGATGGCCTACTCGAGTTACTCAGTGGCACTTTTCCCGCACCACACGTGACGCAATGAAAATATCGATTATTCATCGTACGTGAGAGAGAAAAAACATTTATTGATCATTATATGGTGTAGAATAAAAACGGAGTAAGATGGAACGTTGTCTATATTTCCACGAAAGTAAAGAGTTACACTGCTGAATCGATTTCGACGTTTAGGTCACAATTAGTAACAAACATGAACTGAAAGTACATCACAGAAAGCATACCTTATATAGGATCGAGTGAGAGGAGATTGAATCCTATTGGCTCAAGGAAGTGAAAGGGGCGGGGAGGACGAACCAATGCCACTCAAGGCTTACAAAGTGAAAGGGGAAACATATCATTATGAAGAGGTGGAGCCAAACTTATTGCAAGAAAGAACCCAATAATGGTGAAATATTTTGAGGAATGACATCATTTAAACATTTTCCTGACCTATCACTTTTAACAATTTCGAATTTTTCTAGCACATCCAACGTAACTCCCTTCGGGCAAAAGTGAGGAAATTCTACATATTGCCTGTTTGTCAGATCAAAACTGAAGCTATGATTGGATTCATTCAGATGACTTGCAAAGGCAAAATCACCTTTGTTGTCCCTGAAATCCTTTTCACGCTCTTTCATTCGTTCCCTAAATTGACCTAAACGATGACCTAAACGTCGAAATCGATTTAGCAGTGTATCTCTTTACTTTCGTGGAAATATAGACAACATTCTATCTTACTCCGTTTTTATTTGAAATGGGTTTCCACAACTTGCGTCCGTAGCATATGGGGTCCATCAAACCAAACAACTGGCGTTTGGAAAATGTTAGCTAGGAACAGCTCTTTCATTTGGAAACCTAATGATTTGACATGGAAGGCCACGATAGGCAGAAAAAATCACCCAACAGAGATAAAATTACTTACTTTCGATAAGAAAAAACATAAAACACCAATTTTCTACTAACAGCTGAGACCTTCGTGGCTGAGAGCAGAGAAGCTACTATCTAGTGGGCGAATGTTACAGTTCAACCAATCTCGCAAGGCAATTTTTCCGTTCACACCCGAATTTTTCAGCGATTGTCCCTAAGTATAACTGTACCTTAGGCATATCGTCTCCTTTACCCAACTTTAAAAGCCACTATAGGTGTTCTACACAGAGGTTATTCTAGCCAATCGCAGAAACAGTAATGCTAACTCTAGCTGGTGCGTTTTGTATTTCGCTCAGGCTTAGAGATATGTTCAAATACGAAGAACATACAGAATCAACTCGCTAGGTAGCTACTATGACATAAAACTAAAAACATTCGTCGTTTTATCAATTCTAAACTAAAACATTCTATGATTTATGATTTATGTATTTATGATTATGACTATGATTTATGTTTTGTTTCAAGGGAGGTAAATGAAGATAACATGGTATTTAGAAATATCTCTGCAGAATTCATGGAAGACGCTTTGATTTTGGTGAGTTCAGTTGAATGCATCTTGTATTATATGAAATATACATAAATCATATTAAGTGTTCTTTAAAACGGTAAACGCAATTTGTCATGAATATAAATAGAAAGGTTTTGTTAATGCACAAATCACATTTATGATTTCAGCCTGAGGGAAAATCCTTAGTTGCTAAGCTGTTAATTAAATATCCACCTGAAGTAGATGTTAGCCAACTACACAAAATATTGAAGTCACAATGGAAAGGTAGGTACAGAACTCCAACTCACAGATGGTAGAGAACATTATGTAAACGAATAAAATATATAAATATAAGTAGATAGCTATTGTAAATTATGTTCCATGCTCTACATTACATTGAAACAATACATATATAAATTGAAGTTTTCTGTAAGTGATTTTTCAACTTGTTTTCTAGCTTATCTCTTGGAAAAGCCATCAGTTGAATTGTGTAAAAGTTTAATCATGTTGCGAGACGTCAATATTAGCGGCAGGATAAACGTGTTTGACATCCCAGTTCTGATGCGCATGCTGCAATTCTGGAGGGTAAGGATTGTGAATAACATTTACTATACTTTTTAAATATATCAGGGAACTTTAAAAGCAAGGGAAACCATCAGTTTTGAACGGGATAACGTTCAAATTTAACGTTGATGGCTAGAGATATAACCCACAGGTATGTGTATTACATTACACTACGTGAAATGTGGGGTTACTAGTAGGCACTACCCAAATAATTGTCACCGTATCTTCTTATTCACCAATAAGCATTTTCTTATGAGGAATCATACGCAATGAGTATTAATAATGATACACGATTTAAAAAACGCTGCAAATTCTTTCACTGGGGTTTATTATTCAATTTCATTCATTTGGCTTGCATTCATGATTTGAATTTCTACTAAGCTTTGGAGTGTGCGTGTTTCACAGGTGATAGAGCGATTATTGAATTTCAGGAGGCACACAAATATGATCAACTGATCAATCCAAATAGGTATTTTGGTTGAGAACTGATTTAAGTGCTCTATGCATATCTCCTGAAATTCAATAATCGCTCTATCACCTGTGAAACACGCACACTCCAAAGCTTAGTAGAAATTCAAATCATGAATGCAAGCCAAATGAATGAAATTGAATAATAAACCCCAGTGAAAGAATTTGCAGCGTTTTTTCAAGAGTGATTACAATGGAAAAATATTCTATTTAAAAATTGTAAATTTCGTAAGACGGAGCATGCATATCAGAATGCTTCAACCCGTGTATCGGCTATAAACCCTTTTAGGAGTTCACTCCAGTATCCACATTCACTACATCACTTTGGTTACTGCGATCAAAAAAAAAAAAAATAAAATAAGCTGGTTTTGATCACAAAAAAAAAATTGGATGCAATGTTGGCAGCATAAATCGGGCCATACATCGGGAATGGTTTGAGCTACGGACCTGGGGAGGGGCTCATTCGATTCCTCATGGAAAGTTCTTTTAAAAAAAGTCCAAATTTAGGCCGCCTTGACTTTTTTTTGAGGTTTTTAGGGATTTTACAAAACTTTGACAACACTTAAAGGGCACTTTAAATTAAGTGAGAGAGCTGGCTAAAGAATAGGGGCGTTGTCGGACCAACATGGATTTTTCCAGAAAATTTCAGATTTTTTGCTCCAGCCGTTCGGGAGAAATCGTGCATATGGCGTACGGCGGACGGACGGCAACATTTTTATTGCAGATTCGGATTCTACACCCTTTGAAACGTAAACCATGAAATTTTAAGGGGGGGGGGGTTAGAAATTTTTGTTCAAGAGCGATTACAATAGTTTATTATTGAATAATAAACCAAAATTAAGAAATACATTACCAACAATGTCTTTCATTTTATGTCGTTCCAATTTTACAGATAGCCTTTGAGAAATTCGATAAGGGCAACCATTCCAGTAAAACGTCGAGTTACAACCTGCGAGCTCTGTTGTGGGAAGCAGGGAGCACAGTTAGCAATAAAGTGTTGGAATGCCTGGTCCTGAGATTCGCCAAAAACACAGTTCTGTCCGCTGAGTGTTTTGTGATGGCCATGGTGCGACTGCATTTAGCTCACGGTAAGTGAACTGTAATTATATCTAAATAACGTCTAGTTTTTATATTTCTACTCAAGTATTGAATAACTTTCAGAACTCAGTCAATGTTCTCAAAATAAGATGAATGCACAGTCAGATAGCATTAGGTTAGTAGGTAAAGTTACATTATCGATTCGCAACTCCTACACATAGGAGGATATGAGCAATTTTCTCCATTATGTTCATTTTGGTTTGATATTTTTAATTTGAATACTTTTTGTGGACAAAAACATAGAAGTTTAAAACAGGTTACCATAACAGTTTTAGGTTTTCAACAAACAATTTTTAATTGAAGCACATCAAATGTAGAAAAAATTTTCCTAAATTGTGAACTCATGTTCATAAATTGCCCAAATAATATTCTGCTAATACATTTAAATATCTAACGATCGACTTTTCAAGGCCTTTTTCGTTAAATTTGAACACTTGGAACTAAAAGAGCATATTTTTCGGCAAAAGAAGATATTTTTCAATTTAAAATATAAAAAGGGATATCTGGAATAGCTTGCACAATATTAGAAAGTTTCAAAGCCCATATGTCGTTTCAAAATTACTCAAAACGGATTTCCATGTAGACAAAATTTTGGATAGTTTCATTTTTGGTACGCCGTACGCACGATTTCTCCCAAACGGCTGAAGCAAAAAAGTTGAAATTTTCAGGAAAAATCAATATTGGTCCGGCGACGCTCCAATTCTTGAGCCAGCTCTCTCACTTAATTTAACGTGCCCTTTAAGGGTTGTCAAAGTTTTGTAAAATCCCTAAAAACCTCAAAAAAAGTCAAGGCGGCCTAAATTTGTACTCTTTTTGAAGAACACTCCACGAGGAATCGAATGAGCTCTTCCCCAGGTCCGTAGGTCAAACCATTCTCGATGTATGGCCCGATTTATGGTGCCAACATTCGCGTTATTTTGGTTTGTTATTGTTTTTGTGTTGATATCAGTAACCTAGTGACGTAGTGATGTAGATATAAATGTGGATACTGGAGTGAACTCCTAAACGGCTTTGTAGCCGATACACGGGTTAAAGCATTCTAATAACCATTAAAAAAAACGCTGCAAATTTTTTCACTGGGGTTTATTATTCAATTGGCTTGCGTTCATGATTTGAATTTATACTAAGCTTTGGAGTGTGCGTGTTTCACAGGTGATAGAGCGATTATTGAATTTCAGGAGATATGCATAGAGCACGTAAATCTGTTCTCGACCGAAATACCTATTCGGATTGATCAGTTGATCATATTTGTGTGCCTCCTGAAATTCAGTAATCGCTCTATCACCTGTGAAACACGCACACTCCAAAGCTTAGCATAAATTCAAATCATGAACGCAAGCCAATTGAATAATAAATCCCAGTGAAAAAATTTGTAGCGTTTTAAATGATCAAGGTATTGTAATAGAAGCGAAAAACTCGATAAAGTGTCAATATTTTAAAACTTATTATTAACCAATTTGTTTTATTTTCAGAGAGGTACCACAGTTTAGATACGAAAATGAAAGGAAATCCAATCTCGTTAGAAGAAGTAAGAACCGTCAATAACCACAGTTACCTCACAAAATGCATGTGCACAAGACTGGAATATCGTATGGCTGTGTTGATTGTGGAGTAGTTTATCTCCTGATTGTCTATTATTTTAATCATGTGGTTCAGATCAAAAGACATTTGTCGTCACATTATCAAGTTCGGGAGGAGAGGTGGTGTTCGGAATTTTGCCGATGGCTACAGCAGTCTTATTGACACCGTTTGCCTCAAGTTACCGCCAGCTAAAAGCTATCATTTCCCTTCATTCTTGGTATTTCCTCAGTAATTAGTCATATTTGAAACTAGAGAGGCACGGCGGATCATTGAATCATTTACCTTTTACGTGGGCATTGACAGACTGTACTGAATATTTACTTTTGATAACGTTGTCAGCCACACAAGTATGAACGGTATGAGGAAAACTCGAATAGGATTGACCCGAATCATCTGAAAGCCTATCCGCAAGAAACTGTTGAGTTCACGAACATATTTCTTGAACCACTTCAAGGCATTGATAATTTTTTATGGGGGGGGGGGGGGGGGGAGCTTTTGCCATTATTCGATTAGCTCCACGTAGCCTGAATGATGCTCGTATGACGAAGAATCTTAATTCAATTCTTCGGCAAAGATGTAACTCAAAATTCCTTGTGTAACACTCCATATCAAGAGCCTTTGATACGGATGACGAGCCCCCTAAAAGCCTGTTCACAGTTGCGGTATTTCTCCCTGGACCCCGCCTTTGCCACACTGTCTTGGGAGCAGTAAGAGGGGACGTCAGTGTTGATTAAAAAATCCCACACCCTTATATCTTGATGACGCTAACTTTCATCTCTGGCCAAACGTAGCACCGGCTCTACACTTGCACTTCCCCAGAAAAGCGCACCAAGCCCTGCTGTACTGTCTCAAATTCCATCAAGACTCCATTCATTTCAATAATCCTCCCTTCTCACAGCTTGGAACACGAGAGATATTGAATGTGGCTCTGCATACATCTGAGGCTATCCCTGAAACTTCTTAGTCAGGTCAGGTTGGGAGTGCTGTGAGCCACTGCGATGCATTTTCTTCAATTATACATCGCTTCACTAGCTAATGGTACGTTGGCAGTCTGGCTACCAGCTCAAAACTATGGAGGCAACATTACGAGATGCTTAACACTTCCTCTCCCTCTTCAAAACCTCCATGGGCCCACAGTAATCTCCATAAATTAGTGAACGGCCAGCTTTAATTGTCCATGTCAAACTCTGATACCTCATTTGATTCATTGAAGTTGAATCCACTAAAATAGGTAAAACGCAAAAATTACCTTTTTCTATCAAAAAAGTTGTTTTATTTTATTATTTTTTTCTAACTTATATCAAATTGTGCCTTGCCAACTTGGGTTATTCAAAGGTACCCTCAGGAGGCTTCGCAGTAATCTCAAGCAGATGCACGTGCTGTTTAATAGAGCAGAGATGGCTTTTTAATAGAAACTTGTACAAGAGAAGGGATGCATACTAACAAGTGTGTCAGTGTTGCTACCTATACTACTGCCCATATAGGAGCGACCCCGGACCGCAGGGACGAAAACCCCTTCCCCGCCATCAGGTGGCAACACCGCAGCGGACCCTTTAACTCGGCCGACTATCCCTCATTAGCTGCAGTAAAGCCCCTTTCAATCTCCCCCTCTTAACGCAAGACGTTTTAGTTGCTTTTGTTGAAAAATGTAATTTTTTGTGAGATTCAAAATGTTATCGTCGTTCTGAGGAAAACAAGTCTAAATTTCATATCAATCGGTTCAGGAACACCTTATCAAACAAGTGTGTGGCCATATTGCAAGTGTAATAAATTGCAAAAAACTCTGCAAATTTGATTACACATGGGTTTATTATTCTTGTGTCGAACTTGATCACACTTAAACTCATGTTTCTTTGATCCAACCCTGTCAGGTGGGATGGGGCTCGAAAAAGTACGGAAATAATGTCATTTTGCACCATTTTACCCCATGAAAATGGATTTCCTCGCTCTGGGTCAATCGCACAGGTTTGGGACCCACTCCAATCGCTTCAGCGTCCAAAATTACATGGAACACGATACCCCACATGCCCACATGGGAAAAAACCCATTTTTGTTTGGGTTTGACGAAAACTGCCATTGGGTATTTTTACATAACGTCTAGGTATGTTTTTCCAGTTCAAATTTATACTCGTTGTGTCCCTTTTTTTATGTACATCACGATTCTGGTGATGGCATGATCGAAATAACTATTAGGTCACATTTGGATTGCATTACACGCGTAAGTACCGCACCGTAATTAGGGTCAGGCCACTACCTGTAGGCTCAAATTTGGGTGGCGTTGCCAGACCCAGAGGTCTTCAGAAAACCGCAGGGTCGCTCCTACGTGGGCAAGAGTATACTGGCTGCTTTATTAACCTCTGATAACAGCACCCTAAACTCATGCCTACTTGAATGGAGTTTCTATGACTAAAACTCTGGTTTATACTTTCAAATTTCTGAAAAATAATCAAACCTTGACAAAACGGAATCATCAGAATGCCCTGAACTTAGTTTGTTACACACCACTTATCCAGTAGTTTTAACCCTATGGTCATCATCGCTAATACGTTATTAAATTCACAGTTCTCACTAATTTTGAATTAATGATTTCAGATGATCCTGATGACGATATATTCGTGACATTACCCAACTCGAATTATACCTTTTGTGCTCACAAAGCATACAAACAAGCCAAAGAAACTTCGATAGCCAATGTTGAAATCTTCGTCATTTGCCATGTACCATACGTTTAGGTTTTGTAACAATAAATTTGTAAATAATATTTATAAAAATAAAAATTATTTTATTTTTGTGTTAATAAAGACTTGTTAAAAAAATTATTACTTTGCCTCTGCTGTTTGTTCCTGGCATCTTGAGCCGTGGGGTTTCTCCCCTCTTTCTATTTAAGGGTAAGCCTGTATTCTCATTTCCGTTGATAGGAAAATCATGAATCATTAGGGATTTTCCAACCGCTTGCTCCGAGCTACACCAGTGGAAGAGCGCAGGCACACTAATGAGGGAGCAGGATGAGGCGTTTTCCAACCGCTGCCAGTGTAACTTCGAGGCAACTTGCACTGAATTCCAACCGGCCAGGGGACTTGCTCGGGACTCCCCCACGGTAATCCAGCCTGAGGTCGGAGTAACTTGCTCTGAGCAGGAAACCTAGGGTAACCTCTTCAAAAGTCTAACCTTCCTCATTCCATTTTTCGTTTTCGTGCGGTTGTTTCCTACTTATTTTTCCTACCTATTCCTGCTTATTTTCGATGGAGTTTCTGGAATTAATTAGAGATATTTCGTCCTCATCCTCGAGCGAAAATTCTTGGTGGGACTCTGAGTTCCTAGACATTGTAGCCGAGGAGCTAATTGATCGAGAAGTTCTCAGAAATAGATTGTATTTCGAAAGAATTGTCGAGCAGTATGACGTCAACGATTTTTACGGCCATTTCAGGTAACAGTGCACTTAACAGTATAATAACACCAAGAGACTAGTTTAAGTGAAAATCAAAGAACATTTGACAGAAGCCGCGCAAGATGAGGAAGGTTTCACGTTTGAGGGTTATCCTCCCGTAAGGTTGCTCTGGGACTTTCATTTCATTTTCCAACCCAGTGGAATTCCGTATGTACACAGCTTTGGTCCCAAGCAGCAAGTGCCCTACACTGCCATGCCCCGAACCTGCTCGCAGCAGGTCGCTTGGGAAATCCCTATTAGAAAGTTGTTACTAGTTAGGTCAAGTGTGATACCTAGGTATCCTATTGCTTAAGACCTATCTCATACGGACTAAGTCACTTGCGACGAAGTTGTGGAAACCCATTTCAAATAAAAACGGAGTAAGATAGAACGTTGTCTATATTTCCACGAAAGTAAAGAGTTACACTGTTAAATCGATTTCGACGGTTAGGTCATCATCAGTAACAAACATGAACTGCAAGTACATCACAGAAAGCATATCTTATATAGGATCGAGTGAGAGGAGATTGAATCCTATTGGCTCAAGAAAGTGAAAGGGGTGGGGAGGTCCTCCCTTTTTTTTACCTATCTCATCTACCAAGCATGTGATATAAGTCACCTATCGACAGGCCATTCCAACAGTTGGGTAACCTAAAAACTCCAGACGATGGGTCACTCAACTCCCTCCACTCATCCTAACACACTAACAGATGGTAACAACACTGCAGATGGGAGAGGAAAATGAATGATGATGGATTAAGACTTGAAGAATTGGCAGTATTTAGGGGTTAGTGAGAACGGTAACGTACTTTTTTTGCGCAGAACTAATGGTGTTCTGACACCACACTCCTGACTCCCTCCTACACTTACAAATCACATTTTGCAAGGTCTGATGTTCTGATTCAGGAAAATTGAAGTTTTTCGGTGAAAATCATCTTCCAAAGACAGTTTTGTTATATAGTACATAAGCTGTTCACAAGGCTGTGAAACACAACCCACTCAGCAAGTCTGGAAAGGTCCGTTTCACTGGAAAACCTCGATTTTCTTGAACATAGTCTCAATATGAATTGGATTTTTAACTGAGCAGAGGGTCAGAAGTGTCGCCATATGATTCATTAAAATGAATAGAGCAACGTCAAATAAATAATGCGAATGTTAATTGCGACCTCAAAAACAATTTCTGAGCTGTCTCCTCCAGCTTCAAAAAAGGTGAGCATCCAGAGTTGCTCACTCTAGCTGAACAATAAGTGACATAATCATTAGGTGATTTTGCAAAAGAGAGTACAAGCAGCAAGGCTATCGTTGAGATAAGTCTATCTGACAGGTCATTCCAACGGTTAGATCACCTAAAAACTCCTAACAATGGGTCCCCCATCTCCTCAAAACGCATCTCCCATCAATTGAGGAGCTTACTTTCAAACAGGCACATATCCATCCCGACAAAATGTTCAGGGAGTGATAAAAACGATTGGCAGATTAGTGGAGATGTTTTTCTGCAGTTTCTCATCGAATCAATGTGTGATCCAGGCACAGATAAAGATGCCTCAGAATATGAATCAATTTTCTCCAGAACACGAGGTTGTATATCCAAGAAAGTTTTTCTCCACTTTGGGAATTGAAAACTTTTGATCAAAACTCATGGATTTGTGCCTTTTTGAAAAAGAAAGAATTCATTCCGGAGGATATGTGCTATTTCGATTGCAAGGCACTGAAAAAAATGTAGGGGACGGATTTGTTACCTTTTGATGCAAACACATAACTTTAGCCCTGGAATTGACGTGGATGTGTTCTGTTTTGTTTGGAAACGATAGGGGGATCTGATTCAACTCATATTCAGAGCTAGAAAATTCAGAAAAAAACGTTTGCTCCCAGATTTGGATATGTGCCTTTTTGAAAGTAAGCTCCTCAATTTATATCAAACTTACGAAAACCTTCCCTTCAGGTAACACTGCAGGTGGAAGTGGAAAGTAATTTTCTCATGCCTTGGAAAACTGGAAGCAACTGTTTTTTTTTTCTTTTTTTTTTATCTAATGGCGTCACTCCTGCCTCTCTGACAGTTAAAAGTCAGACTTTTCAAAGTCTCATATCAGTTTTTCAGTGAAACACGATGTTTCCAAGGGTTTTTTTCCACATAGTTATGTAAATTGTCACAAGTTCTTATTTGAATGAGTTGTTCAATTTACCTGTGAAAGACAGTATCCGTCCATTATAAGTCTATTTTCAATGAAAAACCTCGAATTCTTCGAACATGAAATCATGATTAATTAGATTTCTAACTGTCGGAAATGGTGAAGAGTGTCACATTCTGCTTCAATAATATAAGAAATCAAAATTAGCTTAGCATCCAGCGTTGCTCATTGTAGCTGAGAGATAGGTGATCTAATAATTACGAACAACTACTCTCTATTATCCTAGTGATTAAACTAAGTAATTAGTAAACCGAAAATTAATTTCATTCGCGGTACAACAAAAGTATTAAAAGATACCCATCTGAAACTTGATTTTTTTAAAAAGGTGATAAACAACAACACATGTATTTTTGTCATAAACTTTATATAACAACAAATAATAGTTTTAAAAGCAGGTACTTTTAACGTTTTCTAAGTAATTAAAACTGTTCGATACAAATACTATGAATTAAGTGATTTGCTACCTATATATGTGGAGTGACGTCCATACCTAGCATCTATAAATATGTACTAGGCATTTAACGGCATTTAGGTTTGTCGTGAATGGAGTAAGAACTCGAATCTTGCATGCAATTTTGTCTTCTCTGCTCTTCACAACAAAAACTGCCTAATATTTGATGCTTGTCAATAAACGTTACATGCAATAGGTACCTAGGAATTTTGAAACGCGATTTCAATTTTAACAATGTATAATTTACAGAAATATGAGTTTAAACAATTTGCAATTAAAGTTTTTTTTAACATAGCAAACGGTGCTAAGAATCATAATTTTGATTCGCCTAGACAGAAAACTAAGATTCATTTGAAGTAGTTAACACACACTTTTCTTGTGGTCAGTTTCAATTTTCACTTCAAAAATATCGAGCCGTTCAACAAATAAAATAACAACGAAAACATCACACTTTACAAAGACAAGGTAAATGCATAAAATGATAACCGATTATATATGGTAATGGAAAACCGATCGGGAGAAAAAACTACTGAGGTCTCCTTATGCCCAGTAGAAAAACCTAAATCGTTTGACAATAGAGATGACATACGAGAAACCCGTGCAGTTACAGTGAGAAGTAGGATAAATGATCATATATGCGAGTATTTTAAACTTTCAATAAAACTAATACTGTAACAAAATTTCCATAAACCATCAACAATTTAGGGGAGTATGTGATCCGAAAGCTGGAGGTCAACATCTCAGGGAACATTTACCGCCGTACCACGCAGCTGCTGGCCTTTGCCGATGACATCGTTGTGATGGCTAGGTCAGTCAAATACATGGATGAAGCTTTCCTGAAATTGCAGGCTGCAGGAGAAGAAGTAGGACTCACCATGAACAAGAAGAAGTGATGAAGGCTATCCAGATGAAGTGACATTGGGGGGCTCTGTTTTCAAGTCTGCTAAAGAATTAAAATACCTCGGCGTAATGATAACTAGCAATGAAGACTGCACTACAGAGATTCGTGCTAGATTAGCTGCAGGCAACCAGGCGTATTTTTCTTTGCAGACCTTGATTAAATCAAAGATGTTATCGAGAGGCTTGAAGACAAGGATTTATGAATCTATTGTCCGTCCCATTGTCACATACAGCTTGGAGTGCTGGGTGTTGACTGACAAGGATATGAGAACCCTTGAGAACTGGGAGCGTAAAATCCTGAGGATGGTTTTTGGACCCGTGCATGACCAGGGAACGTGGAGGATCCGTAAAAACGCTAAGCTATTGAACCTGTATCAGAAGCCTGGAATAGTTGGAATTGTCAAAAGTGCAAGGCTGCGTTGGTTAGGCCACGTTATGAGAGCAGACCCAAAAGGCTCCTTACGAAGTATTTTAGATGGGAAACCTGGAGGGCGCCGAATAAGAGGAAGACCTCGTAAAAAATGGTTGGAAGATATAGAAGGTGACCTTAGCGATATTGGAGCGAGATTGCAGAGAAGAGCGGCACAGGATAGAACAGTCTGGGAAGATATTGTAGAGCAGGGCAAGGCCCTCAAAGGGCCGTAGTGCCAAAAAGAAGAAGAATTAACAAATCAGAAGGAAATGAAACTAGCCACTCCCTAAATCTGTTGTTTCCTCTTTCAGTTCCACCATTTTTTCACCATTATATAAATTCGACTTCTCAACCCATGAATATTCTGGGTTTTCAAAATCCTCCTCCCCAACTTTGGTCAATTTCTGAGACAAAGAATCCCAAACTAATGAGCTTTATAACAGCTTCAAACTCACCCTTTCCAATGCAATCATTTATAACATTTCGGCATTTAAATCTTGGATGTTGAATGAGTCAGAATAAAATATTCGCATATTTATCAACACCTATATCATATAAAAATAAATTAAAAATTTGATTCAGAACGTTCCACAAAAAACCTCGTATGAACTCTCCTGTTGAAAAAAATAAAACACTGACACAAAAATTAATAAAAAATCGGTTTTTAAGATGAAATATTAATAAAATAATATTTGTAGACAAAAACTTGGTTTGAATTGCCAAGTACCTTTGTGGTCGAAACAGTTACATCACAATTTACTCGAATAGAGTAGGAACTCGTTTCTTGTAACGGTTCAGTTTTGAAGACGTTAATTGTTGAAATCTTTCAAGGAGGACCGTTGTTGGGCGTTTGACATTTTGATCCATAGATAACATAAAATTAATCGTTTGGTCATATACGATCAATTTAAAGGATCAATTAGGGGTCATTCATTTAGTTTTTAGATGCGAGAGGTAGCGGCTACGGCGTTGGTAGTTGGAACGTTGAAGGTGTGTGGTTTGGAACTTTTTAATTGTTGATCGAGAGAAACTTTTGTTGAAAAAAATTAATTAATTAAGTGCTCGATGAAAAAAAAGGAAATGGAGACGGCTTCTGAATCGGTGGTGGGTTTCTTCAATAATCCAGAAAGTAAGAACTGGCAAAGGAAACTCTTTTCCTACGAGAAACCATAATCAAGGAACGATGTCTATTTTTTTCGAAATAAACGAGATACAATATGAAATCGATTTCGAACGTTAAGTCAACATCAATAACAATATTATTGTAACGAATTTATTCCACGGAAATAGACGTTTCTTGTTCCGTAGAAAGTTATGAGACACAATTGGGATTATCCGATATTTTCTTTATGCATGAAAGGAAAAGAGCCCAATACAAGTTAAAAAAAATCCCTCATCTATTCCTTGGGTGAATAATCTGAAGATGGTAACATTTTGAAATAGCGATGAGAATTATCACAGTAGGCTGTGACCTGCTGCACCACTAAAATAGGGCGAACGCGTTTCTTGTTCTGAATAAAAATGTTCGTTTGTTTTGTCTTGAACTTCAATCTAATCATTTCCGAGACCCGACAGGTTTTTCATTGTTTGGAGTTCATCGTGTACTGCGAACAAGGTCCTAGTGATGCCTAACTTGACAAGTTAGGTTATAGACATCTCTTAGATATCCCATTCTGAATTCGCGAGAGGTTCAGCTTTACAACGTGCTCTTCAATGGCCCAACTTACCATATTAGTGGAAGAAAAATGAAACGAATAAATTCAAATACAACAAAAAAAAACCTTTTCGCCTAACTTTTCAATGTTTGGTTCATTATTTTCAACCAAACCATCGTATTTCTCAAATATACAGTTAAGATGATTTTAAAAACAACCCATAATCGATCATATTAAGATAACTGTCCATTGTAACAAAATATCATAGACGAAAATTTGCCTTGTAAATTGATGTAGTGATTTCAATGGTAGGTATTTACTTTGATATCGCTTAATCCTAACCAAGTCTTGACAGTTCCTATAAATTATTTTAAATGACATAATACTATTTATAAATTTAATAAAAGACAAAAATCATAATGATGAAGTTGAAACAAATACGATTTTACTTCAACTTTTGAGAATAATCACACGTTACCTTTCAAAAAAGGTGATATTTTAGGAAAATTATTTATTTTAAAATTCAATGGGTGCTGCTTTTATAGTGTCTATTCCAAAACATCACACTTGTCTTTCCAATTTTCAAAATATCTGGTCACAATAATTGTGAAGCGAATGCCAGTCACGAAGACTATGTGCAATTTTACAATATTTTACACTAAACAAAACTCCACGAGGTAAAACTCCATTTGATTTTTATTTTAAAAATGTGTATGATTTGGTTGACTAGCAAGATTTGCCGAGACTTGCAACGCTGAATACTTAATTCCTTTCTCGCACCCTACTTCGTCCAAGGGACGCCTACAGTTTTTTTGAATATATACGAACCCTTCACAAATTCCGCAACTAAATAAATCTACGAGTTTTTCATTATGTATCCATATGAAGCAGCAAATTGAGGAAAAATGTTTACCGCTTCATACGAAAACGTGTTGAATAACTAAAAATCTTCGAAATACCTATTTAGTCTGTACGTTACACATTGTACCCAACACGTATCTTTTTATATCTTCATAAAACACCTTCACTGACTAATTTCTCTTAACTAACAGATGAGGAACTTCTTCACTCCATTGATCGTTAAAACATATATAACCCGAATGCCCTCAATTTAAAAATGTGGAAAGATTGAAAATGGAACTCGGGTGCATGTCAAACCGATACCTTTTCCAATATAAGGCTTTTTTGTTAGAAAACTACATTCAACAAGCCAAATTCTTTGCATTCAATGAATCAGATAGAAAAGAAGTTCAATTTGATCGTAAAGTGATGACGAAAAACTTTGTGAATGCTAATTGGAAAAGTTCCCTCTTTGGCTTGCATATAAAATTATATCTAAAATTGGGAACCAGTGCCGAGAATTAATATCAAATTCATATTGAAACAAGGTCTTAAAAACTTCACAAACCATTTTCAAACTGCAAGTCACGTAAGTTTCCCAATTCGTCGAATTTCAACGTCATTAAAACGTCGAACAAACCAATTTTTTCAGAACATCTCATTTAAAGAAATAAAATTTAATAAATAAAGGAACCTCGTGAAACTCAACCTTCACACATTCAAATGAGATTATCATGATTAACGGGATTTTATCAGAGTAGGTACATCATTATTATTACTCCAACAAATTCTGCAACATGACCTAACAATCATAATAATTATTGCTATTATAAGAGTTTAGTCAGTGGATATCGTAAATTTTCTTTAATAAATAATTGCAATATACAACCGCCGGTGTTTCTCTTCGATAAAATCTCAAGCAGCTACTTACGCCCGCGCATTCAACTCCTGCAACGCGTCACACGAAGGTGTCTTGATCCCCTGGGCTTTTGCATATAAATTGTTGTCCCCAAAGTTTCTCGCTCGCCAGACCAAAGACTCCCCTGAAAATTTTGTATTCGGTTAATTTCTTATGACAACCATACTATGAATAAATTAAATGTTACAGAATCATAATACAGCTTGATCCATATCTCTTGGGTGATTGGCTCCATCAATTACAGAAGCCCAATTTTAGATAGATTGGGTACCAATACAATTTTTTCTTCCAATGTTCATAATAAGACGAATAGTACATGTGATGGGCACCGGGGCAGGGTCCATCAAGAGAGTCGTTAGGCGGACCAATCAGCAACCGCCTCCGCTGTTTGGTCCACCAATCACATTAGACCCGGTCAGTATAAATAGGCAGCACCCGACCGGGCTAATTCATTCCGTCTTCAGCCTTCGACTCATAACAATATACTTTCCGATCTACCCTCGTTCTTCAGGAAGCGCAAGACCACCTTCCACCGCAACGGCGACGATCATTACAGTACATTATACTGGACTTTCAATAATACTAACATCGACTTAATACTCGTATGCAGTAAACATAGGTAATAAGCTTTTCCAACTGTCATTATTTTTAATAAGTGGCCCTTTCAGGCTTTCGAAGATTTGTAGGGAATGTCAGAAAAGGAAGCAGAGCAGTGAGGTCCAAAAGTTGTGGAAACATCTCTACCGTGGAGGTGCTGGAGGGAACTGGGAATGAGCAAGATCAACGCGCACCAGGAGTTGGTAGACTATTGGAATCCACTATTAAGTGACTACAATTACAACCCGTTTGAGGTGTCGGTGCCCCATTTCATAAGTGCCGTGTCAAAAACACTGTAAACAATGGAACAACGAAATCTCTTCTTCACATTGCTTGAAAGCTGAGCTGGCATCAGAAGTCTACATTGGATCAGCATTGAAAACCACGATGTTTCGACCTACTACTACCCAGAAACATACGATCATACCATCAGATCCTGGTACATGGTAATTTTCTCCAACCTTCCGTAGAAAATCTCGATGAAATCCAAACAGCCATCGGACAATCCAGCCACCACCAGCTTTTTGTTACCAAAACCTTGTGCACTAGGTACGTCGACGGACCTTAGAACTGCTTCAGGGAGAAGTGGGAGGAGGATATTCAAACCATCTAAGTAATTATAGCTCATGATGTGGATCTTTGTAGGATCTGAATCATATATCCCAGTGCTTAACAAAATAGATCCCTGAATATCCGTTTTCTCAAAAATGATGTACCTACCTTTTTATCATATACAGAGCATTCTCTAAAGCAGCATAGAAGATTAAAATCTACAACTACTCATAGCATTTCCTCAGTTTAGGTAAAATGATCCCTTAGAAATTATCTGATGACTATCTTAATAAAACTCACGGTAAGTCTTCTCTCGATAACAAGCATTTCTGAGGTTGGAAATATATTCTTCTTCCACTGAAACCTCCAAACGTCGGATGCTACCTTGGTATGTGCTGTGGAAATTTTCTTTCACATAATAAGGAACTCCAAGGACAATAGTTTTTCTGACAACTGGAAATTTACTGAAACAAAAAAGATAAATCACTACTTTCCAAATGTATACTGTCTGATTGCAACACCCGCACTCTAATAACTCCTCACATTTTAAAGCCCTCATAGTATATTCACATGTTTCTCACTTTCCTTACCTGTTCTGGGTAAGGCTGTAAACTGGGTCTGAAACCAGGAGGGAGCTCATCATCGAAAGAGCAATTAGGATCAAAACAGGAAGCATTTGCATCAGCACTCCGTAATTGGTGGGTTGCTGAAAGTAAACCAATTGCCAAGTATTAGGTTCGGTATGCAATGTTCATTATTTTTGTTTTTAGTGAGTCTGATTCGTGAGGAACAATCATGACTAGAGTTGTATTTGCCCAGCCAAAAACATACTCAAGAAAAAAGTTGATTCAAGGAAGTCTAGAATAAGCGTGTCTTACATCAAGATGGCAGGAGGAAACACTGTACCTACAGTAGGTAACTATACTTACAGATTAACAGAGCCGAGCAATGATATAATAACTTAATAGAGGTATTGCAATCAATAAACCTAAACGGTTGATATACAAAGTTAATTTGGAGGAAATTGGAAGCGGTAAACACACAAGAGTCAAATCTCGTGAATTTTCAAATTTATATACGCTTCTTTACAGCATAAAGGCGCTTACAGACTGGAGCTGCGATAAGAGTGAGGAAAGAGAGCAAAGAAAACAAACACAGGTAGAGATGTTCAATATTTCTGTACTGGTGACAAAGTCACTGATATGGGTTTGTCACCGATATATCGGTGACAAGGAACTGGAAAAAGCAGTGACAGATATTTCGGTGACTGCGCAGGATTCCAACACAAAGTACTACTATGCGCAGGCGCGGGATTGGAATGGCGGCTAGGCTGCTCTGGCCTATGTCACTGAATCTCATATCGGATATCTACTTACAGTCTCTTTCACTGCGTCACCACTTAGCGACAAATAATAAATAGTACTAAATAAAATTGAAAAAAGCAAAGACGATTGTGGAGGTTGAAAGAGCTAAAAGATTTTCAGGCGAAGATGGTTCTGAATGCACTCTAGAGGGATTTCATAAAACCATATCGTCCACCAGCCTTCTGGGTGACAATGCCCTCCAGTGCTCCGAGTCATTTTCTCTTTCTCCATTCAAACTCAAGCTCCAAAGGGAGCAGAAGATTGATGGTTGGACGAAATCCCGCTAGAATGCGCTCAAAACCGTCATTGCCCTCTTTACCGAACAATTTCCTGAAAGAGTTGCGAACTCTATAACACTGTTATCAGTGAAACCTTACTTGAGACTACTCGGCTAGAGATGCTCGATATTTGACTCGACTTTGTCACCAATATCATTTTGGTGACTTTGTCACCGGTACAGAAATATTTAAAGCTAAAGAATTTCTGTTATTATTCAACAGAATTTATGTTACCATTCATAAGGTCCTTAAAATATGAATAAAATACATTCTTAAAGGGATGAATGTGTTTTTTTAATTTTCTCTCACTCTTATTCAGAAGTTTAAAATTTAGTAAAACATTTTTTTACATATACAAGAATAAAAACAGATTATTATTATTCTAACTGTAAAGCAATCCCTCTTTAATCATAAAAATTTATGTTCAACATCTATTTTTATGCTTCCTTCCTTCAAAAAACTGTGACAGCGCCACATTTCCACTCTCTGTCACCGATATTTGTCACCGTTATTTCCTTGTCACTGGAACCAAAGTCACCGATATTTGTAAGTCACTGGATCGCACATCTCTAAATTCGAGTGGAGCTATGAGCAAAGAAAAGAACCCAGTTTGTTTTCGTCGCTCTTATCGCTCATATTAAACATGAACCTGATGATTTAATTGGAGTTTTGATCATGAAAAAACCTTTATGGGACGTTAATTATACTCTATTTACCGTGTTTTATTCCCGTATAAACTGAAGTAGTCTCCTTGAAGTAATTGAACTGAATGTTCACGTTATCAATTCAACGTTTATTACGAGTAATAAAACATTTATTTCGGTACGAAGCTGTTGCAAAAATGTGTAGGTTCAACAGGCAAAATTGGGTTTGAAATGACCACCTCTTCAGCAATTTGCGCTGTACTTTCTCCAGTACTTTCTCATATTCAACCGAAAATACTCGTAAAACCTGTTGGAATCTTCTCGAATTTCATCGTACGAATGATGAAATTCCCCGTGAACGTGTTGCGATTGATCAATTGCATGAATCCCTTCCACTTTTCGCCCCTGAAAAGATTCTCAATGACGGGTTTTCCGCAAAGAAATAGTCATCGCTCTTAACGCAGCTCCAGTCTGTAAGAGCCCTAACGAAAACACAGCTATGGCTTCTTGTTATTCGCTCAACATTACATTAGGAATAAACGTGACTATTCGAATCGTATATACCAATAGATTTTAAATCCTCAGAAAATCGTATCAAATTATAAGCCTGATGTACAGGATGCGGAAAAGGGTAAGTCATTTGTCACCAAAATCAATTCCTTCTTATCACCACAAGCAAATTCTACCCTCATTAGTATCCTTAAGAATATTTGGTAACAAGTACATAGTCTTCCCACTCAGAGTAGTGCCCCAATCCCGTTCCATACAACATTTCACTCTAATAGTTGAATAAGAAATGCGAAGTATATCACAACGCAAAAATCCTCCCAAAATTGTGTTTCTAAACAATCCTGAGTGATTATGTACTTACCTCTCTGTGTGGTTGCTGATGTTGTTGATCAGCACGCCTCCATTGATTACCACGTCGAACGTACACATTTGCTGATCCCGGGAATGCACCTCCGAAGAACATGTTGAAGAATTCTTCAGCCGTTACATCCGCTGTAAAATAGGGTTTTAACATGCTTTGTGAAAATCAATTCCTTTAAAAATAACAAAGAACGTGACAAAGTAAATGGATTGGTTCAATAATAATTTTTTATCCTGCGTCAACTTACACTCAAATCCTCGGGTGTATGTCTCTGACGAATGGCTGTGATTATGCCTTAACCTTTCTTCGTCATTTCCATAAAGATCATACTGTTTTCTTTTTTCAACATCTGTTAGTATTGCTACAGCATTCCCCACAGCTGAAAATCCAATAAATAAAATTTAAAAGCAAGCCTATAAAACTTGGGCTTTTCTACATCCGTACAGTCATCAATTACACATTACCTTAGCAAGACTGTTAGGAATACAAACATGAAAGTAGACAGGCATCAACCATTTGACACACAAATGATTAACAGAATAGTGGAATCTACCTCTTACGACACCGACTAGATAAAAATTCTTGCATACAAGTCTGCAACGCATTAGGACATTTCATGTCTTTCCCCTCCCTCCTTCTTCCCTTCCATCTTCTAGCAATCTTGTCTTCCTCTGTGAATAACAAATTTCAGCTTCCTACGGTTGATAGGGAAGATGTTAGCTTCAGGAGCCACTCTGCTGATCAAGACCCTGTACACCTTATTGTTCATGTCCTAAGGAGGCTACCAGCCAAATTTCAGCTTTCCACAGTTGATAGGAAAGAAGTTAGCTTCAGGAGCCACTCTTCTGATCAAGACCCTCTGCACCTTATTGTTCACGTCCTAAGGAGGCTACCAGCCAAATCATAATAACCATATAGCCAAATTTCAGCTATAATCATATAGGTACCTACCTACCTCACTTCTACGAATCATAATAATCATTGAGCATATTTCGTTACGTAACGTAACGTGACATAACGACAATTTGGTTGTGTGCCATAGCAAAGACATGAAATGTCAAAAATTATTTGGTATTGCGTGTGTTTTCGTTACTCAGCACTAAATGTTGTGTATGTTACTTCAGTGTGATTTATTTTAAATTGATAATTCAAGATGAATTGTTTTCAAATAATTACAAAAATCGAACTATCAAAAGGTTTTGTTCATTTAACCTAAACGAAAGTACAGTACAAAGGTGAAGAATCAAAATAGTTTAAATTAAGAAAAAATACCTACCTTTGAAAGCTTCTGCAGCGCCTGGAGCCTTATTTTTGTCAGGATGAAGGTGTAACGCTAACTTTTTGTAAGCTTTCTTGATTTCACTATCCGAAGCATCTTTAGTGACGCCAAGAATTTCATAGTAGTCCTTGCATTTCTTGATCCTAGAAAATTATTCCATATATAACTGAGCAGAAAGGTTGAAATAGTCCTTATTGCTTTGATAATGAAACACATTTTTTTCACTCACAATTCATAAAATTGTCAGTTTTAACAAACTATTACTAAAATCCTCTCTTCAATTTGATTAATTCATCGCATCGTTGAGGATTAGTACGATTTAATAAGTAATACCAGTTTTCAATACATAGGTGCTAACACTTATTCTGAAACCATCAACTACTTAGAACAGAATGAGAGGGGTACGAAGAAATCTAAAACTACTGTTCTATATAATGTCCATAGCGATCTGCCAAGGAGTACTGCAAGTTTTGGCCACAGCATACAATCACCAGGCACCCTCATGCTACGCAATTTTGATTAGTATTTTCTATTCCCCACCATCAAAAATTATTACGGTGCATGAAACACAAAACAGGAACCGTAGTTCGTTTCTCCGATTAAGCTGCTTTAGATTCAGGCTTTCATTCAAAAAGTGGACAGAGATTTTCACTAAGGCCCCTTGCGCCTGGAGGATCTCTTTTGACCTGTACTAGAATTTACAACTATACTGTTGCACCTACACCTATAATGTACACATATAACGTAAGATTAATGGAATTGACTCTTCCTACTCACCTTCTAACTTATTCGAAAAATTGCCGCTAAAACGTCTCAAACCAATAATAGAAGAAAGAAAATTGATTCCAGATAGTCAATTTGGTTTTAGACAACATCACTCAACGATAAATCAAGTCCATAGGATCACTAACATCATCGAAAAAGCCCTATAAGGTTAACAAATTAGTGACAGTATCTTCTTGGATGTGGCTCAAGCCTTTGACAAGGTTTGGCACGAGGGACTAGAGTACAAACTGCACAGGGATCTCCCAAGACAGTACTACTTACTACTGAAGTCCTACCTTGAAAATAGACATTTCAGGGTGAAGCAAGATGACCAATACTCCGGCTTGAAGCCCATAAAAGCAGGGGTCCCGCAGGGGAGTGTCTTAGGGCCAGTACTCTACCTCCTGTACACACGGGACACCCCAACAAGAAGGCACAACTGTTGCCACCTTTGCAGATGATACGGCTATCCTCTCTGTTGGAGATGATATAGAAGCTGCAACACGCAAACTACAGACGGCTCCTACTGAGGTTTCTAAGTGGACCAAGATGTGGAGAATGAAGCTGAACGAATCAAAATCAGCCCACATCAACTTCACAAACCGAAAAGTCCCTATCTTGGATGTTGAGATCAATTCGAATAAAATACCGCATTCTGAAGCAGTTAAATACTAGGGTTTGACACTTGACTCCAAATTAAACTGGAATAAACACATAGAAAAGAAGAAAGAAGAACTTAAAATCAAGTACAGAAGGATGTATTGGCTAATGGGAAGGAATTCCCATCTCTCTCTTCACAACAAACTGCTTATATATAAGCAGATCCTTCGCCCTATTTGAACCTATGGGATACAGATCTGGGGCTGTGCCAAGAAATCAAATATTAAGAAAATCCAAACCTTTCAAAATAAAATACTGAGAAGTTTAGTTGGAGGCATGCGAAACGATGATATTCATCGAGATTTGAGGAGTGAGACAGTCTATGAAATTATTGCAAAATACGCAAGGAAGCATGAACATCGCCTCCACAAACATGAGAACCCGGAGATGCTCTACGTTTTGGACAACGAAGGTGAAATCCGACGTCTCAAGCGAAACAAACCACTGGATTTAGTTGTGCTGCGTGAATAGAAATGCAATCGAACTCAATGCTATTTAATTGAGCTATACAATCAAGGGCTAGGTTTTGCTGTAAACCTACCCTCTTGGAGTGTACCTATATTGATATGTAAAATTGCTAGATGAAATGTATTTGATTTTTCAGTTGCAATTAATAAATCACGAAAAAAAAAAAAACCTTCTAACTGCTTCCAACTGATCCGATGTATAGTCCATGCTTTCCGCTGCTGGTTTCTCTTTTCTAGAATCTGAAAATACAAATAACGAAAAATATACCAACAACATAACACATATTTAGTTTTAAAACAAATCAAGAAGTTGTAAACGAATGGCAAAATACGGGATTGCGCAAATAACGTACATTAAAATACAGCGTATCACCTATATTATAAAACAGTTTTTTTTAAATTATCTATTTTTATTATTTTTATCAGTACTAATTTATTTAACTTTTATAAACGAGATTAACATAAACAAACATCATTTTCCCTCCAGTCCTTTCAAAATTTAGACCTCAATTTTTGAAACATATTTAAATTTCACAGTAGATCAGCATTAGCTAGAGCTAGCAATAAACGTTTTTGTAAGGAGTTTCAACGTAAAGACAAGAAAATTTCAATTCTGGAGAAACTAAGGAATCAGAAACATGCTGAAAAAATCTCTGGCCATTTGCTCCTCAAAACTTGTTAGCTTTCCAAAGGTGTTCTAAATTCAGTTTTGTTTGGAATACGAATGGTGATAAAAATGGAGTTTGAAGAATGTAGAAAAGTAGCCGAGATTAAAGATTCTTACATGCCCCATAAATTAGAGACATGCCCAGATCATTGAGTGAAACTTGATTTTGCTTTAGAAAAAAACACGTTTTCTTTCATTCAAACTCATTTTTCTCCTAGAAAAAGACGTCCAAACATAAAAACGAGTATACCGTTGGAAAGCTGAGTGTCTGGGCAAGTTTTCCCCGAGGAGTGCCTGACGAAAAACCTCCCTAAAGATAACGAAAAAACGAAAGAAAAACGATGATTTTAAAGACATTTTCGAAGTTTGAACTTTTGCCATTTCTTTCACCAAAAAGGTCTGGCTAAAAAAATTAAATTTTATATTAGGGTAATAGGAAATTTCGTGCTCTTTCCAATGGTCACCTTATTTTTCTCGTTTAGACCCAAATTGAGGGAGCTACGGCTGTTTTAGTGAGACAAGGTCTAAAATGTAAAAAAATCTTAAATATTAAATTGAGGGAAAACGAAGCCTCTAAACGAAAAATGCTAAGAGACACTTTCGATTGCAAATTAAACGTAGAATCGATTCTCTGAGTTTGTCCCATAATTTTACTAGACACCCTGTATACGTATTTTACACATTTCAGTAATTAAAGATCTTTACTTACTCGACTGAGACCGGCGTCGAACAGAGGGTTCTTCTGGCTTAGTCGAAGAGCCAGGCGAAGTTTTGAAACGTTGAAGGCTCTCCAATAAATCTGGGACAAAAATTGATAATTCATTGATGTTGATTATCACAGATGAAACGTCATACAAATTCAGAATTTATATGAATCCAACCTCTGGAATGTGCTGGAAATTTACGTCTACTGCCATTTAGATCCCAATTAGCCATTAGGCAGCCTTGATAGCAAAATTATCGCCATTATGGGGGAGGGGGATGACGTGTTAATTAATAAACAACATTGCAGTTTGCCGTGCTGCAGCAGGAAAGGGAGAAACCAGCTTAATAGTTCTACTTACCACTTCAGCTTCAACTTATCAATTCGACTTATTTAATCCATAAAAGTCATTAACCAAGAGTTGTGAATTTAGGTGAGGTCAAGACCCATGAAAACATCTAGTTGAGGCAGGGACTTCTCAAGTTTATTCAACTACGTGGATTGAAAAGGACGAATAGTTTATTGAAATTGAATTAAATATATTGTGATGCAGAATACTTTATAAGAAACATAAGCGTACTATAGGAATGGGCTACTCACATAGTAGAATGTTCCAATTTTGGACACTTTACCAGTGGTTCCTAGCTGAAACTTGACACTAGGTATTCACCGTTCACCTCCTACTCCCATATATTGTACTTGAACAACCCAAACCTATTCCTACGCATCTACAGGAGACCCTTAATCATATAATCTAGATCAAACAAATCCAAAAACACTGAGCTCTCCCGAGCTACAGCCTAACCTTTCGTACAGGAGTGAAGAATAAATTTATACATCTGAGAGCTTTAGCCTCTCAGAACTGGGCCATCAGAATTCGAGTGATCGAGGTGATGGGCGTCTCTAGGTACATTTATCTTTCAAATACAAGTATATATGAGTACATACGTAGGAAGAGTACATAGGTACGGACCTGTAGTACATAATTACATATTTTAACGAGCCTGTAGGTTAATGTATCTCTTCTAGGAGCTGTATGTTGTCAATCCAATAATAGGTCATCCTAATCATTAAGTACCAACTAAGATGTCTAACCTTAAACCTATTTATCCTCACGTACTCAGATAAATATCAGCAAAATCACTCCACAAAGAGAGTAGCCCATAACAAGGCCGTGAAACATTCACGACACGCCCATCGAAACACCAGAGCCTACATCAACATGTAAATAAAGAATCAGCTCCAATAAAGTTACTATTAACTACTTAATAGATATAAGCTGTTCTATAAAAGGAAGTCTGAGAAACAAATAAAAGTGTTGTGATAACAGCAAGACTGCCCCTGACAAAACGGGGCAAATCGATAATGTGACACCTAAAGAAAGACAGGTAGTGCAATCAATAGAAACGCCGTACCTAATTCACTCCGTACAAATTATAACGAGTACAAGCTCTTCGTGTAACTTTAAACTCACCTTTAGCTTTCGCGGTGGAGTATAACCGCTCACTTTTAAGCAAATATCGCTCGGCTTTATCCCTGTTCCCTTCCAAGATGCACTGTTCAGCTAATTCGATACACCGCTCGGCCTCACCTTTGTTGCCATCCATATTACCCAAAAAATTAAACTAAAAATTAAAAAAAAGGGAGTTGGATTGAGAGCGAAGACAACTCGAATATCTTGAAGCACAAATTAATAATTAAACAAAACGATTCTGACGAAATAAGAAAGCGAAGTGACCAACTACAGCTATCAAATTATTTGATAACACCAGTATGAATCAGCTGTTTTTCTTCTTCAACTCAATTAAATTGTCGGGGGGGGGACAAAGATGTAAATTGTTATTTAATCACTTCTTGTTCTTTTATAACTAGTTTTTTTATTCGTTATCATTTCATATAAATCCAAATTACATTTAAATTATTCATACGAATAAGTATTTCTTTATTAAAAAAATAAGGATATCAAAGAGAAGAGTTTGAATCCCAGCATGTCATATGGATACTATAATACGTATATAGTTTCCATGTAAAGTTGAAGCTTTTTTTTCTGGCTTTAGGCTGCTTTCCCCTCTCCAGTGCTTGGTTTGTCTTCAACATTATTCCTGGTTCTCTAATTGTGGTGTTATCGTGAATAAATGTGAGTTTATCCAGTTCTTCACGGATAGTAAGTTATTACCGCAGATTTTTTATTTATTTTCGTTGAGTGCTTCTTTTTATCTGGGATGAAACCGAAGTTTAGTCCTGGCGCTAAGGTCTTCGCCAAGGTAAGAGGATACCCGCCTTGGCCTGCTCGGGTCGAAGGATGTGCAGACGAGACGCCGAAGAGGGAGAAATACCATGTTTATTTTTACGGGACTGGAGAGACGGCAGTTGTTAAGATTCAAGACGTATTTGATTTCGTAGAAAATCGAAATAAAATGGGCAAACTCAAAAAGCTTAAGAACTTCACGGAAGCGATGCAGCAGGTAGAAGGGGAGCTCACTCCGGAACAGAAAGCTGCCATCAAAGCCATGGATTCCGAGCAAGCATCCTCACCTAGCATTAAAGATTCAGACAAAGTTGGCAAAGATAAGGAAGGAAAAGAGGTTGACACCCCGAAGGAGAAAGAACCGAAAGTTGAAACACCCGCCTCTACACCCATACAAGGTAGGAGGTCGTCTTCGGCCAACAAATCCGCCAAAACCCCTGCACCTGTTAAATCCGCACCAAAAGAAAATAAGCGGAAACTTGAGCTTGAATCGCCAATCGAGGACCCCGCTCCAAGTGCGAAAAAAATCAACAACGCAACCAGCCCGACTCCGTCAACAGCCGCGAACGAGAAAACGGAAGGCAAATCTCCTGCCAAAACCGTCGAGCCACAATCCAGGTCAGGACGAAAAATCAAACCCAAAAAGTTCACAGATTTCGAGGATGAAGGGAAAGAAGAATCGAAAGAGGGAGCTTCTCCAGCCAAGGAAGAAGATAAGAAGCCAAAGGACGTCAAAAAGCCTGCTCCACGACCTAAAAGCTTGAAAGGGGCTGATGAAACCGCTGACACTGCTGCTGGCGATTGGTACCTACTTGCTCGAGGAAAAGAACCCATCAAGATTCCTATAAAAATGAACCGTCCAAGCTTTGAAGATAATAAACCGAGATCGATGACTGCCAGCCAGTGGGACGACATGGTTTTCGAAGAGGCTCGATCCTTGAAAAAGCGTATTGAAAGTGGAGAGAGCTTTTCCGAAACGGCTGCCAACGATTACATGGAACGATTCACCAAAGTCAAAGCTGCGACAGTTCACGTTCTGAGGTCTCCGGAAGAAGAGGAACAATTCAGGAAACAAACGTTCGACGTTGAAACAGCATTGCTGGAAGCCGAGTTCAATATCAGAAGCGCGTTGACATTGAAAGGCGCCGACACCAAAACCTGTTTACAGCAGTTGGACAAACTGAAAGGACTCCGTGTCACCGCCTTGATGTTGAAGAAACACTCTCAAATAGTTCATACTATGAGGAAACTCAGGAGATACGTCGGCAACACCATCGTCTGGAACATGAGCGAAGACGAAATGACCGAGTTCAACGCGGATGCAGAGAAAATCCGCACTAGAGCCGAAGAAATTGTCAACAGCTTCAAAACACTGTTTTTTCAACCTCCTTCCGTTTCGTTTTGGGATCATTTCTCCAACGAGCTCGCGGCATTCACAGCTAAAACCAAGCACATGTCCATGGAAGACATATTCGCCATCATTACCGAACCGGAATAACAGCCTATACAGCCGAAACCTTGTTGTTATTACTTAAAATATTTCTCATTTTAGTACTGTACCCTTAAATCACTCTAAGATTTTTCAACGCTTAATCGTTTCAAAATGTGATTTAACTTTGAGATGGTGAGTTATATTTTTGTAAATATTCCGAAATAGGTATCTCATCTTTTTTTCATTAATTTTACCGTATTATTTTATGTTCTTTAGCACCCAAATAACATTTACCATAGAAAACCTTAGATTGTTTTGTTCTGTATTACGTACCTACCTACCTTTTTGAATACTGTGTCTTCATTCAGGACGGCAAGATCAATTTAACTGTTTGAATCGTACATTTCTTAATGAATATCTGCTGTCATAATTTTTTTCGGTATGTAATTATTGTTTAGAATACACGTGTTAAACAACTTCATTGCTTGTTTCCTATTAACCTTTCTGAGTACGTCAACATTTTTCAAGCGTAAGTATATCATAAAATTGAGCCACGCATTGAAATTTGAAATGTTTTTACTACTCACAACTTGGATTGAGCTTAAATGTTGCTACTGATTCCTATTCGCCATAAAACCAATATCTAGATGCCTGATGTTGATGGGTTGTTAAAGTGAAACAATTTTCATAAATCGTTATTTCATTACTTGAACGGAATATTTGTTTACTATTCAACTTGGACGAGTTTTTTTGTGCTAATGCAAGAGCTGAACAGTCTTGCTCTATGGGTGGTATAGAATGAACCTCAATGAGTACACCACGCCGTTACATTCGACCATTATTAAAGAACCGTCATTGTACATTGTATTTAGAATTATGCGTGAACTAAATTCGACTTTTTCAGTATGAACAAAGCTTCTCTTAGTACAATGTATGAAGGAAGTTCCCCTTTTTTTCGGTGGCAGGTGAGGAAATCTTTGAGATAGGTGGAAATCGGATCTACGGAGGGATTTGTTACTCCTATTGGCCCATGTTCTGCCTCTCTCGCTCCTTCACAGCCTATCTTTTCAGAAAAGGATGCTGTTCACGCTCAAGCATTTTACTTAAGATACATTCTGGTGTCATGTCCTGAGGTGATAGCTCCAGTGTCTGCTGAAGCCAACTTCTGTTGGCAGCCCAGTATTCACATTTGAAGAAAGTATGGAACACATCGTCATCATCCTCTTCATTGCAATACGGGCATGCTGGGTCATCCACTTTCCCCATCCTATGCAAGTAGGCGTAGAAGAGTCCATGACCTGAGAGGAACTGCGTCAGGAAAAAGTTCACCTCCCCATGTGGTCTGTTCATCCGTGTATTAAGAAAGTTCCCTTAACTGAAAGAGGTGTGAGGCTCATTTCTTGTGTACCCATACTCGAACTTCTTTTGAGTCTGCCGGTTGTTTTTACCTTACCCTTATGAATGACACCCTACATAAGTAACTTACAGATCTGGCTCGGGAATGAGTAATGACGGCAACAAAAACTAGAACTTAGTTGGTAGAGTAAAAACTCGTTTTTTGGTGCCAAAGAACTATCATGGTTAGTTGAGTGAACGTATCTTCGTGCTCAACAATTAGTGGTTTCATTCGTGTTAGCTAACTTATAGTGAAATGAAACAGTACAGTACACGAGCTGGTAGTTCAACTTCAAGAAGGAAGAAATGAGTTAGTGATGTTATGACTAATGTTTGGCAGTATGAACTGTGGGAACGCGCCACAAACGCAGAACTAAATGAGCAACCAGACAATAAAAAGCAGCTTGAATGCATCTGGATTCATAACCAGAACAGATGGGCCCTGGTTCTCCCTTATTGACAAGTCAAGTTAATTAAGAAATGACGCAAAATTGATTACAGTCTCAGTGCACTGCATGCGTGAACCTACTATCTTTATGTCCTCATGATGCGTGACAACCAAATATCTGAGTGGTTTATTGCAAGAAAGGTTCGTGGAACGTCCTGGAGAAATGTCTAGGTAGTTCTGAGCCAAAAACTCTGCAGAGCCTTCAGTAAATGGTAAGCACTTCAACATGTATTGTCAGCTTATCAGGTACTTGAATACTCGGGGTTTTCAAGATTGCGGATACCTTGAACAAAATTGAAAGGGACCTAACTATATTTCTCATAGATGGAAAATATCCTCGACAACTATTCAAGTTAGATTTCCTTTTGTCCGTACAATTTTACTTTGAAAATGTTCATTATACCTCATTTCTTTTTTGTATGGTGCAAACAGTAAATCTATTGATCATCAATGACATTAATTTGTTCCTAGAATGATAATCAATGGTGAGGCCAAATCTTCATTGCACTCTACAAAAGCCCCCCATCAATCCTTTCCCATAAATTATCGGAAGACTGCTACGCCTTGCTGCAAATTGGTGCACACATCGCACAAACAAATAGGTTGTCTTGACTAAATACTTGGATCATGGAACCATCTGTGAACTAAGTACACGGTTAAATGTGTACAGAATGGTACTCATCAATTCAAGTTAGTGCCTTACTTGATAATGCAACTTTGGATAACCAGAGTTACAACTGCTAAGGGGAAATAATGAGTTTGGGTTTGGTGATTTCTTTTACCTATATGGCTTCAATCACAGGGTTGCCATACGTCCTCTTTTCCCCGGACCTGTCCTCTTTTTGAGGGACGTGAAAACGTCCGGGGGGATTTTTCATAAAACTCTTATTTGTCCGGGTTGAATGAATAGTCAGTGGACCAAAGAAAGAAACAGGCTAAGTGTTGAAATGGTCAAAAGTATAGTTTTGGTTCAATACAATTTCAAAGAATTCACATGTTCAGAGTTTTACGATTATATTTTTAAGAACAAGAAAATTCTTAAGGACATAGGTAGTTCGGTATGATGATTTGGAAGTTGCTGTTGCCAGTACAAGTGGAGCAAGCACTGTTGTGAGAAAGTCTTTTGTTTATTCAGATGATGACAGTGACTAAGATTATGGATAATTTTGTAAAGGTTTAGACTTTTGTATCATTGATAATTTTTAATAAACCTTGTTTTACTGAATTCTGAAAATATTGTTTTTTCCTTGCAGTTTTTATAAACATAGCTTTATCAACTTCTCCAGTTTTAACTACAAACCATCCATTATATATTATATAGCTAGGCTGTAGTGGCTTGAATGGGCGTTGTAATCTTACTTTTTTCCAATATATTCACATGAACTTAACCAGTTTTGGGGGCTAGAGATAGGACAAAAATAACCCTCAAAAGCGGTAAAACTCACCATTTAAAAAAAGTAGCTGTTAAGCAAGTTTACTTTACTTTCAGGATAGAATAGTGTTCTTTTTAAACATCCAAAAGGGCCCTACCAAAGTTTTGGACAAGTTGGCGCCCATGGCTTTAGCTATTTTGGTGGTTTTCCTTTCGCTAATTTTCATCATCGGTTTCGGTTTTACCTATGTAACGGATGTGCACCAATATTACTGACCTCCGTGGTCTACTGACTAAAATATGTCTATAGTAATAATGCTGTTGGACTGATTATGTGAATGAGTACTCGCAGCTCAGGTTCTCGCAGAACTATAAAAGGTTATAGTGCTTATGATGACTCACCAATAACTTCTGTAAAAGGAAGTACACTATTCTTATCTTATATCATAAATAAATATAGTACATTACAATATCTTGCGTCACCCATCCCACGTTCCACTTCTGCGTGACATTATTCGGCTAGTTAGTCCAAGGCTAAATCATGTTCCATGCTAAAACAAAGTTTTTTCTCAATTTGAACCAAAAATGGCATTATAATACGAGTTTGTCGCTTGTGCCATATCACTGTACCTACCTACACCTTTGCGCGGTTTCTACTCTCAAAATGGAGCTTTGCTTTTTCTGACACATCTGTGATTCATGAAGCGGTGAGCGCTAAACCTTCTCAATGACAACCTAATTCTTCACTTCCCATTTTGTTGTCTTCGTCTTGTTGCTCAGTTTGCTACTAGATTGTTTACATCGCTAGCAATATCTCGCAGTGTAAAAGTTAGATTGCAAACTCATTCCAATTTTAATTTTAGATTCTCACTCGGGTTCGTTTGTTACTCCCTTTCAAGAATAATGTTCGGAAGAATGTTTGTGTGTGAATGAAGCTCTCTTCCAGCTTTTCTTGTGACTGCGGACCTCTTTCTTGATGTCCACTTTACCTCCCGTTTTCAGGGCCGCCTGTCGAAATCATGTCCGATTTATTCAAATCAGCTTTCGGTTACTTCAGTAACAATACCACTAATACTATTGAAAATGAATTTGTCGGGCAAAACATCGAAATTGGGTCAGTACAGCTGCGAATCAAGAAGACCATAGCGGAAGGTTAGTGGATTAATCGATAATCTTATCAGCTGTGTGGGACCTACCTACCACAACATTTTTCTGGCCCCTCAAGTATGTACTTAATTCAAAATTGACACTGGGTTTTACCCAGCTTCCCGGACGTGTAGATATTCAACTCGCACAGACCTTTTGGTGGTTTTATCTGGAAAACCTAAAAGTTACTGCCTTCAATTCAGAGTTTTGCGTTGTAATGGGTGGCTGATTGAATCTCATTCAATTTTTATGAGAATATGTATGGTCTAGAACGAAAAAGCCATCAACTTGATAAGTAACTATAATATTTCACCCATTATTACTCACAAGTTAAGTAGATCGTTGAGTTTATAAATACATTTTTCTTTTACTCTCCCTAAACATTTATGAATAACTGAAAATGTTTATAAACTACAACCCTCCCTAACTCACTAATCAAACAAATGTTCATGAATTTGGGTGTTGATCCGAAGTCGGTTGAAGAGCATTCCGATAACTGGGACTACGCAACGTATTTTATATTCAGGATTCAGTTAATATACCCAACAGTTTACTTATTCCTTTCATTTTTGTATATCCCATTGAGTTTTACGAGTTTCAGCCTTTGTCTGACATGAGCTGGATTGTAGGAAAATATGAGCTTTGTAAGGAGTCTCCCATGCTCAAGTCACTGCCGAACACGATTCATCAACCGTTTTTGGTGATTGTCAGATAGGTAGGCCAGTTCCTTTATGAGAAATGTTCCATAATTAACCGAATAATTCTTTAAATATTAAGACATCATGTAGAACATTAAAAACTCTACTATTCTTCATAATTTAACTCCCTCAAATTGTGGATTTGAAATTTTGATTGTAATGTTAATGACAGCTATGGTCATGGTAATGACAGGCACCATTGACACAAATGACTAGATACTGTAATGGACACAAAGTTATGTAGGTGATTACGAATTATTGCAGCTCAAGGACAAAACCTATACTTGTGAAAAATGTATTAGGAAAAGTGAAATATGTATTTAAAACTACCTTTTCACAAATGACCTTGGTAAATTAATGTTGCATTCCCAATTTAGAAGACACGTAACCTTGCCTTCACCGCGTTACGTTTTTGAAATGTCATTTCAAATATTGAAATTCTTCAGTAATTGAATCTGATTCATTCAGTTGTTATTACTGAATGAATTGAATACTTTTAATTGAAGAGATGCAAAATTTGAAGTTAATATCAGTTGAAGAAGACATACGATATGGTATTCTTAGTTTCTATAATATTGGATTTCACGATTTTTTTTTTTTTCAGGAGGATTCGCGTTTGTATTCGTTGCCCAAGCCTTGGATTCTGGAAAAGAGTATGCTTTGAAGGTATGGCACTGCCTATACATTCCAAATTTTCATAGATTAAATGTTGTTTCAATATTATTTGATATACAATGAACATTAATCTAATTATATTGTGTTGCAGCGATTACTTGCAGCTGATGAAGAAGCTAGACAAATTATCATTCAGGAAATAAATATTCTTGTATCCTTTTCTGCGTTATTACATAGTGAAACATATAGTTGTTAGTATCTCGATTTTATAGGTTAGATATTATATCAAGGAGGTGATGGAATGGACTAGGGTCCTCTCCAAGGGTGGATGCAATATGCCTGCAACACCCAAAGGACACCCCTGAAGCTATGAGGTTTATGCTCAGGCTTTGCAAATTCACGAAACGGGAAGGGGGAAATATCCATATCCATCTAAATATTTAATTCTGTATTCCATTCGCGTTTGATATCATATTTACTGTGGTAAAATACTTTTAAAAGATTTGGAAATGTTGGAATCACTGTTCCTATTTTCATAAGCTGATAATATGATTAACACAATGGATGAGCGAAAACCTATCACTCGTTTTCTGAATTGGAAATTAGTGCTGTAATTATCCATGCTTGCAAAATATGACGATTTTTAATATGAATCTAAGATATCATCTTTCGAATACATTGATATACTGGAGATGATGAATTATTCTTACAATGAAAAAATATTATTATTATTATAAATCAGTTAAATTTCTGAATGTATTTCCTCAACATTGATTGAGCAGAAGAAGCTCTCTGGACATCCTAACATAATCCAGTTCGTTGCTGCTTCGTCCGTTGACAAATCACAAACTGGTCATGGAATGGGAGAGTTCCTACTGCTCACGGAGCTGTGCACTGGTACGTTCCATCGATACGTAAACTTGTTACATTCTTGCTTACTCCATAATCCATCCAACTTAGAGCGGAATACGATTTAAGGTTTGTTTTGACAAGAGGTTCAGAACCAGTTCAGAACCGAACACGCCCCTTTTTGGCTGTTTTGACACGCCAGAACTAGTTCTGAAAAATCTCGAACCTCTTGGTTCGCTGTTCGGACAAGGAGTCCAGAACCACTTAGAACTAGTTCAAGCTGTTCGAAGATTTTTGCCAGAACTTCTAGTCCGAAACATGCGCAGTAGATTTATCGCGTTATCAACGGTTATCATCTATTCCCGCCCAAATACGGCCTACCTACACCGTTGAGGTTGTCAAAACAAACTTTGTTTCAAGTATAAATTCCGAGGTTTACAACAATGTCTAGTTCGTCATCAAGTTCGAGTGATGAGGACCACACTATCATCAGTGAACCTGACTTCAGCTCGTCCGACGAAGAATTAGTGGAGTACGTAGTTAATCAACGGCTGCGCCCGAAAACGGAGAATTACCTGGAAACCGTCGTTCAATACAACGAAGTGGAATTTATCTAGCATTTTAGAGTGAGTCGGCGTGTGTTGTTAGGAATCGTCGATTGGTATGAAAACTCCTCGTATAATTGTTGCTGTTGCCTCTTCTTTTGGTCTCGATGTCTGACAGAACCATGCGGGAAGGGGACGTTCAGGTTTTTGGTTCCAAACTAGTTCGAAAGTGTTCGGACAAAAGAACGAATACCGAAAGTTCTCGGTGGTTCTATCCCTCCCCCAGTAGTTTCTGGTTCTATCCCAAACTGGTTCGGAACCTCTTGTCAAAACAAACCTTTAAATTGGTTGTTCATGTACAGCATTCTCTTTGTCTCATACAAATTTCATGTAACGATTGGGTAATCAACTATTTGTAAAATTTCTGTGTGTTTTCTAACTATCAGCAACAAACTTGGCTATTATAGAATCATCAGTGGATAATTCGTGGTCTCCTACCCCTGCCTGTATCACTAAATAATGGAAAATAACTACCTGCCGAATTATGAAAAGAGCGTTCTGTCTCAAAATTGTCAGACTAAATCCTGTAACACATTTGCAAATTGTATAATATTAGCCACCGTAAACTATTCTACATAAGCGAAGTTGTTTGGGTTGTCTCTAGATGTTTTTCCAGTTCGTTAGAAGTTGAATAGGAGGGGCTGAATGGAAAATAATAGGCCTTGAACTCTGAAGTTCTAAGGGAGTCCTGGGTTATCCCTTAACCTCTTCTTGCAAGTGATTGAGCGTTATCTGTAGGTTTGAATTCGAGCGATTTTTTTCCAGATTTATTATTGGTATTTGTAGCTGATATGAAAGTGGTATGGTTGTAGGAATATTTTGCAAATTGTAGCTCTTAGTTACTTACTGCTTACTAGTGACGTCGTAAAGTGATATTATCTTGAGTTTTTCATCCTACAAACATTAGCTCTAAAACTGACCTTGAATCTCTGAAGTTCTAAGAGAGTCCTGATTTATCCCTTAACCTCTTCTTGCAAGTGATTGAGCGTTATCTGCAGCTTTGAATTCGAGTGATTTTTTTTCCAGATTGATTATTGGTATTCGTAGCTGATATGAGAAGCGGTATGGTTGTAGCGAAATACCGAATATTTACTTAGCTCTTACTACTTACTTACTGCTTACTAGTGACGTCGTAAAGTGATATTATCTTGAGCTTCATCCTACAAACATTAGCGCTAAAGCTGACCTTGAATCTCTGAAGTTCTAAGAGAGTCCTGGGTTATCCCTTAACCTCTTCTTGCAAGTGATTGAGCGTTATCTGCAGGTTTGAATTCGAGTGATTTTTTTCCCAGATTTATTATTGGTATTCGTAGCTGATATGAGAAGCGGTATGGTTGTAGCGAAATACCGAATATTTACTTAGCTCTTACTACTTTACTTACTGCTTACTAGTGACGTCGTAAAGTGATATTATCTTGAGCTTCATCCTACAAACATTAGCTCGAAAGCTGACCATCAACTTCGATTTTATGGCCTCAGCAAACGGCTGTGGTGTTTTTTCGAGTGACTCTAATATGAAGAAATTTACGTCAGTTCACTACGGTTTTTGAAAATACCAAGATCCATTCATTGGTTCATTCTTGAAATCTTAACGTTGCTAGCAATCGTGCTCTGTCTTCAATTGAGCTCAATGTACCGTTTAGTATTTGAAATTGAAAGTTGATGGGTAAATAGAAGGTGGTATACGTAATCATTTATTAAAGCTGAAAAAGGCGTCACGCGGAATAGGTATGATTTTATTCAGAAACAAATAAAATTCTCTATTTTGTTCAGGTCTCCACGTGTAGTTTATTAGTTTAAAGGCCCTGCTACGCAGGTTAAAAAGAAATAGGTGAAAAACACAATGAGGTAGCATAAAAACAATACGCGAAGTCCAAGTCTCTGAGGAGGGGAGCACGTTGGTTGCCCTGGGAGACGCCCCGCCCCGCTGGGGCCCTCTCCCCTTCACTGCTCGGGTTCTGGGGGGTGAATTCCACCACCCCCTGGATGAAAAACGGATATACCTACTCTGATACTTTCATCGTTATATATACGATGTCGGTTATAGTGTTCGAATTTATAGAATTGATTTACTCGTCAACTTGGTTTGCAGGCGGGAGTTTGGTCAACGTGTTGCAAAGGTTAAACGGACGTGGTCTTCCACCTGACGTCGTCACCAAGATTTTATGGCAATGTTGCAAAGCAGTTCACCACATGCATTCTCAATCCCCTCCAGTGATTCATCGAGACTTGAAGGTACTTAACTGGAATAAGATGATTGGATATGATCATAGGAGCAGTAATATGTGCCTATTCAGCTCCTGTAGTTGACATCTTACGTTTAAAGGGCGGTTTAATTCATTTTAGGTTGAAAATCTTCTGATTGGAGGTGACAATAAAATTAGGCTATGTGACTTTGGAAGTGCGACTAGTCAGGTTTTCCGGCCGGATAACTCTTGGAGTAGTCAACAGCGTTCAATGTTGGAAGATAAGGTAAGATACCTACCTGAATTTCTATGCCTGTTCAAGTATTAAAATGTTAACGTTATCAGCCTCCTTCAGTTGGTCATTTCAACTCCTTGAATCTTGAAAGCCAAGCTTGAGATTTGAGAGATGATATTTTTTGGACAACATAATATATTTTTGAAGATATATTATGGGATCTTCCAATGCTCTAATTTCATACTGCTATTTAATTTGTTTTGTTTCACTTTTTTCAATATTACTTCAATCATCTGTTTTAAATTTATTATTGGCATCCATGCGTTTAAAGTTTACAAATTGTAATGAATTCACTTCTTGAATAGTTCTGGTACATTTTCATTGCAGCTCCTCTAATTTATTGAAGTTTAGTTATTCACCACTATATTTTTGTATTTCAGATTTTTAAATGTACTACACCAATGTACCGTGCTCCAGAAATGGTAGATACCTGGGCCAACAATGAGATTGGAACAGCGGCGGACTTATGGGCCCTAGGGTGCCTGACTTATTTGCTTTGCTTCAATAAACATCCTTTTGAGGATAGCTCAAATCTAAGGATAATTAATGCGAATTATAGCATACCTCAGGCTGATTCTAGATACAAATGTTTCCATGGCATCATTAGTAAGTGATTACCGTTCTGTGTGACCCCCAAGACCTCTCGACGCTATTACTCCGACGGCGTTACCCATCATTATTCTGCTTGGAGCGTCGTCAGTAACTCTAATAGTCGATAGCGTGTTCGATTCTTAATCATGATCTTCCACGTTCAAAGCAAAAAAGCTGAAATTTTCAGGAAAAATCCATGTTGGTCCGACGACGCCCCAATTCTTGAGCCAGCTCTCTCACTTAATTTAAAGTGCCCATTAAGGGTTGTCAAAGTTTTGTAAAATCCCTAAAAACCTCAAAAAAAGTCAAGGCGGCCTAAATTTGAACTCTTTTTGAAGAACTTTCCACGAGGAATCGAATGAGCCCCTCCCCAGGTCCGTAGGTCAAACCATTCCCGATGTATGGCCCGATTTATGGTGCCAACATTTGCGTTATTTTGGTTTATTATTGTTTTTGTTTTGATTACAGTAACCTAGTGATGTAGAAATGATGTAGAAACGTGGATACTGGAGTGAACTACTAAAACGGTTTATAGCCGATACACAGGTTGAAGTATTCTGATAACCATAAAAAACGCTGCAAATTCTTTCACTGGGGTTTATTATTCAATTGGCTTGCGTTCATGATTTGAATTTCTACTAAGCTTTGGAGTGTGCGTGTTTCACAGGTGATAGAGCGATTATTGAATTTCAGAAGGCACACGAATATGATCAACTGATCAATCCAAATAGGTATTTTGGTCGAGAACAGATTTACGTGCTCTATGCATATCTCCTGAAATTCAATAATCGCTCTATCACCTGTGAAACACACACACTCTAAAGCTTAGTAAGATTCAAATCATGAACGCAAGCCAATTGAATTATAAACCTCAGTGAAAGAATACTTATTTACCCCAGTAATAATATTGAATAATATTTACCTATATATTATCAGCGTTTCATGCATTCATGCATATCAGAATGCTTCAACTCGTGCATCGGCTATAAACTACTAAGTATCCACATCGGCTATCACTCCGGTATCCACATTTACTACAACTCGACGCTATCGGCCGGACATCACCAGGTTACAAACAAACAATAATAAACCAAAAAACGCAAATGTTGGCACCATAAATCGGGCCATACATCGGGAATGGTTTGACCTACGGACCTGGGGAGGGGCTCATTCGATTCCTCGAGGTATGTTCTTAAAAATAAGTACACATTTAGGCCGCCTTGACTTGTTTTGAGGTTTTTAGGGATTTTACAAAACTTTGACAGAGCACTTTAATTTGAGTGAGAGAGCTGGCTCAAGAATTGTGGCGTCGTCGGACCAATATTGATTTTTCATGAAAATTTCAGATCTTTTGCTCCAGCGTTTGGGAGAAATCGTGCGTACGGCGGACGGACGGAAAAATTTTATTGCAAATTCGGATTCTACACCCTTTGAAACGTAAACCATGACATTTTCAGGGGGGGTTACAATTTTTTTTTTTCCAGAGCGATTACAATGGTTTATTATTGAATAATAAACCAAAAAATATATTGGGTATATATAAGAATAGCGAATGGTGAAACTCGCTTATCTACAACAGAAGCTTGTCCACTGTCGCTCCCATTGGAATAGTGATAAGTAGGACCACCAGAGTAATAGCGTCGAGCCTCCAAGACCTTGATGTTTATTTATGTCCGTTGAATTATTATTATGTTATCATTATTTATCATAATTATTATTATGCCGTTGAATGACATTTGTAATTTGTATCATATTTTCCCGCAGATGGATGTTTGAACGTGCAACCAAACGCAAGACTCACAATTGTGCAAGTTCTGGATAGGTTGGCTGCCGTTAGCGAAACTCAAGGTATTAATCCTGCTGAATCCATCGACTTCGCTCGGCTGGTACCCTCTAACCCTATCCCAGGTTGAGTTTTCTGTAATATTTCACATTTTATTAGTTCCGTACTTAGCGCATTTGGAAAATTCGTTAAATGATTGATTATGTGATTATTTCATGATTGTTTGTTACGCTTTTCAGTACCAACTGGGAACCCTAATGTCAGTCCTGTACATCAGATGCATTCAACACCACCGAGTGGAAACTCTAGATCTCAAAGCCCTGCTCAAAGGTTCATCTAACAAACTATTTTCTTCTATTCTATTCTTTTTCTATAGGTCCTTACCGAGCACGTCTTTCTTAAGGCTGCTATATTTCGATTTACCATTTTCAACTATCTTTTTTACTATCTCCTCACCACTTGAAGAAGTCATGCAAACACCAAAATGGCGCACTGAAAGTTAAAACTCTGCTATATTTATTAACTTATTAGTAATACAATGAGAACATGCGTATATACAGGGTGTACAGAGTATGATCCGAAAATCTTCGCACACGTGTTCTACAACTAGTTTCCAACAAAAAGTGCCTCTTAGAGATTTTTTTTAGAGGCTTCGTTTTTGAGTTATTTCACTTTTAAGATTTTTTTCGTGTTTTCGACGTTACTTCACTAAAACAGCCGTAACTCCTGCGTTTTCAAAATATTTGATAATCTAAGTATGCCGTTGGAAATAGCATAAAATTATCTATCGTCTCAGTCTTTAATAATAATTTTTTAAAAGGAACTAAGGGGTAAAAATGAGCCTGAAAAGTAAATTTTGTCAAATTTTGAAAACAATTCTTTTTTTAATGGCTCATTAGTCCCCCTTAATTTTAATGATACGTTTGAGCCTGTAAGCTTAAAAATGCGCAAAAGTCTCAGCTTTCCAATGGTATATTTAATTTTTAGGTTTTTGAGGGGAACTTTTTTGAGAAAATTGAGATTTTATGCACAAAAAAACGTGTATTTTCAAGCACATAACTACTAGTTCCCTACAGGGTGTTTGGATTTGAATTGGAAGTCATAAGTAACTTTTGAGATAAGGTATGAAAAAGTCGAAGTTTGAGGGAAGGTGTGTCACAGTTTTGAATAAAACATCAGGGTTAGTTCTTAGGAGACTATTAATAACGTCAGTACTTGGACAAAGAACAAGCATATAACTAAAATACCAGTTATACTAAACGGAAGAAAAATTCCTTTTGCCAATACAGCAAAGAATCTTGGGATGACTCTTCATGCAAAACTAAGATGGAAAGAGCATGTCATTAAAATAGTTATATAATACTAAAAAAGCCCTGAGTTTAATATTTTTTCACATTTATTATTCAATTGGCTTGCGTTCACTTATCCTTGCCAACTATCAGTAAAAATTAAAAAACTTCTCACTAACTGCAATATTCGGTTTTCGTACCGCTTATGGAAAACTGTTTCAAGATCCGTTGCGAAACTATCTTCTCCCGAAAACGTTTGGAATCCGATCATGCCAAAATCGGGAATTTGACCTCAGAAAATAACCTCAAATTCTGAATCAAACATTTTAGGCCGCCTTAATTTTTAGTAGTTTAATGGGAACTTAGGTAATTATAATGACACAACTAACTAAACACTTTGACAACCCTAAATGGCACTTCAAAATTAACTTAAAACTTGGAAAGTTATTTTTACACTCAGATGTCCAAATTTGCGTACGTCACAACAGAACTAACATTCCAAAATAATTTATGCATTAAGAATGAAAAATGTTGAAATTTTCAGAATTATTTTTTTTTTTTAACTTTTTATTATTGAATAATAAACCAAAAAAAAATTGAAAATTAAACATCAATTGTCGAAAAATTATTGGTTGCAAATACTCCACACTATCCCTACATAACAAATTGCTTCTCTACAATAAAATTCTACGACCAGTTTTTACATATGGAATTCAACTCTGGGGCTGTACAAAAAAGACCAACATCAAAATAATCCAAACACGTCATCCGACGTCTGGATAGAACAAAACCTCTCGACCATGTGGCGTGACAATGTAACAAGTACTTGAAGTGATCATGTAGAGTAGTTGCCATTGGGCTATTAACTCTACAAACTGTATTAATGTAAATTAACTTGATGGGCTATGCTCAGTTGTTATGTTATGTTTCTAATAAAGAAATTTTTCGAAAAAAAAGGGTTAGTTCTCTTACAACAACTTCGGTTTCTTCTGGCGTATAATTCTTTTCAACTTTATATTACTTTGTAACGATATTAATGACGATTTTTTTCAGACCCCATGGATACAATCAACCTGCCCCACCCCCTCAGGTCCCTTCTGGCGGTGGCGGTTTGTTTTCAAGCATCAAGGGCGGAGCTGGAAGTTTCCTGAAGAATCTCAAAGACACATCTACTAAAGTCGTTCAGTCGGTGTCACAGTACGTTTTAGTTATTATTATTTTTTTAGATATTTCACTTTTATGACAACCTTCATTACAAAAAACGTAACATCCTCACAAATCCAACATCCTAACCAATAACGTTGCTTTCCAGAACCATGGTGAGAACCGAAGAAATGGCAGCGAGTTACATCACGTCTCGGATTTGTGTCGTTAATTACACAGAGGGTCCGGACACTTTGCAAGATCTTCGTTTCACAATTGAATCCCGGCATACTCTTCCTAATTCTGCAATTTATAATTTATCGTCTGCTCCTTTACCAATACATAGATTCCCAAATGCAACTGTAAGAGATCGACCAATTGTTTAATACATCTTTGTTTTTTACCTAATGTATTTAGTTTTATATAACTCGAACGTTCCCTATTGTTTCAGATTGTTGAATGCGGATGGGGTAAGAAATGTCCCTCTCTGCAAGCTATGTACACTCTGTGTGAACATATGCACCATTTCCTCTCAAGCCAGCCTTCTAATGTCCTCTTTATTGTTTGCAACGTGAGTTTCTTTTCATTACTGCACTATCCAACTTTAAATATTACCTAAAAGTTGATTGTATTTCCCAAAATTGCTGAAAAAACTGCCTCCTCTGAAAGTCACAATACCAGGAATTCGGAATGAATATGGAAAACAATGTTCGTCGTTTTTGTTCTCGCTATGAAATCAACTGAGGAGCTTACTTTCAAAAAGGCACATATCCAAATCTGGGAGAAAACGTTTTTTTCTCAATTTTCTATCTCTGAATATGAGTTGAATCAGATCCCCCTATCATTTCCGAACAAAACAGAACACATGCACGTCAACGGGGCTAAAATTATGTGTTTGAATCAAAAGGTAACAAATCCGTCCCCTACATTTTTTTCTGTGCCTTGCAATCGAAATGGCACATATCCTCCGAATTTCGTCAGGCGATAAGTCGTGGGTTTTCAAAAAGGCACATATCCAAAAAGAAGCATTGCTCCTTCGTCTTGACGTTGAATATTTACACGAGAGACTCGATAGATGGCAGGCATGACAAATAGAAATATGGAGTCAGGTAAAGTTTTCAATAAAACCTACAGAATGGAGGATGAATTCTTTCTTTTTCAAAAAGGCACAAATCCACGAGTTTTGATCAAAAGGGCACATTTCCAAAATGAAAATGGATATACATCCTCGTATTTTGGAGAAAATTGATTCATATTCTGAGGCATCTTTATCTGTGCCTTCTCACACATTACTCCGATGAGAAACTGCAGAAAAACATCTCCACTAATCTGCAAATCGTTTTTTTCACATCCTGAACATTTTGTCGGAATGGATATGTGCCTGTTTAAGTAAGCTCCTCAACTATCAAAAGTATTTAAAGTTATGAGTTTTGTTAATGTAATTTTGTTCTCTATTTGGGAAATTTGTTCAGGATGGCAAAAGGAGCTCACCGCTCTTAATAGCCGCTTTTCTTCTATTCGTCGGCTTTGTGAAAAGGCCAAGCGACGCTCTTCAGCTGTACGCAGTGAAAAGGACTCCCCACAACCTCCAGCCTTCTCACATGAGGTTACAGTTGATTCATTATTATTATTATTATTATTACAATATCTCAAGTTGTCTTTACAAAGCATTAAGCTCAATTGCTCAACCTTAAGATTGACAGCAATCTACCTTTCCAGATACCTTGAATATTTCACTCAAGTGTTGGACAATCCTTTACCAACCTTGAGCTGCCACAAAATCAGGATTATGAGCATAATTATGGAACCCGTCCCTCTGTTCAATAAAAACAGGTTGGTACGATTCATATAAAAATATATATAAAAGATTTAAAAGTTTGATTTTATTTGTTACATTATCATTCTTTTCCAGGGATGGGTGTCGTCCATATGTTGAGATATATCAAGGAGAAGATAAAGTTTTTACTACAATTGACGAATATGACCGAATGATTACATTTAATATCAGTCATGGGAAAGTAAGAATACAAATTAAAAATTATTTAGTTTTAATGAAACTAACAAAAGATTTTACTTGTTGATTTTGTTTTATTATTCAATAATAAACCATTGTAACCAACAAAAGATCTTGTTTTATTATTCAATAATAAACCATTGTAATCGCTCTTGAAAGAAAAAATTCTAACCATCCCCTGAAAATGTCATGGTTTACGCATTATTGAATTTCAGTTTCTCTGGCAACTAGCTGTTTGGGATGTGCGTGGGCCTCGATCCAAATCTGTAATAAAAAATTTTCCGGCCGTACGCCGCGGTGGATATTTCATGGCTTTTCAAGAGTGGGTACAGTTGCCTGATTAGCTGCCTTATCCTGCCAGATATGGTCCAGGGCAAGTCCCAGGTACTTGACTGAGGATTGCCCCACCATTCCATCTTGGCATTTTACTACTCTGGAGTAGTGGAGCTTTGTGTTTGTGATGAACTCCTTCTAATTACTTATGTGAATGTTGTTTTTTGTTTTTTTTTGTTTAAATAATCTTCTGATTTGCAGGTGGTACTACCAGTTAGATGCTCAGTCGCTGGAGATATTACGATTGTTGTGAATCATGCTCGTCAAGTGTTGACGAGGATCACACCCATTCAAATGCTGCGCATTCAATTCAATTCCGCTTTCACCCACGATCCAGTCATGATGCTCTCCAGGTACAAACAGCACGTTTTAGCATTCATGTAACTTACGTGATATCAAGAGTTGTGTACGTGGTAAGGCTCACTTGACTCTTTCATTTTCAGGGGTGATTTGGATGACATAGAACCTGAACATTTTCACGATAGATTTCTCGTCACACTGAACGCGGAAGAGGCTGGCGACCCTTTTGTTACCATTTCTCCTTGGGCAAAACACAGACCGCTTTCGAATTTGGTTTTGTTTTCAAGCAAACAAGAAGCTGATGAAGTCACTGAATCCTTTGGTACATCTTCATAGTTTCATTAAACTTACTAATGTTCGAAACATGTTGATTAAACTTGGTTTTTTCAAATATTAAATTTTATTTTTTGATTTCAGTTCCTAAGGGAAAGCCTCCGATTCAAAGGCCGCCTCCACCTCGACCTGTTCCTCCTAGACCTCCTCCGGTCAGCCAACCTCTACTACAGGTGCGCTATGTGTCCTTCCTATTACGTGAAACATAAAACTTTCGTTCTCTCATTATCACGATCGTGTTGAAAGTGCTTTTTGGGTGGCTCGTTCTCTGAATTAATAGTAAAATAAAACGAAATAGCCCAACAGGGAGCAAGTAAACCCAATAGCCCAATTAGGTGGGGGAGTGAGGGGTAATGCCGCCCATGGCTGTTTCGGATGTTTGAATCCACACCAGAAACGTGGGAATGAGCGCCGATCCTAGAGAAATGTCCCGCCAACTAGGTTCTAGCGTTGCCCTACCTGCAAAGTTAGCCTTCTTGACGTGATCGTTTGATGTTATTTCTTGTGCGTCGGAAATAAGCAACGTAAGTCCCATTTTCAACTCTTCTTTAGATTATTTTCACGTATATACGCAGAATTTCATCATCTTTCTGAAACACTAACCAAATTTAAGTTTTGATTGTAAATGAAGTCAGCGTGAATGAATTACGAAAAACGTAAACATTGGGGTAATGCCGCCCATCGTATCGGGGGAATGCCGTTCATTTCTGAAACGTCAAAAAAAAAAAAAAAAATGGAAAAGAACAACAAATAACCAACAAAGCGCCAAATTCAACTGGATTTTGATCAACTCACTACTAGTAGCAGAGATGGGGTTCAGAAGAAGAAGAAGAAGAAAAGGTGGAAATCATGAAAAAATTGAAAGACCTCAAAAAAAAAAAAAAAGAAAGAGAACCAGAAGTGAGAGCAGTGACAGTGATGACTGGGGAGATATCTCTGAGGGAGACCTTGTTGGAGACACAGACGAAGATGTTGAAGAATTCTTGACTTCGTCTTTTGTGGACAGCTTGTGTACAATTTGCCAAGAAGCCGATAATAATTCGCCAAAGTGGAATTGCGAGCACTGCAATCACAGCAGCCACTACATGTGTTCCATGGGACGACCTGACCACAGACTATGTGATGTACGCAAGGCTATTTTATAATTTTGTAAAGAATGAAAAGCTAAATATTAATGTGGGTTCAAAAAAGTTCTACATACAAGACTGTAGTTTACCTATTTCTAAGTCGTCGTTCATTTTAACTATAGTTTATTGACTGTTTTCATGGTTTTTATTGTTATAAATACTGTAATATCCGTAGATCCCTTAGGTTACCGATTTATGTGTAGTGAAGGTGGTAAGCCTGCGTGCTTCCCCACCTTACCTACGGGGCCCTCTCCTACCTTCAAGATGGCTCGCAAGTTGAAAATCAAATATAAACCCCTTACGAAAAGTGCTCGTAAAACGTATTAATTATTCTCCCCCGTCCGAAATATTACGAATACATTTAACCTTCTAACTTTGAAAAAAATGGGTTGAATGACGGTTGAAAGGGGAACATAATTCAGTTCTCGGGGTTGGGCGTCATTACCCCACAGTGCGGGAAATGCCGCCCAAAGCACTTTATTAACATTCACGGCTGTTTTTCCTTTAAAAATCCTTTTATGTAAGGGAAATGCTCAGATATCGAAAATAGAATAAATTCTAGAGCCATTAGTGCAAGAAAAACATTTTTTATGACGTTCTGTCCCTTAACTGTATGGTTCCAAAGTTAAGTGCACGGTATTACCCCTCGTTCCCCTAACTGATTTAGCATGTTTCTATGTTTTGTACTTGGACTCGATTCTGTTACTACTATCCAAGGAGAAATTTATAATTTTCTATTCATAACGAGCATGTCATGTACTTGGTAGCACAAGTGCCAAAAACGAAGGTTCGAAGAAATACTGCCCTCTGCGCTTGATTCCTGGGAAAATGCAGATTGCTTCATCTGCAACACTGTAATCGGCTATTTACATTTGATACAGCCGGCTGTTATAAACAAGCATACCAGTTAGCTTTTAAAATATAATTAACGTAGCTGTGTTTTCAAATTCTTACAAATCTATTTGTAAAATGGCAAGTATTTAATTACAGGAGGAAGCCTCTCGAAGGAATGAGTCCGATTTGCTGAATCTCGGTTTCAATTCTGAGGGTTCCACAAGCGGCCCTTCACCTTCTAAATTGTCTGCTGTGGAGACCGACGATCTCCTCAACCTTAGTTTTGACTCCGCTCCAACTTCAGATCCTGTGTTCAACAATAAGCCTGACCCTGGTCCTTCTTTCCCATCTGACAACATGTTTTTTACGAATACAGCTGCTCCAGCCTCAAATGATAACGTAAGAAGTACCATCAAAATCTTAGTATTACATACTTTTATGCTAATGCTGCATTATCAACCAAAGTCATTTCCGATTGGCTTTTACCTGAAATATCCAAAGCGATCTGGATAAAACCTTGAAATTTATATTTATGCAAATAGGTCCTGTAAATTGAAATAAACCGTCCTTTGCTTATCTTGTCTTTAGCTGAGGGTCTTTGAAGTGATGTTGATGGTAATGGTACAATTTTTAGCCTGCATTTACAAATGTATTTGCGAGTGTGATCCGCTTGAGTCAAATTTGCATTTCAAGTTTTTTCCCAATTTCGGTTTATTATTCAATAATAAACCATTGTAATCGCTCTTGAAGAAAAAATACTAACCCCCCCTGAAAATTTCATGGTTTACGTTTCAAAGGGTCTAGAATCCAAATCTGCAATAAAAAATGTTCCGTCCGTCCACCGTACGCACGATTTCTCCCAAACGGCTGGAACAAAAAATCTGAAATTTCCAGGAAAAATCCATGTTGGTCCTGCCTCAATTCTTTAGCCAGCTCTCTCAATTTAAAGTGCCCTTTAAGGGTTGAAAGTTTTGTAAAATCCCTAAAAACCTCAAAAAAGTCAAGGCGGCCTAAATTTGGACTTTTTTTGAAGAACTTTCCATGAGGAATCGAATGAGCCCCTCCCCAGGTCCGTAGCTCAAACCATTCCCGATGTGTGGCCCGATTTATGGTGCCAACATTTGCATCCACATTCACTACATCACTAGGTTTATTAAAACAAAAACAACGGTTTTTTTTTTGCAGTAACCCAGTGATGTAGTGAATGTGGATACTGGAGTGAACTCCTAAAGGGGTTTATAGCCGATACACGGGTTGAAGCATTCTGATATGCATGCTCCGTCTTACGAAATTTAAAATTTAAAATACAATATTTTTCCATTGTAATCGCTCTTGAAAAAAACGCTGCAAATTCTTTCACTGGGGTTTATTACTCAATGATTCATGATTTGAATTTCTACCAAGCTTTGGAGTGTGCGTGTTTCACAGGTGATAGAGCGATTATTGAATTTCAGGAGGCTCACAAATATGATCAACTTATCAATCAAAATAGGTATTTTGGTTGAGAACCGATTAAAGTGCTCTATGCATATCTCCTGAAATTCAAAAATCGCTCTATCACCTGCGAAACACGCACACACCAAAGCTTAGTAGAAATTCAAATCATGAACGCAAGCCAATTGAATAATAAACCCCAGCGATTGTAACTAGTTCACTGGCTTCCCCCTCTTCCTGGTATTGGCCCAAAATTTACTCCAAAACGAATGAGAAATTTATTATTTGAACCTAAACCACAATTATTGGATTTTCACAACAGAAATCTGCGTTGAAGACACCCACTAAAGCCCTAATTTCCATGGACATGCACGACTTGAGAAAAAAAAAAATGTTTATTCCAAGAATGTTGCCATGTTGCTTCGGATTTTCATATTTTCTCTTCTCTGATAATGAACTAAGCGAGTTTTGATTCTAATCAGCATTTTATTTTTTGGAATAATGTAGGTTGGATACAGTTCAATTCTTTCTCCTCATTTCACCCTGAAAATTTAAAGACGAAACAACTCTGTTAGAGTTATTTTCATTCATCCTATTTAATAAATCACTTGAACTAGTACCCTTCTTGATTATTAATAATTCAAAAGATCAAAAATTGATTATTGATTCAAAGAAACATCATTGATAACTTGAACCTCCTCAACCTAGACATGTACAAATCGTGCAAATACAAGGTACAAGTTATACCTTAACTATTTATTAATCATTTGTTGAAAACTGGGCAAGTCTCACACAATGAAAACAGATATCTGATCTCTTTTGCAGTCTCGATCCGATCTCTATTTACGAATGTATAAACAACTAGGTATATTCCTAGCACATTATCATCAAAATTAGACAGCAAATTTAGAATTAAGCAGTGTGTGGGGCACGCAGTCTTTTATCTTCCTTGACACAACAGTGCATTGTAAGCAGGTGCGTGCGAAAATTCCTTGTCTCGTGAAGCAAATTTTAGAAAGTGTTAGCTCTCAAACCTTAGAATTTTATTAACAGCGTTCAAGTGTTCATCTTGACCATATTTAGTCTTCAAAAACCTCACTTAACTTAGCTCATCACACTATATAAAGACGAGCTTATCAGAGTATATCGACGTTTCAGGGGGTGGTAACGCTGGGCAGGTGGAATTCTCGCCCCCATCTCCCAGGGCAACCGACCTACTCCCCCCTCCCCCGACCCCGCCAGTGAAGGAAGGAGGTCCCCTGCGGGGGGAAGCGTCACCTAGGGCAAGCGACGTGTTCCTCTCCTCGGGGATTTGGGATATACGATTTTTTAACTTTGCATATTGTTATTATACTCCCTCATTGTGTTATTCACCTATTTCTTTTTAACCTGCGTAGCAGGGCCATTAAACTAGTGACTAATATTATTAAATTCGTGCAGAGACACAAACTGCCGCATTGATTTCGTGTACCTTCAATTAGTTTAACCAAGGAAGCTCTCGTCAGATTATAATAGATAATTATCTATTTATTGTTGCTTTCTCACTGTGATTTCCTGTGTTCCAGGGTCCTAAACAAACTGCCAATCTGTTAGGCGACTGGGACGCTGACTCTTCAAATTTCGTTGATTTCTCCAGCTCAAGCGTAGCTTCCAACTTTCACACTCTTAATCTCGATGGTGGAGGGGGTTTGAATCCTACACCCTCTAGTCAAATACCTCCTCAGTCCAACCAGTTCCTCGGTGACTTTCCCAACGCTGGTAACATACAGAGGAATGTTAGTTCACCCAATTTGCACAGCGATCTTTTTGAGGAATTAAGTAAGTCATATCGACCCATATATCACGCACTATCTATCATGATTTTACTTGCTAATATCAGTTTTAAATCCATGGTGATACTCTGCATCTTTAGTTCTAAGAGCTAATTGCTTCTAATTGTAAATGTAGAGTGGTGGTTTCCTTTTAAATATATGAAGATTATACTATTTCACAGGTTGTAATAGATTGTAGAGTAATACTCTTACATTACTGAAAGTGGTATCTACTTGAGTTATCAATAATGGGTTCATGTTCAAAAGATTAATTGAAGTCTCTATGTTCAATTGGCCAGACTGGAGCTAGTCGCTACTCTAACGCCACGTCCTACGTGAGTGGGTACTGCGCGATACCGGCGGGTGGGGCGTGTTGAGCGTTTATCGAGGGGCGGGCGATTTTCCGATCAAACCATGACAACTGAGTTGTGCGTCCTGCGTGCGCACGCTATAGCGGAAATCGCTAACACGCACACACTACACATGGCTCAAAATCAAATCGGTTTGATTTTTCCCCGCTACGTCCAACAAACGCGCGTGTTACAGCTGTTCTTTGTCAAGTTGTTTATTTATCTTGTTTCAATAGTGTTTGCGAGGTTTCCCAGAGAAATGTTGGAGCAGCTAATTATTGAAACACGAAAACGACCCTCATTTGGGATAAAAGAAACCCTCATTACAAAAATAGGATGAAGAGTCGAAGCTGCTGGGAGGAAGTCAGCAAGGTTATGAGAATCCCAGAATGAATTCTGGTCTTATCGTCTCCACCAAATAATCGAATCTTGTTACTTCCATTCTTGTGTAGGATCTGAACAGATCTCGACTGTTCCTAAGCTGTGTGTAGAGGTGGTGGAATTAGCCAAATTCTTCTTGAGTAATAAAGTTCGTGAGTCGTTTGCCTCTCCATTACAAATGTAATTGATCAACGCTGGACTGGATGAGGCCAACAAAAATTGTCTTTGATTAAAAAGTTCCGAAAAAACACTCATATTAGTGAGGAATATCGTTAAAAAAATCGTATTCGATTGGCACAGTAACCTAACTAAAACGCGCTCTCCTCCATTTGCGGCATCGCCCGCACATAGGACACTAGTAGCGTTTCCCGCTGTAAACGCTAGGACGCTGAAATCGCCGGAATCCCGCTCACATAGGACGAGGCCTAAGATAGAAGAAGCGCCTGTCGCTGTCACTTATCTACAGGCTCAGCGCTTTCAGTACAGCTACTTAGTAGTAGTTTTACTTAGTTAATTGTACATAGTTGAACTGTTGTATTATATAGCTGTAGTACGGTCAGACATCAACAACGTTCTTGCAACTTCCCATCAAACGTATGACTCTTTACATAAGACACAAAACTAGAGGTATGAGTGATAGTCAATAGTTACCATCGATAGTCCTTGAAATTCTCAAATATGGAGGTCCGCTGTGTTCTACAAAATGGAATTGCTGGACTTTGGACGGAGTACCAGAATCAACCAATATTTCAAAAACTTTCGGAATGAAAGAATGATTTTATAGTCAGATTATAACTATTATTTCTATACATTGAATTAGACAATTCGAGTTGCTGAACGTTATGTGGTCAAAACCCATTAGCCCCCTTTACACGTACGTTCTTTCGCATATGCTCAGGAGTGTGCAGGATTGCGCGCGGGGAAGCTCGCACATTCAATCACGCATGCTTGTTAAGTTGCGTTAATTGGACATTCTTTCTTTCGCTCGCGATTGCACTTTCCCGTTTTCCTTGGAAGGGAAAGAACGTCCATGTAAAGGCGATTCACCCACGATAGAACGCAGGAAACTGGCGCGTGTTGGAACGTATGTTTTTCATGCAGTTGGAGCGTGTGGTTGCTTGTTTTCGCGGTTATAACTATTTTAATTGTTAAAAGTTTAATTTTTACAAGTTTGATTTTTACGGTTTGTTTACAAGATGGACGTAATTTCAAGGCGCAAAAGAACCCTTGCGGTTGCTTTTGCTGGTCTTGCGGTGTCTGGCCAAGAAAAGCGGGCCAGAAGAGTCTGGACCAAAACCTATCGTAAATTTGGTCACCTGCCCCTCATACAGGAGCTAAGGGAGAAGTACGCACTAGGAACAAACAATAACACTACTGATAAGTGATAACAAAAAGCCGGGACGGGCGGGGACAAAGCGAATCCTCCATGCTTTCCCTTCCTTCCAGAGCATCTTCACACGCCCACTCTATCTTGAGGGTACGAGCGTGCTGTCTTGACTGCGTCATTTTCCTATCCTATCCCCTTCCTCTCCGACGCCTTTACACGCAAAATCTTTCGTGAGCGATAAGGCTTTCTCGCGTGAATGAACGTACGTGTAAAGGGGGCTAATAGGCTATCTTGACTCAGGAGTTACAGTCTTCACTCACTGTAACTCCTGAGAGAAGGTTCGCTAGGTTCACTACGAGTGACCAATGGTTCAGCCAGGCTTTCTTCCTGGAAAACCGCTGAACATCAAGTTAAGCGAGGCGGGTGAGTTGAGCTTTAGTTCTAAGCTGAAGCTGATTTTTTTCTGCAATTACTTTTTTTTTTCAACTTCCAAGAAGACCTACAGGTAGCGCCATTGTTTTGGGATCTTGCCGATTAATTCATTTTCTTTCGGTAGGTGCCTACCGTTAGTGGTTATGTATAGATAATATTCCATAAACCTCGTTTAACAATCATCTAAAAACTGTAGTAGGACTAGCTAATACAAAATTAAACATTTTCGTAATCATTCGCAGCGTTTTATTTTAGTATTTACTTCAAATTATGTAACTATAAACCATTATGCCTGCATGTGCTTCTTCATACTACCTTATTCCAACTTCGTATTGCATGACTACTTTCTAGTTTCGTTTATTTATTGTTCCAGTTACGAAACCCAAAGCTGTGAGTAATGCTAACAGCCCTTCAAAAACTCCAGCAGAGGCGAACTATAGTCGTTCTCATTTTGAGGCAGCCAAACCCCCACCCACTGTTAATCCATGTAATTGTTGCTTTTTGTTTTAACGTAGTATTGTTGTAATAGTTTGTAATGTTGTATGCACCAATGTCAATCAGCTGCATAGTAGTTATAACGATGTTTCAGTTACTGACTTATTACAGCTTTTTGAATTCACAAGAGTCAAATACAATAAATTTATATCGTTTTTCAGGTAAGAAAATGGAAGACGCTTTTGGCGATCTTCTTGGCAGTCAAGGTTACACTTTTACTGCTAAAAAGGATACCGGACCGAGAACCATAAATGAAATGAGAAGAGAAGATCAAGCAAAAGTTACTGATCCAGACAAGCTCAAGGTAAGATCTTCAATATTGAGATTGGGGAATTTGAAGTGCTTACCATTTTTTAGAGGACATATTCATTCAATTTATTATTAGTAAATAAGTCTCAAATCTGAATTGTTGATCAGTTCATTTCTTTTTCACATTCCCTGTTTACTTCCTTACTCTACTTACTTTACTTTCTGTGGCGCTACAGTCCTCTAGAGAACCTCTCTTACTTCCTAATGTTTGAGAATTCGAGTGACGTACATGCTGACAGCACTCCAATTCTCACTGCCCGTGAGTATCTTAGCAATGACCATCTCAGGATTCTTGGCTGTAACCTCTTGCCTGAGGTGCTCCCATTGTGGGCATCCAAAGAAAATGTCATCTCCCTACACTAGTCTTCACTCCTCTGAATACGTATGCGTCAGTGCTCACCTGCCAGAGTGTCAATCAGAATGTTGCTGGCATAACGCTCCAGTACCACCGCTCTGTCCATCCGCATCGTTGTGAGGAGCAAGATTTATGTCTTTTGAATAGCCAGCGGCAGTGATTTTTTATCCCATCAACTCCGTTATCCTTCAAATTATTTGATTTACCTTTACAAAAGCACAGTGGAAACATGTGTGAGGGTGGCTGTCCAGTGACAGTCCCTCTTAGCTTTCTATGGAGCAGTAGTTATACAGCTATTGGACTAGTAGTATGTAGGTGATGATACTATCGTGACAGTATCTGCGTGTGACTAGATCTGTCTGGGGAGCTGTGTCCTATCCCACGAAGAGCATAGTTCATGGAACGCTGCAGATTGGTGTGATGTGACGGTGTCATGCATACGGGTCATTGACGATTTGATGACGTCCTCCACTTTAGGGATTTCTAGGTCACGGTGGATTACATCGTTCCTTTCATTACAAACCATGGGGCATTGGTGATCATCCGAAATACTCGGTTTTGCTGGGTTTGAACCCGTCTGATTTGTTAATGGCTGGCAAGACCCCATACCGTGCAACCGTACTGCCATATCGTTCAAATGACAGTTAAGTAGAGTAGGCGTTTGTTGTCTAGAGATAATGGTGATGTTCGGGAGAGTAGTGGCCTCAGAAAATTGGTCCCTGTACGAAGTCTTCTAACAAGTTCGCCGATATGAAAGTCGTAGGTGAGACGCTGTTGCAGGTGGATTCCTAAGTATCTGACGACTTCAACTTCGGGTACTTGGATGCCATTCATGGTCATTGGGTTTGTATTGTAGTTGGTTTTGAGCGTGAATGTGGTGGTACATGACTTGCTGGTATTCATTCTTATCCTCCATTGTTTGGCCCATTTTTCAATGTCGTTAAAGTGGTGCTGCAGGTTGTTGGATGCTGTTATGCCTGAAGAGTCTCGGGAGAGTACTGCGTGGTCATCAGCGAACACGGCTGAGGTTGTATTTTGGACTGATGGAATGTCTGATACGTAGATTAGGTACAATATTGGACCCCAGACGCTACCTTGAGGCACCGATGCTAGTATAATTCTTCTAGGAGACTGTGCATCACTACATTTCACGTGGAATGATTGGTGGGACAAGAAGGACTGTACGGCCCAATAATGTGTGTCGGAGAGCAGTGGGTTTAAGTTTGTATAATAGGCCGGGTTTAAGTTTGTATAAGTTTGAAATTTAGCTTGTATTTCAGGAACTCAAATGTTCAGACGGTTATCACAATAACCACATCATCCACGTAGCCCACTGGCAACACCCATTCTGCCATTTCAATATGTAGGATCCCATGCTAATTTAGGTTCCACAAGCCTGCTCCAAGAACTTCGCCCCGTCTTTCCAGTCTGCAATTGGTCCATCTAACTCTGAGCGTTGCTGCCTCCATGAGTCTTCACCTCTGCTGGCAAGCTTTACCAAGTACATACAAGAGGATGTAAAATCTATCAACAACCTATCCAACTGTGAAATTCACGTAAAAATAGGAATGCTTTCTTGACTTCCTCATACTGAAAATAATACTTATTCTGTTTAGTTTAGTGAGTGAGGAAATTACGAATCAGCTGTTTTCTCAAGGATTTTCTACCTTAGTCGTAGTTCAGAATGTATGTATGTAGTCTCGCATATGGCTGAAGTTCGAAATCCAACGTTGACGGTTATTCTCACAATTTTAGGTTATGGATTGGGCAGAAGGCAAAAAGAGCAATATCAGAGCTCTGCTAACTTCCCTGCACACTATTCTCTGGCCTGACTCAAAGTGGAATCAATGTTACATGCATCAATTGGTTAACCCGGCTGAAGTCAAAAAAGCATATCGTAGAGCTTGCATAGCTGTACATCCTGACAAGGTAATTTCTATGTCTCTTTTACGTTCTTTGTGTTTGTTGTACGTTAAAAACACACCTGCATATACATTACGATATTGATATTAATTTCTATTGGTTGCGGTTCTTTGCCTCTCCTTTTAGCACATGGGAACCCCCAACGAGAAACTTGCCAAGATGATTTTCATGGAATTGAACAACGCTTGGAATGACTTCGAAAAAGAACTGGGTTAATTTCAGTTATAGTAGTAGGTATGTTGAGTTTAGTTAAACCTTCCCAGTCATGCTATTCAACTAGATGTACGCTGAGAGTAATGTGTACTTAATAGTTTTGCAACATCACCCTACTTCGTGTTTCTTGACTTATTCAGGTGTCACTACCTACAAAGTCCACAAGTATACCTACCTAATTTACATCGTCGCCAAATCTTACATGTAATTTCCCTCCTATCCCTTTTTCCATTAACCTGTTGTTATGGTATTCGTTGATTATACTCTTACAGAATCGTATGTAAATAGCAGAGATATTTATCTAGGTATGTTGATTTACGCAATATTTGTGTGTATTCTATTCCTTCTCTGAGTGGATTCATTATCATGACTTAGGCACCATGTTGGTCTCCTAATTTTGCGAAACTAAAACAGTTACAATAATTACAATAGTTTGAAAATCTAATGTTGGTCATATTTACTACGTAAGTAATAAATTATGTATTATTATTGAACATTATTGGGCCTCTAGACTGAATTCTTGTTTGTTTCGATTACCAATTACGTTCGATTTTAAGGTTAGTTTTTTCGAAAGTGTAATTCTATGTGATTCCTATTTTTAGTTTGAGAGATGTTGATCAACCAGTACCTTCATTTCGCTCTCAAACATTCGGTTATCGATTATATAAAAGTTTATAGTCAACAAAATAAAGCTATTAGTAGGTTTTATGTGTGTTAAGCGGATGAACGTGGAATGAAGGAAACCTACCTTCAAAACATACTACTTGTCCTCGTGTTAATTAAAAATAATTTGCAATGTTATCTAGGGTTATGTAATCAGTTTTATTTTGGACTAATAGTTATTTCATTTTTAATGTGTTCTTGTCATGTTCGTATTTGAATTTCAAATATTGTTGTGGATATAGCTTTCCATTAAGATTAGGTACTGAATAACAGATAGGTGCTTTTGGCAATGGTTGAAATTCCTGGTGTAGAAAAGGCATATTAGACCTCTTGGTATGCTATTTTTTTCTGGTTTTTGTCAGATTAATTAAGTCAGTCATTATCTACTTTGAACTTCTAATAATTTATTGATAGCTTCTTTTAAAAAGGTATCATGACTCTGGGTTTAGAAGTAGGTGCCTTAAGGTAATTTAACTTATTTCATTGTGAATTTAGCCCCTCTGGTTTGTTTGGTACACATATCTCAGTAACGAAAGAAACTTGTTTTGCGTTACTTTCATTCAGTGCGTTTGTTTTAAGACAAAACTCTCCCACACCTTTTTTTATGTAGATGAAAAAATTTAATTACAGAAATCCAACAATATTATTTTTGCTGAAGTAAAAAAAGTTACAGAGGGTGGTTTGTTTGTTTCCAATTACAAAAACATCCCGAGGATTGGAGGTTTTTACTTCCCAGCTTTCTACTGGGTTACCTCTATGTGAAATGAAATGAAATTATTTAATTGTATAGGCCTTCCGGCGTTACAAGGTTCTACTGGGTTACCTCTATGTAGTATAGATACATTTAGGTAACTTTCTAATGTAATTGCCTTGAGCTTTCTTGAAACATCCCCAATGATTGATTAAGGGTTCGAATTTGAAACTCTTTCTTCACAGAAATTAATGAATTTATTAAGGTTCTCATTTTGCCTGGTTGCCCACACTTATCGTAATTCAAAATAATGAGATATTTAAAAAATTCCTGTTTAATGGAGGAGTGGAAATTGTAATGGAATGTAAATTAAAACTCGAATATTAGCTATTACAGTACATACTAAGAGGAGGCAAAATTATAACAGAAAAATACAACACATGAAAATTCAACAAAAACAACAACCTTGATCCGGGCCTCGTTGGTTATTTTTCATCTCAACATCATGAGCTCGTATTAATCCTAAATAACGGCAATTTTCATGGTGTCACCAATAATTACGTGACGAGTTTAATTCGTGTTGGGAAAGTAGTGCAAGCCTTGAACTGTCAAAATTAATTACATTTCACCGGAAATAAATTCAAGAATGATATTTTTCAGAATAAATTCGTTCCGTAGACTCATACTTTGGAATGGCAGCTATAATAGGATTTCTTTAGCCTCAATCATGTTGGTTCTCTAATTATATTGTAAATTATAGTCACTGAGAGTGACGTTTCAAACTTCAATCTTGAGTAAATAAATCTGAAAATCCAGTACTAGTTGATTTAATGGAGTTTATTTTAGGAATAGTAGACTATAATTGTTGCTGAGGAAAATCATGTGATGAATACCTGTGCTTTCCAACAAATTTTCCAACAGTTTTTGTGTGACAGAAACTGGATTTGTTGCAATCGAGCTAGTTCCGTAGCTTAATTTCGCTCGTCGAGTTAACTGCCGTTTTAACCCTGCGATTTGGTGAATGCTGAAATGCCTTCATGAAATGATACTATTCTAATATAACTAATAAGTTTAGTTTTATTCTTTTAGGAATAACATTTTTTATAATTGTTCTTTCTCTGGCTCCCAAAATCAAATCTTGAATTTCAACATTCGTTACATAGCATATCCTTGCAGTAGAATCGAGCACAAAAGAATTTGAACAAACGGCGCTCAAATTCCAACAAAATTTTCTCCAAATTACTGTTGAAAAAAGTGCAGAATAACCGAAAATAATAAAACCGGTTCCATATTATTTTTCAAATTGATTCTCATTAAGAAAGCCAGCTGCCAGATCGTTCATGTTTTCTGAAAGAATTGGTTTAGGATTTTTTTAATTCCTTAGATGGGAGCACTCTATTTGTCTATATTACGGTGTATTACAAGTATAAACAACGATTTACCTTTGTTGAATTCGACAATGCTTTACCACAATAATTTTATTATGTATTCAATGTACAGTGAGTGATTTTTGTTTTATGATATTGAGGGACTTGAGCATTGTATCATTGAAAATAAGTATGATTAATTTGGTAAGATTTAACTGATTGTCTAGATAAGCTTATATAACGTCCAGGTGGAATTTCATTCGGAGAAGATATGCTAGCGTGCTGACTATCTGAATCGGTAACGATGCCCTCTTTAATCAGTTATAAATGTATGTTTTTCTCGGAGCTGTTTAAATATCCGTCTACACGTGTGTAGAAAAAAATTGTGTGGGGAAAACTAATTGTTATCCCTCATTTTTGTAGAGACTTTTAAAAATTGTGATTTGAAAGAATGGAAAAAGATTAGGAAAGACGTTGTCCAAGGATGTGCAATGATTGGCTGTTGCCTGCTGGTTAGGTATAATTGGGTAGGCCTTCCCCTATCGTTATCGTCAGCCGTACGTTGATATTTTCAGTTCATTATATAAATTATACATTCTGCAATTAATTAATTTTAGAGATACACCGTTCATTAAGATGAGTTTTGCAAATTTTTAGTTTCATTGGGGCAAATATTACGCTGTGAACACAAAAAAACTTAAATTCAACAGGCCCATATATCAAAATTCTTGAAGACTTGTCTTTCAAGATTTGGCCGTTGAAATGTTTCTTTTTTCTTTTTTTTCGTTCAATCTTGGTTTAAAATATTGTCCAGCTAAAACACTTATTTTACAACCATTCTGCTCTCTTTCACTTGAAAAACGTCCCAAAATACTATCTTTTCAATTAAATTTCTCATTTTATTTCTATATTAGGCACCTACATATACCTACTCGTCTTTAATCTTCGAATTTTGGTAGATGTTGGATTGTAAGCACTTTTTAATTTTCCTCATGTGTTAATAAACTTTAAAATTAGAATAACGGTATAATACCTCCTCCTATCGAATACGATCCAGAGTTGCAATATTCCTGTGATGTACTCTTATCTTTATCGAAGCTCACCTTTTAACAGAGCTTTAAAAAATTGTCTTTGCAAGATGCAATTTTAAATAAATCGCCTTGCTTCGTAAGTACATAGTTGTGGTACGTATATTTAAATATTGGCGGAAATCTATTACTTCTCAATACCGCAAGAATTATTTGTAAGGAACTGAATTTTATTTTCTCTCTTCGTTTTTATATATTTACAATGATGTAGATCAACATTTCTCTGCCTTATTTAATACTTCGTTATTCCTTTTATATTATAACCAGTGATATTATTTATCCGTCTCATTTGCTTAATCGTAAGTTGTACTATGCAATTTTGTACATTCCTAAGTATGTTGTTTTACAATTATAGAGATGTACATAGTGCAGAATTAAATTTATTTTGGCCGCTAAAGTCTACCTGAAATTTCTGTCCTTTCCACTGTCTATAAAGGGTAGTTGAGTTATCTTAAGACATATTGATGTTGGAATAATCCATGCTGTCGGATTGCTGTAAATAATACAGTGAATCACACTGTCATGAATCTAATTTAAATCCTATGTACAAATTAACGTAATAAAGTACATATATACTTGTTGTCATTTTCATCACGTCACATTAATCACCTATTTCCTTTATAGCCTTTATCCCGTAAGGAAAACCATTTTTGCCTATCCAACTGAATAATTGTTTTCTTTCTCGAGGAACGTTTCCCGGAATCATGGGAAAAATATGTGTACTTACTTGTTGATTAAATTTTAATTTAATGACTCAGTGGATGGTGGGGATCATCGATGACTCTACAAACATTTAGACAATTTATCTGCTTCAAGAAAAATAAATCGGTTTATAACGATCAATAATAAATATGAACACCGAGCAATAAGATGTGTGGTATCATAATAACAGTTATCAGTTCACAGCCCAACAACGTAATCTTGAAGTAATGTGACCTGTACCTACTATTGGTTTCTGGAGGAACTATGATTAGACTATGGGCTATTTAGTAAATAATTCGAATAAGTTGTTGGAGATCAAACAGATTACTTGCAAAGCTTAGCACATACAAAATTGCAGCTTCAGAGTTTAATTAGCATAGAAATTAGCTGTAAGATTAAGCATACTTAATTTTGAAGCCCAATACCCAGTGGTAAAACATGACAGAAATATGTTAGTAACAACCAAGTTAAGAGTTGACCATGTTGTGATTGCTGTGAAGTTAGTGTTGGTAATTCACTTGAATTTGAGTACAAATTGCAGGAGAACTCAAGCCAGGGTTGGTAGTCCTGTTCTCTGAGTCTGAGGGACTGCTGGAGTAAAGGGCGGGTGGCCTGGTCAAGGGTGGGGGATGCAGGGTAGCTCAGCCTTTCCGTCACTCTGCTCTTGCCCAGTTGTATTTCTGCCAAGTCAGAGTTAAGATCTCTGTGAATAGCTCTCAGTTGTGGGAAAAGTGTTGAACAGTAGTCCGTGTAAAGTGAAGTATTTTGTGAACTAGTTGTGTTTACTGTTCAGTCAGTAAAAACTGTGATTCCATACCATGTGATTGCTGTGAAGTTAGATGTAAGCTGCCTCTTCACTTGAATTCGTATTTATAGAGGCAGTGCAAATGGCAGGAGAACCTGAGCCATGGTTGGCAGCCCTGTTCTCTCTGTCTGGGGGAACTACTGGAGTAAATGGTGGGTGGCCTGGTCAAGGGTGGGGGATGCAGGATAGCTAAGCCTTTCCGTCACTACGCTCTTGGCCAGTCGTATTTCTGCCAAGTCAGAGTTGAAATCTCTATGGATAGTTCTTAGTTGTGGGAGAAGTTTTGAACAGTCTGTGCAAAGTGAAGTATTTTGTTAACTAGTTGCGTTTACTGTTCAGTCAGTAAAAACTGTGATTCTTTACCAAGATTCGTGTAACTGCATTTCCCGCCACTCAAGAACACCTAGACCAAAAAGAACGCCACCGTTAAAGTAGCCTTTAGATACTCTGACCCCTCCTGCTGCAACAATAATTGTACTTGCCATTCATTGCTTTTTTAGTAAATCAGCTAGTCATTCATTTTTATAGCCAAATTGTGAAAAATTGTTGTCAGACAGTGCAGTCTGCAACTATCAAGGTCCCAATTTACTGTAACCTGCTTTTTTTGTCAAGTGGTGAACTGTTCAGCTGACCTGTAATTGTTTGTTGTTGTAGAGGAGCAAAACTGAGTGACTGAAGGTTATGTGAACTCAAGTAAACCCCCCATCCTAAAGAATAAGGGAAAATCCTCAATAAGGGAACATTGAACTGTTGGTTCATGTAAGCCTCCTAAAGACACCTAACATAAATTTAGGGCATTACATTTCACCTTATAGCCAAAAAACAGGCTATATTTTGGGGGAATATCTTTAATAAGATTAACATTTTGTAGTAAGGCACACAGCAACAACTCAAATGTTTCCCGTTCCATCTTCCTCCAACAGACTGTTTTCGTATTCAATAAATGAACTAAGTCCAGTTCCATCCAGATGACTGAAAAATATTCGAAGATCCATCTGGATCATTTGGATGTAGTGATAGTTTGCTTATTCAAAACTGCCTGTCTGTAAAAAAAATTCCCTCTCCCCAGCTTTTAGCTTGGCGGATGGATGTGAACCCAGCTTTAGCATGTACCCTGTATTGGCTTCTGCCTGGCACGCTTCACCCATAACATTAGTTTCATCATTCCCCGCCAATGACAGTGTTAACATTTTTCTGAGTGTTTCATTATTAAGTGAAGTACCTATTTCTTTTTTGTTTAGACTTGGAGGAAATTTGATTAGGGACGGTGAGAAATTGGTGAGAAAGGTACAGGCTGTAGGGCAAATTTAAAACAGTCAACCTCTCCCGCATGTATAAAATACCCTGGCATAGGCTTGAGTGTTTGAATATGAAGAAAAAAAAACACAAAAACACAAGAAGGACTTTTCCAGAGAACTAGGAAGATAAACTATGATTTTTTAACTCAATTAAATAGGGTTTAAATAGAGTTTAAACCTGCTCAAGAACTCGCTTGATCATTTTACAGAAAACTCAAAGAACTGAGAATTGGCAACACTGAACACTCCGGGGCGATGGTAGAGGCACGTATGAAAAGAAGGTTAAACTAGATGAAATAGCCTTCCAAATTTAACTGTTTTCATGGACCAAATTAATGATACGACGCAAATAGCCATGACAATGAATGGAAGAAGATGTGCAAATTCTCGTAATTCTTAATAGGTTTTGTTTTTTGTTCAAATTTGTTTTTATGTCTTCCCATTTGATCGGTTTTGTAATTGCTTAGCGCTCAAGTAGTCATTCAAGTAATTGAGTGTCGAAAAGAGATAAATATCTTACGAGTATCTCCCGTAAGCTTGGGGAACCGAAAAGTCGCCACATCCTGTCTATCGTTCATCATTCAGTATTCTGTGTTCATTGCCGGTTTGACAGCGATCCGACAACTTTCTGGAAGTCTTTCGTGAGATTTGATGCCTGGCTATTAGATAAATATTCCGATCTCACGTCATGGGTAAGTACTTGACGTAAATGGTATGATTTTTTAGAACTCTATTTGGAGTAAGGTAAACTACAAGAATGGTGCACTCGCGCTGTTTATGTTTGTACAACTAGGTGATAAGTAGTTTCTACCTAGAAATAGGTATGAACCAACTTAAGTTGAAATTTGTCTAGACCATATTTTAGTAGGCCTATTTCTCCACGCAGTGCTGGATTAATGGAAGTGAAACATGATTAGTGGATAGGTTTGAGAGTTACGGACTACAATAGGTTCGTTCCTCCTAGAGGTGCCGTTACAAGAATGTTGAGTTTTCAACTGGCGCATGCGCGGCTATGGTAACTTGATCCAAAGTTATGGCGTCCAACGTCTCTTCCAACATGAAGGAGACGGTTTTTTCCGGTAGGCAGGTGAGAAAATCTTTAAGATCCTAAGGTGGAAATCGGATCTCCTAAGATACCCAGAAGGGACCCCTCTTCGGATTATGTAGGATTCAAACCCACTAAAACCTCACCTTCCTTTCCCACGTTGGAACTGGGCCTGGAACTGTTTAACACTGTCGCCTCCTCAAAAAAATGTGTGTTTAGAATCGCAAGACTCGGATATCACCTCACACCAATCACGACACGACCGAGCACACCGCCTTGCTGAACGAGAGGAATATTCTCGTCAATAATAACGCCGTGTTTCCCAAGCCACACCACCGTTACAAGTAGCTGATGGCCTTATTGTGGTTCTACATGCCATGACAAGAGTTCTTTTTAAACCTGAAGAAAGAACAGACCAGAAAGACCATTCGTAGCTGTTCATAACTAGAATGAAACAAAGTCGTGACACGACTCCGTCTCCTGCATCTGTACAACTTCTTCAGGAGTCTAATTTTGCATCAAGTTCTACGCCACCACCTGGAAAAATGGCCCACAATGACACTAACCCCTCCGTCGCGCAAACCTTGGATGAAATGGAATTAGAGAGAGGTGTTTGGTATCCAGTAACGCAAGGTGATTTGGCTCGAATAGATGTTCTTGTGGCTGAAGGGAGCGGATGTGAATACAACTGCTAAAAGTGGATGTACTCTTCTTCATTATGCTGTTCGAGCTGGGAATATTGCTGTTGTACAAAATTGTTGAGAGCAGCTGCTAAGGTTGATATGACAACAAAAGCTGGCCCAGCTTCTGCCCTTCATCGAGCGTACAGCTGTTTAGTTATGGCAATACTCAGCAGCACAACAACCAGCAAAACCATGACTTTTCCCGGAGGGGGGAGATGTCGAGTCCACGGAAAGGAAGCGAGCGTCCAGTGTCCCCTCCACCTGGCTTGAATTGAAGACAGCAGGAGTTTCCTTAGGAAGTAGGGAACTGCACAAAATTTAGTCCGGAGAAAGCTGCGTTTGAAAACAATTTGCTGTTGTTTCCTACCATATCCACGACTCCTAAGACAAATAGCCCCATCGCAGTATCCAGTGCACGAAACAGTCCCCCTCGCGTTTGGAACAAGCTGTCGCCCCATCGTTCTCGACGTTAAGGTACCTTATGAGGAGAGACTTTAGTTTAGGGTTCATTAATAGATAATTAGGATTAAGACAAAGTTGTTAATTATAGTCTTTATTCAGCTTGATTACAGACTTTTCCTTAAATACCTAATTGAATCAAACACCCCTAAACTAGCACTGACAACACATTACTTCAGACCAATGAAGGAGCCTTCATTGGTCCAAACAAAGGTTTGTACTTGAAAGCTGATTCTTCCCGAGATTGAACAAAATCGCGTTTTTCAATAAAAATAGCGAACTGAAAAGAAGGGGCAGAACCCGCATCACCATCAATAAATGGAAAACAAATTCTAAAATAAATTCTTCAACGTAGATATGCATTAATTAGGAGTGTACTGGCTCTTTTGCCCTCACTTTCATTAATTGATTGAATTAATTTTAATCACTTCGACATATTTATGAGTTTTATGACCCTCAGTCTGGAACTAGCGGAGCATTCAAGATTCATCCCAATGCTTCAATATTCACGTGCGAGGCAGTGGCGATTAGAGAGGCTCTTAGATATTCGGGAGTAAGAGATGAGGAGTTGGTGGTTGTGGTGACTGACTGTCGGAGTGCACTAATTAAACTCTCAAACTACCAAATGAGTGCAAAGGTAAATCACATTCTCATCGAGATATTGGAGGCAGTATACCAAATGAAAGTTCGGGGCCAACAAGTGCAATTCGTGTGGACGAGGGAGCATGTCTGACAGGGAATGAAGTTGCAGACTCTTGTCTAACTCAGCCCGGCGGTTTCAACTTGGACATGGGGATGCCGTTCAGTGATATGTATGAATGTGCTTACAGACAGTTGAAAATAAATTGGCAACAGACATATGATGATGCAAGAGTGGGAGTCCAATATCGCCTTATGAACCCCCGATTGTCTGTAAAACCATGGTTCTCGCAGTTCGAGTTTAGCAGGCCGGAGATCCGGGCGATCAATAGGTTACGGTCCAATCACGGATTGTGCGGGGCGTATCTGCATCGGATTGGGGTCAGGGATTCTTCGAGTTGTGACGTTTGTGGCAGAGGAGAGGAAACTTTGAAGCACATCTTCATGGATTGTCCAAGGAACTGGCTGGCAAGACACCACATGCTGACTTCAGTTGGTCGTCATTTGGAAAATCCACTATATTTTGGACAAATTATCCATTGCAAACTATTATCCGTGTACAAAGAACTATGCACTTTCATTAAAACACTCAATAGAAACATTTAAAACAACAATAAACAATTTATAAAGTTGTAATTTTATACAGTTGTTATTTTGCAATAAAAGCTTCACTATGGCTGCTTGCTAATGCCAAATGAAGGGAAAAAAATCACTTCGACAATTAGGGCATTATGATAACTCCCTCAAAATCCAGGATTATATCATAAATTCAGGAGTATTATTTCATGTGTGTAGTTTGGTCGACCCGTATGTTGAATATATTGGTGGGAAACAGCCCGGGGTTACATTAATATACATCTTCTTCGTGTTTACTCAATGATTAACCAACGTTTACCGGAACGGATGTACTCCGATTGTCAGAAAATCGTCTTCTAACAATCGTTATGTGCAGATTCCCGACAAAAATATTGAACAATAATAGTAATATACCGAGTATTTTGTTTCTCAGCCTCGTGTGAGATGAAACGCAAAAAAACGTGGACTTCTGGGCAAACATTTCATCTCTAATTTCGACGATTCTGGATTCTATATAGTATTCTTTTATAGTTGTGTTGATGATGAATGATTATTTCATGTGTTCGATGGTATATCGTAGGCTTGTTCTTTAAATCGAATCTTTAGAATCCATGATTGGTCTGTCTGCAAATGAATCTTCTTGTTGCAGATGAAACTGACGAGAAGAGGCCAGAGGGTCCTCCCCTCGATGACAGTAGAGCTAAAGGGGAACCGGCTCCTGAAAATGAAGCTGGTGAGTATTTGATTCTTAGTCCTTAGTTCTTAAATTATTTTTTCCGAATTGTAAATAACTATTTCGTTTCTCAATTCAGAAAACGGAGAAGAAGGACCTTACGGGGAAATAGTGGTGGTTGATGTTGATTCTCCTGTGAGTATGAACTCAATGATGGTATTTCAACTCCGATGTCCTATTTTCTTTTGAAATGTTCCGACACGTTATAATCTATTGTTAACCTTCAGGAACTAGATATGAATTACCAGAGAATAGGAGCCATTACTGCTGGTGAACTTGAAAAAATGACTTGCCTCGAGAGATTGTACCTTCGTTGGAACCTGATCAAGAAAATCGAGAACCTCGAATCTTTTACATCATTAGTGGAACTGGAGTTGTACGGCAATCAAATCACAGAAATCGCTGGGCTTGACACTTTGGTAAATCTTGAGTAAGTAGTTCGTTGATGCCAGAAATTCTGTGAATAATTACATTTTCCTTATTATCCGTCTCCTCAATGCAAACATGACGCATGATTAAATTCACAGTCATGTTCCCTTTTTTTAAGCAAATTTTCAAAAAGTAAAGCTAGTGCAATGGCTACAAAATTTTCAATTTAAAGAAATTTTCTTCATGGAAATCCGTCTTGAGATTTTCTAAAACAATTCCTGGATTTCAATATTCTTTTATATCTATTTTTGTACGTATTGTTTGTGTATGTGAATTTGTACTTTTGGGAACATTAAATCGGTCACATTCCAAAAATTGTATTAAAAAACGCTGCAAATTCTTTCACTGGGGTTTATTATTCAATTGGCTTGCGTTCATGATTGGAATTTATACTAAGCTTTGGAGTGTGCGTGTTTCACAGGTGATAGAGCGATTATTGAATTTCAGGAGATATGCATAGAGCACGTAAATCTGTTCTCAACCAAAATACCTATTTGGATTAATCAGTTGATCATATTTGTGTGCCTCCTGATATTCAATAATCGCTCTATCACCTGTGAAACAAGCACACTCCAAAGCTTAGTAGAAATTCCAATCATGAACGCAAGCCAATTAAATAATAAACCCCAGTGAAAGAATTTGCAGCGTTTTTTTTTTTATGGTTATCAGAATGCTTTAACCCGTGTATCGGCTACAAAGCCTTTTAGGAGTTCACTCCACTATCCACATTACTACATCACTATGTCACTAGGTTACTGATTTCAACACGTAAACAACAATAAACCAAAATAACGCGAATGTTGGCACCATAAATCGGGCCATAGATCGGGAATGGTTTGACCAAAGGCCTGGGGAGGGGCTCATTCGATTCCTCGTGGAGTGTTCTTCAAAAAGAGTACAAATTTAGGCCGCCTTGACTTTTTTTGAGGTTTTTAGGGATTTTACAAAACTTTGACAACCCTTGAAGGGCACTCTAAATTAAGTGAGAGAGCTGGCTCAAGAATTGGGGCGTCGCCGGACCAACATGGATTTTTCCTGTAAATTTCAGATCTTTTGCTCCAGCCGTTTGGGAGAAATCGTACGTACGGCGGACGGACGGAACAATTTTTATTGCAGATTCGGATTCTACACCCTTTGAAACGTAAACCATGAAATTTGCAGGGGATGTTAGAATTTTTTTTCAAGAGCGATACAATGGTTTATTATTGAATAATAAACCAAAATCACTAGAAAAAACAAAAATCGTTTAAGAATCGTTAAATGTATATTTTTAGCGGAACATTATTTTTAAAAAAGTCATTAATAATGAACTAGGTCATTTAAAAATTGAGCTCAAATTGACGCTGAAAACTGTTCAGGAATTTCACATAGCATTGCTGAAAAAAATCAAATAAAAGGCAAAAACTTCTCAAAAATCCAAAATCTTTGTTTGAATGGATGAATGTAATTTAGAAAAAGGACTTTAGCAGTTAAATTGTTGGTTACCAGTTTTTTGCACACAAGATGCTCGCTCAACTTTCGATTAAATTTAACTTACCTGTGAGACAATTATTTGGGAATGATCTTTTATAGATCACGCTGCATGACTATTTTATTTACCCTCGTTAATGATAACTGCATAATTTTCAACAAATTCAACCGTTTACCTCTTTCATTCTTGCTGTTTCTGCTTTCAGAATACTTGACTTGTCCTTTAACCGAATCACTCAAATCAAAGGCCTTGACAATTTACTGAAATTGAAGAGAATTTTTCTTCTAAGCAACAAGATTAGTAAAATTGAAAACTTGGGCCATTTGACCAATCTCGAGCTTCTCGAACTTGGGAATAATAAAATTAGGGTAAGTTTAACAAGTTAATGAGGCAATCAACACATTCGTAGGTGTGGTTTGTTGTTTAGTATTTAGTGTATTATAGTTACTGAACTGTTTTTTTCTACAGTAACGTATTTTCTCTCATTACAGGTTATTGAAAATATAGAAACTCTAGTTAATTTGGAGAGTTTATTTTTGGGCAAGAATAAAATTACTGAAATCAAGAATCTAGACTCGCTCAAGAATTTGAAATTACTGAGTCTGCAGGTAATTCATCTTCATGAGAAAGTGTTGACAGCCTTCGAACTTACTGCAAATCTATTGACATTTAGATTTTATGATGATATGCATCATAATTTTATTGTGTTTCCTTTTTCAATCATTGCAGTGTACTCGGTTGACTGCCATTAAAAATTTGGAAGCGCTAACTGAGCTTACAGACTTGTATTTGTCGGAAAATGGGATATCTGTCATTGAAGGATTGGAGAACAACAAGAAATTGACAACATTGGATCTAGCTAAGAATAAGATAGCTAAGATAGAGAATATAAGCCATCTGACGGAGTTGGAAGAATTTTGGGTAAGTAGAACTAGGAGCATTGCAGTACGATTGTATTTTCCAAAGTTCTGAAATCTCCAGTTCATAAAGTTATCCAGAAATTGGAGGAATAGCTAGCAATTACGGGGAGACTCGCAATATTCAGGGCAGGGGTTTTAATTGTTACTCAAGGGAATGTATTTAAAGACTTTTAGCCTACTGGACAATGCGAGGAAATGGGGGCGTCAAGACAGTCAAAATACAAGGCCAGTGGTCATAACCACACTCCTGCTACCATATAACATGAGGGGGTGATGGATACGGTATAGTTGCCCCTTCCAATTGTTGAATGCGGATAATGCCCGCAACACTCAAAGGATGTCCCAGACTCTGGAAGGTGGTGGATTCAAGAATTGGGAAGGGCACACTAACCATATCCATCACCCCTTCATCGTCACCTTTATGCAGCCTGTGAAACACCATTTTTGTTTTGGGGGACAATAAAAAGACTCAAAACGTTGAACCTGATTAATATGGAGGTGGATCAGTAAAAATGATTGAATTATTGGTCGAAAACTCAAGCACATTCAAATTGGTGCTCAAGAGCAGGTGGTGAGAGTAATTGGAAAACATCAAAATTTAATCGTATAATTAGTTGTGAAATGCAATCCTTATTAACGATTAAACTAAACCTTTCTGGACAACCCACGTATGTAACCATTGACATTATTGACTCCATTTAATTGGTTCTATTCGTATATTTCCAGATGAACAATAACAAAATTGCCGATTGGAACTGTCTCAATGCTCTCGCTGCCAATACTAAACTGAACACAGTTTATCTGGAACAAAACACAATCGCTGAAGATCCAAACTACAGAAGGAAAATAAAACTTGTTGTTCCTTGGATAAAACAAATAGATGCCACTCTCGCCCGATGAACTACATCACTGATTAATCACTGTCCTCATGAGTATTGTACAAAATTCATCTAATAATATTAGTGTAATCTTGAATTTTACGCCCATTAAAAATATTTTCCAAATTCCCCAAATTTTTATTCTTTACCTTTTGATAAGGGGATGAAACCTGATGATAACTATTAAAACATTTGAAATCGAGTGCCCTATGATTCAGAACTTCCGACCAGGGGAGAGAATGCCTGGAATGCTCCAATTTATTGAGCGAGGAGACCCGATGAAGTCACCTTTTGATTCATCGAAAAAAGATTAATGAATCCAATGACAAACTTCATTCATAGTTTCTCGAAAAACTGCCATTCCACAGTAAAAACCCACGATTTTCCGCATTCAAACGAAATTTTCTTACAAAAATTACAAATGAAAGAATTTTCTTAAATTGGAAACTGGGATCTTATTAGTTTTTCCTGGGAAATGGGAGTAACAGTGTTGTGCCGGGACAATAAAAAATAAACATTTTGTTTAACCTATTCAACTATAAACTACTCATGATTTAACCTTTTTGAATGTACACGTGTGTCGACTTTTTCTTCCTAATTAAAGTGAATTTTATTTTAAGTTTCGGTTATTTATTTCGTTTGCCCTATTGGGGATAAAACTTAACAAGTGGCGACGAGGATGGGATGTTGTGTCGGGGGACAGCAAGATGAAACATTGGGAAAAGTAGTTTTTTTTCCGTAAATTCTCAAAATTTGATCTTCAGATCGAAGTCAGTCATTGTCCTTCAGAGAATTGGCCACTTTCGAAGCCATGTTGAAATTTTATTTTGCCCAGCGAAGGTAGGCAATTTAACGGTCTTTTCAACAGAGTCCTTAACGTTTATTTTAGCTAGTAGTTGAGGGAGTTAGGGCGTTATAGTGACGTAATATCTGAAATACGAGGTGAAAAACTTGGAACGAATTTTAAAAATGAAAGACTAAGTAGGAGAATTTTTTCGTCGGAAATAGAGATGGGCAAAATATCGATCTCTTTGTTCCGATTAATCGATTTTTGAATCGATCTGATGGAGGTCGATTTTTTGTAGAAGATCGATCTTTTCTCAATCTCGATTTCAATCTATACTGTTTTTGCAAGACGAGTCGTCTTTATCTCGAGATATCACATTAGTATTTTCATTACAACTTATAGAATTATTGGAAAATGCAAATTCGTGAGTGGTAAGATTGGTCTTTTAAGAATAAAATGCCGTATCGATTAGGTTCCTTAGTGCCATATTAGAGGAGAAATATTAGTTGAAAGTCGGAGGAGCATTTTCCCTTGCCACTCCATACCTTTGTTCCTCCCTGCCTCACTTGCCTGTAAAGCTGGAGTCTCCTACTGTTAATGAAATAAGTAAGCATTATATTTTAGTTGCTAACAATAGAAACTACGGTACCTACTACCCGTAGGGGGGAAATTCAGTTCAGATGAATCGATCTGACTAAAGATCGATCTTTTAGTCTAATTAATCGATCTTGAGAATGGAAAATTTTCGATTAATCGATCTCCAGAGATCGATCTTTTTCTTCGATCTACCCAACTCTAGTCAGAAATGAAAAATTGTTCCTGAAAGTTTGATGAACACACGTTTGATGAAGTCCACTCATGTGCAGGGTTGCCAAAAATCCGAGAGTCAAAACTAAATCACTGATAGTTTTGTTGAAAAGATTTAACCCCAACGTTTTAACTCATCATCAAATATTCATTTTCATTGAAATAAATTGGAGGTGGAAGTTCTAGAAGAGTTACAGTTAAAAAGGGAAGCAGACATGAAAAATTCAAATAAAGGATGGATATCATATTATTTTATTACGTTGTTGAGCCTTGTTTTAGTTGAACGTGAAGATTGTTCTCCATTTACCTAGTCTCTATTAGGTATCAGAATTTTATTTTGTAAGTTGCACCATGACACACGAAAAGTAAAGGATCAAAGTGAAGGTTCAAATTTCAAAAACTAGGAGAGTTCGCGTACTGGTAGTATTTAGAGAAGACCAGGATGTTTGGCAACTACCTGCTCTGAAAATTGTGAGAACTGTCTTGAGGAAATGTGTAGGTAATCCAAATGGTTCTTTCAAATCTTTACATCTAATATCAATACATACATTTAAATATTCGTTGGTACTGAAGTTCAAGATGGCCAATTAGCATGGAAAGCTGCCAGCAAGGATGTGAAAGGTTCACGAAGGACAATGACACAGAAAAGTCAGATTTCCATCACTGAAGGTATTGGATCTGTTCAGATAAGGATGTTTGGCAACCCTGCTCATGTGGGAGGAAATGGTAGGTAATCCAACGGTTCTTTCAAATCTTTACATCTAATATCAATACATACATTTAAATATCATACATTGGTATTGATCATTCAAGATGGCCAATTAGCATGGAAAGCTATCAGCAAGGATCTGAAAGGTTACGAAGGACGAGAAATTTTTGTCAGAAAAATCAGATTTCCATCCGTCAATACGATGGATATTTGATAAGTTGCTTGTGGATAATTATCCACTCTCGACACTTATATGGATCTGTTCAGGCCACCTAGTCTCAGGTGCTGCCACTGTGGTGTATCTGATATTTCTCTGAATATTTATATAGTGGATTTTTATGCTATGATCAGAGAACCTCATACAACTTTACAAATAAAAACAGGTAGGAACAGCACATAACCTGTGACAGATTTATAACAAATGAAGGTAGTAGAAGGTGGCTCAGATCCCTAACAGCAGCTTGGCTATTGAGAACCTACCTTCCTGGATCCAGGAAGCCACACTGAATACGATTCATCTGGAGAGATAAATGTAATATGGGTAGGTACTATCTCTATTCCTAGTTAGACAAGACCCTTATGAATGGTTTTGGTATTAGCTACTGTAATAAAAGTTACTCAAGGATCAAATGAACCTGTGTGTACCAATTTTAGATGTAATCTTGAAACTGTTGAAACCATTACCTAAATCGTTGAGTAAGATGAGTGAATTTAATAGTTTTTCACCTAGAGCAAAATGTGACATCACACTGGGTCTTTCTCTGGCAGAAGGTATTTGATGATGTAGAGTTTTGTAAAAACTGAAAAATCATTGAAGGAAAACTACTTGAAAATACTGGGAGTTTTATCTATATTCTTATATGTTCAGCTACTTTAATTTAAAAACCTTAAAACTAACAGTGGATTTGTCATTTAAAATTGTTAGAATAAATGTCTAAATGTTGGATAAATAATTTTCAAATGTAATGATTAATTTAAAAAATAAATTATGAAGTTGTCAATTTATTTTCAATCAATAAAGATTTTATTTTAAATTAATCTAGAAAAACCTAAGGATACGAATAAAAGGAAAGTGGGGATTGCCTGTCTGGGTACTGAGAGGCAAGAACACCGCCCAAGTGGGTTCTGAAATAATGCCTGACTGGGTACAGCTCACCTGACCGTTGACAGCCCAAGTAGGTACTCACCGTTCCTGACCCCGCGGCACTTTCTATCAGAGAAGTGAACTTTTAAAAACAGATTCTGGGGGGGGGGGGGGGAAGCTTGGTAGAAGTCGAGAATAGGTGAAAATCCCGATGCCTCCTATCGATATAGGAAACCCATTAGGGGGCAAAGGCAGAAATGTGTTCTGTATAGTTTGCTGGTCTGGATGCTCGCTTCGCTCACATCTCAAAAACAAAAAAATATCCTACATCAATCCTTTTAGTAAAGTATAGATCAGTTGGACAAATAGATCAGAATTTGTTAACACTTGTGTCTCTGCGTATTAAAAATACTTTTATCGATTTTTATTTTACTACTTGAATTGTTGTCAGCTTATCAAAAACAAAAGGATGTGTGGGAAGCGCCTATTGGCTGAAGGCTTGTAAGGTGAAGTCACTATTTGCCAATAATATCATACAAAATTATCAACATCTGTTCCTAGTACCCAGTTGGGTTGTCGGGACGCTCGTCCTCTGTATCCAGTCGGGCTGTCGTGGCCCGTTGGTCTCTTGCCCGCTTGTACCAGTCAGGCATTGCCCTTCATATCCATTGAAAGCAGGATGGTGGAAAGGTTAGGTGGATATTAGGTATACGCAAAAAGGGCTCTAATCATGCCAGAGCTAGTTTTGAAAAATCATCCGTTTTGACAATTTGCTATATTTTTATGGGGCTAAATAAAATTTAGTTACCATAACCGCGGAAAGGTTATCACAAAACCCAGGGAGGTGTTTCAAGTCTAGAATGCAACACATCCATGTAGAAATACTATAGAATTAGAAATTTGATTAGTTCTCCTCAAAATAGATACCTGAATCAGATTGAATACACGTAACTTATATTATGAAAAATACTGAACTAAATTTGTTGGTTCAATAACGGAGAACATTGATTTCTACAGCAAATCGAATTTTCTGTGTGACACAACATCCATTCAGGCAAATTGCCTACCTCTCCGCGCCGCGTTGATCTGGCACTATCAGTGAGAGAGGGCGGGAAGACCAACTTGTGACTCTTCCTACTTCCATGGATCGGTAAAAGTATCGATTTTCGAAAACTTTGTTCCTTTGATGACGTCATCAAAAACGTAGCGATCAACTGATCTGAACTTTACACAGGTTACCTTCTTGGGAACCGTCGCGAGGAAGACGGAAGGGAAGGATAATGCAGCAAATTTTCGTTCCTTGTGCTAGCTGTGGCTCTGCCCGAATTTCGTTGTTTGTCAATTATTGTTATTGCTAGTTTGTTGAATTTTTCGTTTAATCATCAGTTATCCGTTCAGTGTGTTAAGTTTATTTCCATCGTTCCTACCGATTAGAACGCCTTTGGAAATCTTATCGGAGTGCTTTGTTTGCCCTCTAGATGTTGGCTAAGGTTAGATTTTAGCCCAATTCAAGGTAAACATAATTTCACTAATCAATTTACATTATAGCTCATGTAATTGTATCGGTGCTTGTGTAAAACTTCACTTGAACTCCTTTTCAATAGTAATTTGATGAATATTTTCTACTTTTCCCTTTAAAATTCGTTTAGTAAACGACTAATCTCGGCCCTGCTGACCCACCACCCCCCACCCATTTCATTTGTAGGAATTCTCATCAAGCTCATCTCAGTTTAGATTATATTATCCTTTCTCGGCTTATACTTCTTAGGAAATGCTTTTGATCCGTTAAATTATATATGAAGTATAGTTTTCGAGCTTATGTGAACTCAGTTGTGATAGGATTCGCGTAGAAACCCCGGAGTTATCGGAAACATCGAACGTTCACTTCCTTTCGATCGTTTCGCGTTATGTCTGCATTTCCTGTACTAGGCATTCCCATTTCTATCGCTTTGTGCGTTTTCGTTCGTCATTCTTTATCATTCGGTTTCCACTACTACTATTGGTCATTTAAAGCGTCCAGTTATATTATATCCCCTTCCTACTTACATACAATTGTCACATAGGTATCGCGTTATCTCATATCTAACGGTGTTCGCGATTGCATGCATACCTACTACTCGTATCGCTACTTTACACCACAGTTATTTACGTTATTATCGAAATTCACACATTTCTTACTTATATTCAATCATGTTTTGCTTAATTGAACATTTGTTCTTACAATCCTAATCGATTTCCAGTGGAAAATACACAAAGGAGTCCGTTTAGAATAAATGGGAGCCAGAGATCCAAGGTAGTAACTTGCCCATTTCGACTTGTTAATACTAGTACGATTTCGGCTTTTTTGTTTGTGAACATGCACACCTATCAAGTAGCACGTTGGAAAGATTTATATAGGAAACAAGTTTGCCTAGAACTATTTGGGCCCGCACCTACCAAAATAGATGAAAACTAGATGCATTTGGGAAACTTGAGTTGTGTACGAGTCAAATAGCCAATAATACGAGCTTCTATGCGATTAAATGCGTACTAACTACTTTTGAAACCTAGAAGCGACCTAGAACCTACCTGATATGTATAAATGCTTATCACTATTTTCATTAGAAAAATAAATGAATAATGATCACTCTTATTACATCCATTAGGAGCAATCAATTAGAACTATGTGTGGTTTTACATTTATAGAAATTTTCCAAATATGTAGGTGTTTATTTACTGCATAATTTCAAATGGGCTCGTGTATGTAAAGGAGTGTTAGTTGCTTTTGGTACTTGTTCCACTTTTTTTAACGTAGGTCATGGTCCTTGACGGTCATTAACGGATAGTCATGTCTGGATTGTAGATTCTACGAATTTAGAAAATACGATAACGTTCTTTGTTTGTCATTCTATCTACCTTTCGGTGGTAGATTCAAACTTGACTTCAAATACGAAAATACGAGATTTTAGTTGACAGCCGTGCATTAAGCACGATATCTTGTTACCTACTTCACAATTACTTTCAAACTTCAGGAATATTTTCGAATGAAGCTATGGACAACGAGGTTCTAGGATTTGTACAGTGTTTCACGCCAAACAGCGACCAACAAATACATAGCATGTTGAAATTATCTTTTCCTATACAGAAAACCCCACAAGGCCATGGGTTTAGGTTCTCTAATAATCTGTCCACAACAATCCATTGGCCTGGAAAATTTGCGTTCAATATTCTTGGATGGAGATGGATAACATCCTAACTATTTTTATACCATCCAAATTTTTCTAAAGATGAGTGGCTTGCTTTTTATGACTCTTCACTGTGATAACCAAAATGTGACGATTCGCCAGGCAGGGAGGCCACGCCCTGGCGAGGTGGCTGTGATGACGTAGTTTGTTACCTAAACCTTGAAAACGTTAAATAAAATAAAATACTAATCATATTTGAACCCAGTTGGTGTTCTCATTTGTAATTTCATCTGATTTAATTGAAAAATATAAATGAACATATTCATGAGGGTGTCCTTCGTTTGACTGATACTTGATGTGGTGTTTAGCAGTAGGAACGAAACAGTTTCCCGAAGGATTAGAAGTTAAGAAATCATTTAATCTCTGCAAGGAAAAAAATTAAATAGTTGAATAAGGAGATCCGAGCTAGAGGGTCTTGGACATCATACAGTAGAATGGGCCTCACTTGGTTAATAATTCCCAAACAAGAAGAGGTACCAATTCTGAAGAATATAAACCCAAAGGCCTGTTTCGTTCTATGGATACCCCTGTCCATAGAACCCGGGGGCAGATGTCCACCCGGGTTTCTAGATGTGATGTGTTATGCTATAGATGAATATTAGGATGGGTTGTGGGATGTTACGGTTGTTACCGAACCTCAATTTTACTCGTTTTTCAATCGCTGAGGTCGTTATCCAAACCGTATACCTTGATGTTTGTGTTGGTAGTAAGGTAAGCTGTCAATCTTGTGTCAACTCGATTGATTCTAAAGAAATCCGAGGAGGAAGCATTCTGAAATTGCCACCTTCGTAGCCTGCAGCATTCAAGAATTAGTTGCCTCTCAATGGAGTTAATTTCTGCTTGTAAGAACATAACGTCTAGGTCACAGATTTGTTTTTGTGGTCTCTGAAGCGGAATTGGGTCGAGGATTCCCTTTGTTATAAGGCAAGACAGCTTCTGTGCTTCTTGAGTTCCTCTCTCGCTGGACTCTGTATGACAAGAATCTTCAAACTGGGTTGTGGGATGTTCCAGTGTTTTGTTACCCGAACCTCAACACTACTCATTTTTCAATCGCGTCTGAGGTCATTACGCAAATCGTATACTTTGCTGTTTGTGTTCGTAATGAGGTGTCAAGCTGACAATCTTGTATCAACTTGTGAGAATTGATTGAATGAAATCTAAGGATGAAGCATTCTGAACTTGCTCTACTTCTAGCCTGCAGCCCTCCAGAATGAGCTGCCTCTCAATGGAGTTTATTTCGGCCTCCCATTGTGACCATGGCCTCTAAGTCAGAGATGTGATTTTTGAATCGGGTTGATGATTCGCTATGTTACAAGAAAAGGCAGCCTCAATGCCTATGGTTCTTGAATTCGTATCTGGCTAGACTCTGGACGACAAGAATCTTCGGGAATTTTCACTAGGTGAGACTTCTTGGGTATCAACGTGCTGTAAGGTAAGGAATTGATTGCTCTGGGTTAATACAAGAAGGATGAGGCGAACTTTGCGTTTCCTTTTGCTGCCACTCGTGCACTTGAAGGTGACGAGCTAGCTGCAACTCTGAAGGCGTCCGTTCAAGATCCTCTCTGATTCGCCTGGTTTCCCAGAGGGGGTTTGTTCTTTATCGTGTCCCATTGACCACGATGCGTGAGTCGAGAGAACGTCCAAAACTCCATATCAGACGAAGGCGGACTGCCATGTGCAAATACTATCAATAATTGAAAAACCAGGTTCATAAACGTTAATGAAAACATCTGCTAAGTTGGGTGAGCAATATACATTTCTTACTTATAGTAACATGGAATACAGAATTAATTTAAAGTCCAACTACCAGCCTAAATGGTTGTGTGCAAAATAGAAAAGTAAAACGAGTGGCTGCCAACGGGTCTGGCAAATAGCTAATCGTCACAACCCTTGGTCATTTCATCAAAGTCGGTCTTGGGAGTTTCCCCCTTTGTCAAATAATTTTAGTTTTAAGCCGGGTACAGACAGTGCGAGGCTGCTCGCCTCAAATGCCTCAGGATGCATGCTCAGACTGTGTGTACTGGGGATGCTCGCTACGAGCCGCTCGGGTCGCACTGCTCGAGGTGAGCAGGGACCTTGTTGGTAATACGGCAGTGCTCAAAGGCGCCTCGCACCGAGCCGTGCGTACTGTGTGTACCTGTTTGCATTTGTCTCAAGCCGAGCAACGCTATGGATGGAGAAGTGATTCACGAGATGGTGAAATTATACGCGAGTAAACGCGTTTTGTGGGAATTCTCGCTGGCACATTCGCTCGAAATTGGATGCATCTCTTCAAACCTCACATCTTCTAGGAGCCTGTTTCCATATTTGCACCGATTTTGATACATTTTTTGAACCACCAACGTCGCTTACGTCGCTTTTTTTCATGGTTCTTAATAACCGTTGCCATCACAATGAATACAGCGGCTGCAATTCGCACGGTTATACGGGATGACGGCACCATATTGACTACTTTCCGTACTTTTGGGCGGTTCGCGTGCTCGCACCGAGCATTCGTGTTTGCAATTTTCGTCAAAAGCGTTCGCCTCGGCCCGAGGCGGATGTAGCGAGGCATTCGAAGCGAGCAGCCTCGCACTGTCTGTACTAGGCTTTATGCTTGCGCGTCAGATATTTCTCAATCAATTGCAGTCAATTCATTGAACGTTTGAACGGAACGACACATGGTACGACTGAGTCCCCAGACTTATACCCAACTACCCCTCGAGTTTGAACGAAATCAGACCAATAGATCGTAGAAATTGAAGTTGAAAAAATAAAAAATGTGCATGCTATAGATATAATGGCAGTGAAATTCATGCGGGAGCCAACTCGCACAGACCCTGGAAAGTTGATCGTTCGAAATGGTTTTCACCATTGGCGAAGAAGCCAATAGGTTGATAGCATATTTAAAAATGGAGTAACGATTGGTGAAACAGGGTAGTCCGTTTTATAACTGATATGGCCCACGGTTACCAACGGGACCCCGATGTTGCCCTGATGAAGATAGTGCTGATAACAAAACACCTCACGGTGCGTGCATTGATGAAATACCTATTTCACAAGGATATGGCCGTACTTGCCTCCCCAACCGTCTATCTTCTTTTTTTGCTGTAGAGCATTCTTTTTGTCCAACTCTATCATCATGCTAGATTAACCAATGGATATGTACTGTTCATTTTAATTGATTGTGAAGTCCTTAGTGTTAATCAACTTATAAGAAACTTATAAGTAATCGAGTAAGGTGTGTTGAACACGACTTGGTTCTCACTTGAGCTCTTGATTGAGAGCTTGATTTCTTGAATCCCATGTTTATCATAAATTCCATTTGCGATTCCAATTTTCGGTTTGATTGTAAAAACCCCAGAAAAATTAAAGGCAATACATTTTTGTTTGATTAGAAAAACTTCTAAAATTTGAGAGAAATCACAATTGTAATTGCTGTAAATAAATACTATACGTAAATTGCTTCCGAGTCTACCAAGGTAGCGGAAGCATTGTTTTCACTTTCGGAATGTGAAAATTTTTTTGTCTCCAAAATCAAAAATTCCACTCGCATTTTGCGATTTTAGACCTTTCTGAACAATTTTGGTTCCGTGTCTGTCTGTGTGTCTGTCTGTCAGCAAATCCTTGTTACGGGCAAAACTACACGAAGTTATAGTCCGATTTTGATGAAATTTTCAGGGATTGTGCGGGTTGGGGTGTAGATGGTCCCCTATAGGTTTCATGACCCCCGGATCAATAGTAGCCTCTGCGCATGCGCAAACGTGAAATCCTTGTTACGCGCATAACTCCGGGAGTTCTTGACCAATTTCGATGAAATTTTCAGGGATTGTTCGGTTTGATGTGTAGATGGTCCCCTATGAGTTTCATGACCCCCGGATCAATAGTAGTCTCTGCGCATGCGCAAAAAGAAATCCTTGTTACGCGCATAACTCCGGGAGTTCTTGACCAATTCCGATGAAATTTTCAGGGATTGTTCGGTTTGATGTGTAGATGTTCCCCTATAAGGTTCTGACCCCCGGATCAATAGAGCCTCTGCTGCGCAAGATATATACAGCCACTGTGCGGAGGGATGACGGCAGTTGGGTACTTTGCAACGACGCTGCAGTCAACCCAACATTATTTGATCCGTCATTGAACGATGCTTATATTTTATTTTTAGAAATGTCATAATAATTATTTATCACTTCAGTCATCTATCCATTCAGCGTCAATGTCAATTTTTATTATTAGGTATATTTTATAGTTTTTTCAATAGTTGAACATGCCTACCTTTATTTTCTCAAGTTATGCTCCTGCATAACAATAAATTTACCCTAATTCAATATTTACTTCGCCTAATTGAACGAAGTTCTTTAGTCAATAATAATTTTCAATGATCTATACAGTCATGTTATGGATACGAGGAAGCTATGTGCCACACCCACTTGGCAGACGTTTTTATTAATGTATTCATGTCATATTTGTCATTCATGGTTGACTGTAGATCAGGTAGTTTGTTAATCATGTACCATGCAAAAAAGTTAATGATCTAATTCCGAAGTTAGTTTGGTAACATAATGTAATCGTCAAGTCATTTTTGAAGTGTTTCAAGCCATTGAAGTATTTATTTATAATTGTTTATTAGTGGAAATGTTTAGGGCTCAATGGGTTTTTATAGAATGGTCTCAGGTTTTTACACTCCATACGACCTCTCTCGTTTGTTTAATTTCTTAGTATCTCTCTCAAATCAATTGAACTTAAGTTGAACTTTTTTATGTTCAATAGAATCAAATGGTACAGCCTTCCAAGGTCCAATAATGTAAGAGATTGATGAGTAGTCGGCTATGGTATCAAAAATACTCCTTTGAATGTGTTTTAAGTATAAATTTATTTTGAAATCATGAGCCTCATTCACCTTGTTATCTGAATATCTAGTTGAACAGCGTACTCTTCATGTATGCACATTGGAAAAGAAATAGCGGGAGTCGAAGATATCCATGTTGTTTCGAATCCACTGTTCTTTGTTGTGGGGTCAAGTGAAAAATTACTGGAAATATAAATTTCATTAAAATATTAACATTTATGAGAGCTCTTTCTTAGAAGCATCTGATACTTTTACATGTGCTGTCCAATTTTATTTATGTGACTTATTGCTTGACTTCTTGTGGGATGTACTAGATTGGTTCATTCGCAGATATCTGGCGGGTGGTGACAAATGGTGCCCAAACATAGCTGAAAAAGTGGACAGAATGCCTGCAATCCCCAGACCGGGGAGCCTCAAGGACCCTGAGATAGCAGAACTATTTGGGAAAGAAGATCCTGAGAAAATCTTTGAAGATCTAAGAGAGATAGGTCATGGTAGTTTCGGGGCTGTTTACTATGCTAGGGACAATGTTAGTAAAGAGATTGTGGCTATCAAAAAGATGTCCTATATGGGCAAGCAGAGCATTGAGAAATGGCAGGATATATTGAAAGAAATTAGATTTCTTCGACAACTCAATCACCCAAACACGGTTGAGTATAAAGGATGTTACCTTCGAGACAACACGGCATGGCTAGTGATGGAGTATTGTTTAGGATCGGCGTCAGATATAATCGAGGTTCACAAACGACCGTTGAAGGAGGAGGAAATAGCTGCGATATGCGAAGGCGTGCTTCGAGGTTTGAATTATCTCCATTCTTTAGGGCGGATACACAGAGACATCAAAGCTGGCAATATTTTGCTTACTGAAAATGGAACAGTTAAACTTGCGGATTTCGGATCAGCTAGTATCAAGTGCCCAGCTAATAGTTTTGTGGGGACGCCCTATTGGATGGCACCTGAAGTGATTTTAGCCATGGACGAAGGTCAGTATGATGGTAAAGTGGATGTTTGGTCTTTAGGTATAACTTGCATTGAGTTGGCAGAAAGGAAACCCCCATATTTTAATATGAATGCCATGAGCGCTTTATACCACATTGCTCAAAACGACACACCTACTTTGAGTTCTCCAGAGTGGACTGATTTCTTCAAGCACTTCGTTCAAACTTGTCTCCAAAAAAATCCATCAGATCGACCCTCTGCTCACAAACTTCTTTCACATACGTTAGTAACCCGCCCTCGTTCCCCTCATGTTCTCATAGACTTGATACAACGTACTAAAGCTGCTGTTCGAGAGTTAGATAATCAAAATTATAGAAAAATGAAAATTCTTATGATCGATTCATGTGAAACAGGAAGTACTGTTGATGAAGGGGATGATGAAACGCCAGATGAGCAAGCTGGAGGTGACAGCAGCAAAAGCAACAGCATCACGTCGGAAAATTCCATACATTCTGTTGGTGTTAGTGCGTCTTCCCAGAGTAGTTCCACTAATAGTTTACCCCCTGTTACTGATATGAACCACGATAACAGCTACGCTCCATCATTGAGAAGACCAAAACCTGGCAACTCATCGGGTCATATTGAACAAGGTGCTAACAATTTTGCAACCATCAAAACAACGACAATTGTTACTAAGCAGCAAAAGGAGCATATGCAAGAAGAAATGCACGAGCAAATGTCTGGTTATAAAAGGATGAGAAGGGAACACCAAGGGGCTCTGATAAAATTGGAAGAAAAATGCAAGGTAGAAATGGAAAACCACAAACAGTTGCTGGATAAGGAGTATGAAGCTCTGCTGCAAAAGTTCAGCAAGGAGCTGGAAGAATTGCAAATAAAACACCAACAGGAACTTGATAGAAAATTAAAGCAGAATGCTTCAGCCGAGAAAAAGTTGCAAAAGGAAATATGCACGAGGCAGGAGGCTGATAGAAAAGCTTTCGATTGCCAGAAAAAGAAAGAATATAAAGCAAATAAAGAAAGATGGAAGCAGGAATTGAGTATGGACGATTCAACCCCAAAACGGCAAAGGGATGCTGCGTTACAGACCCAAAAAGAAAATTTGAAGCAAATGGAAGCGCAAGAGGAGCAAAGACTTGTCCAGGGGCAGAAAGAATATTTGGAGCTTGAAATGCGAAAGTTTCGAAGAAAAAAGTTATTGGCTTTTCAGCTACTGGAGCAGGAATTATTGCGGGATGAATTGAGCAAAAGGCAAACTCAACTTGAGCAAGCTCACTCAATGCTCTTGAGGCACCATGAGAAAACCAAGGAGTTGGAATATAGACAACAAAAAGCTGTTCATTTATTAAGGGAGGAACAAGTGCAGCGTCAGCATACAACAGAACTTGCTAATCAGAACGCATATTTGCAAAGATGTAAGAGGGAGCTTCGCAAGAAACACGCAATGGAAGTCAAACAGCAACCTAAAAGTTTGAAACAGAAAGAAATGCAAATAAGAAAACAATTTAGAGAAACTTGCAAGATCCAAACTCGTCAGTATAAGGCTCTGAAGTCTGAGCTTCTCAGCACCCGACCGAAGGAGGAGCATAAAATAGTAATAAAAAAGCTGAAGGAAGAGCAGCGCAGGAAGCTGGCCCTACTGGCTGATCAATACGAACAAAGCATCGCAGAAATGCTTCAAAAACAATCCATCAGGTTAGATGAGTCCCAAGAACTCGAAGATCATCATCTACAAGAGAGATTGCACTACGAGCTAGAAATCCTTATGGCTTACCAGAGCAAAAATAAAATGCAAACTGAGGCTCAGAGGAATAGAGAGAGAAAAGAATTGGAAGATCGTGTGACGGTTAGAAGAGCTCTGCTCGAGCAGAAGATGCAGATGGAAACCGAGCAATTCGTTCAAGAACGAGCAGAACGAGTTAGGCTGTTGGGGGAAAGGCAGCAAAGAGAAATGGAGCAATTTGATGATGAGTCAGCTAGAATGGGACTTTCTGCATTAGCAATAGCAGATTCCTCTTCCGAATGCTATCCAGATGACGACAGTCTCTCTGGAAGCATGCTGAGCCTGGCGAGGCAATAGTCACACTGTACATAAATTTTATGCAACTGAACAAAACCAAATTAATTATCATTTAGTACATCCCTTTATTGACCCAGTGATACAGCATTAATATTAGCATCATTTCACTAAATGTGTATATACTATTATTCAGCGGCGCCAAACATTATGTCCACAATGCTCTGGCAAGTCTGTTACCGAAAAATACTACAGAATTTCAACCGTTCCAGCCTTTTATCTTCAACGAGATCTCTGCAAAATACATTATAATCGAGCCTGAATAATCTCGTTACTAGTACTGTTCTTGGTCATAGTATAGTCTGGTTGCTGCCGCCATCACAATTCACTACTGTTTCTCTTTCGTGATTCGTCATCGAGTTTGTGGACATGGTGTGACAGTGCCTCCCGCCAGATAGGATCTACCTAAGAGCATCTTCAGTTTCTAGTTATGGGTGTAACAATGGAAAGCAGTAAAGTAACAAGCAAAACAAGCAGCCTTAAAGCTCTTCTTCTGCGAGCTTGGAGAGAGAGATGGTCCGATCTTCAGTGGGGAATCCATATTAAAACTGTAAGTGCCAATTATTTTATTAATTTATTAAATCTGCTGTTACAAATTACGAGTACCACATAGTACTTTTCATTTTTACCTGTTTATTCTCTTGGAAAGTACTTCAAAGTAGTAGCAATGTACATGGAGACTTGACAAGTTATTTCTATTGAAAATGAATAATTATTTCAATCGTTGGGAACGTGATAGATTCAGGATGACTCTGTTTCATGCAGAATTGATTTTCGTATTGGAAAGGCTTTTCCAGAAAGCAAAAATCAAAATTACTCTCATTCTCTTCTTTCAATCTTCTTTAAAATTCTGCAATCAGCGTTTTCCTAACCAGGTGCTGCTCTTCTCGCACCCTTGTTGACTTCAGATAGTTCAATCAAAAACAAATTTTTAAAAGATAATAGATAATAGAATGTTTGTTCAAGATTAGTTGTATGCTTTCCCCAGTTGGATACGAATTGCCTACATATACAGGTGGTATGTCTTCAAAGTGAAATTTCTACCTACATTCGACGTCTCAATTTCTGAGCCACTAGTTGAAATCAACTCAAATGCTATTGGTAGGAAAAACACTTCAATGTCTTTCGTTTGTTTTGTGCAATAGGTTTTTCTCTTCACGGCAAATGGCTCTTGTTTCGTTGAAAGTAAGCATGTATGCATTTGATTTTCTTGACCTCACTCCCATCTATTCCTACCCGATCAAATTTCAAACTGTAAAGTGGAAATTTCATATTAGCTTTTCCCAATAAAATCGAACATTTTCCTAATTTAATTCAAAATTTCTTCAATGACATTTTACGTTTTCCTCATCAGATTCGACATTTTTAAAATCTGTACCAAGAATGAGGGGTTGTCGTGAACACAGTTCATGTTGATGTTATTAAAATTATTTCCTTACTTATGTGTATCAGGATAATTTAAATTTTCTGGACTACTATTTTACCGGCTCCTTTTTGTGGATTAAAAAAAAAAGCTGAAAATACTTGGGAGAATTTCGTATTTGATTGAGAAACTGTTGATTGTAAAAAGCCAGTAAAACTTAACCAGCGAAAGTTGTTACTCTCTTATTGGTGTAATGTTGAAGTGTATTTTTCGTTTTTTAAGGCAAAATTTTATTTCATTTATTGCTTTAGATTCTTCCAAGAGGAGTCAGTGGGGACGTATACAATCTTGCAGATTGTATTCTACAGCAAGCTTTGGTGGGTCCAGCTCCAAATCAACTCGTCCTTTCATATCTGAAACATTCTTTGAGTTCACAAGTAAGGTCTATCTACAAGTTTAACTAATACATTGAATGATGGTAATATCGATTCGTTTCAGGTTCAACAAAAACCATAATTTTAATTTTTGTTATGTTCTTTTCTAGTTGGTCTCTTATGCTTCCGTTCTTCAGCGTATTGCAAAATATGACGGTTTTCACAAACCATACTGCATCAATTGCCTTCTCGAATTCATTGAGTCTATTCAAGTTAGTATTCTCCCAACAAAATATGACTTGATTGTATTATTTAGATGGGAAATGGAAATTCGGTGGAATATGGGATGTTAATGCATCAATCACTTGACCTATTTACTTAATACGACTACTTTTACAGAGTGGAATAACTTGTCGAGGAAAACCTGAGGAAGGTATTCTCGCCAGCGCCATTTTGAATTTGGTGCATTGGCTTCTCCAATGTTACCAACATGCGCTCACGTCAAATGTTGACCAGTCTAATACCATGCTTACTAAGCCAGCTTCAATATTGAACGATATGCTGAACTGTGGCTTTCTGACCGCTCTGCTTTACCTTGCTAAACACGATGACAAAGGTAACATTTTGAAACATTTTCTCTGGTGAAACGGATTTCAAGGCCTAATATGAAGTTTTGATAATATTTTAGCGCTCCCTATTAAAATATTTCTTTTAAATTTTCATGTAGAGCTTTACAACGAAGTAGTGAAAAAGTGTCATGAAATCGAAGAGCTGGTTTCTCAAGCTAATACACCTCCAACAGGGCCTTCTATCCAGGAAGCGTTGATGTAAGTATTAATTCAACTAACGGGAAGCATGAATTAATATGTGATACTTTCTCATTGTCTCCTCCATGTTACAGTAATATTAGATGTCTAACCAACCCACCTCACTTCATCGGATAATTGAAATAATGTAAAATTGAATTAAAGTTGTAGATTGATGAAATAGCAGTATTAAATCGTTCTAAAATTTGGAACTGAAACAATCACCTCTACAGAGCTAACCATTCTGATTAATTTTCTTGGAAATGCATAAGTAATGAACACATTTTATTAAGAGACTAGTTTAAACGCCCTGCTAAATAGGTGAATAACACAATGAAGGAGTATAAAAACCAGCAAAGTCAAAAAATCGTATATTCGAAGTCCCCGAGGAGGGGAGCACGTCGGTTGCCCTGGGAGACGCTCCGCCCCGCTGGGGCCCTCTCCCCTTCACTGGCGGGGTCGAATTCCACCCACCCAGCGTCCAACCACCCCCTGGATGAAAAACGGATATACCTACTCTGATACTTTCATCTTTAATATATACAATCGTTGCAAAAGAATGGATTTCCGTTTTTATCAAGATACCTGTTAATTGATTTTGGTTTATTATTCAATAATAAACCATTGTAATCGCTCTTGAAAAACAAATTCTAACTCTCCCTGAAAATTTCATGGTTTACTTTTCAAAGGGTGTAGAATCCGAATCTGCAATAAAAATTGTTCCGTCCTTACGCCGTACGCACAATTTCTCCCAAATGGCTGGAGCAAAAGATCTGAAATTTTCAGGAAAAATCCATGTTGGTCCGGCGACGCCCCAATTCTTGAGCCAGCTCTCTCACTTAATTTAAAGTGCCCTTTAAGGGTTGTCAAAGTTTTGTAAAATCGCTAAAAACCTCAAAAAAAAGTCAAGGCGGCCTAAATTTGTACTCTTTTTCAAGAACTTTCCATCAGGAATCGAATGAGCCCCTCCCCAGGTCTGTCAAACCATTCCCGATCTATGGCCCGATTTATGGTGCCAACATTCGCGTTATTTTGGTTTATTATTGTTTTTGTGTTGATATCAGTAACCTAGAAATGTAGTAATGTGGATACTGGAGTGAACTCCTAAAAGGCTTTGTAGCCAGTACACGGGTTGAAGCATTCTGATAACTAAAAAACGCTGCAAATTCTTTCACTGGGGTTTATTATTCAATTGGCTTGCGTTCAGGATTTGAATTTCTACTAAGCTTTGGAGTGTGTTTGTTTCACAGGTGATAGAGCGATTATTGAATTCTAGGAGGCACACAAATATGATCAACTGATCAATCCGAATAGGTATTTTGGTTGAAAACAGATTTACGTGCTCTATGCATGTCTCCTGAAATTCAATAATCGCTCTATAACCTGTGAAACACGCACACTCCAAAGCTTAGTATAAATTCAAATCATGAACGCAAGCCAATTGAATAATAAACCCCAGTGAAAGAATTTGCAGCGTTTTTGAGTAAATACTGCTCGTTGTTTGTTCATTCAATTTCACATAACCTGTGTGTTCCTTTCAGAAAATTATGTGATCTAGAACTGGGCGCTACAAGTCTAACAACTGTGGGGAATCGAGATGCCGATGTATCTGAACCATTGACGTACTGCGTGCAGGCTCTTCTGGCTATTCAGGTTCGCCGGAAAATCAGTGCAGAAACATCAGAGCTAGCTGATCAGTTGAAACTTCTTCAAAGACTCAAGGTATTATTTCCATCTTTTTACTGTTTAACTCGCGATTAGAACACAGTTGCAGAGCTAACCTGTTCTCATTTGTTTCAGGGATACAAAATGTCTCGACTTTGTTGTGAAGTCATTCGCGCTTGTTTCATGTCTCTTAACGACGTGCTTGTTGGAATTACAGAAGATTCAAAATGGGGTGCTTTTACATTTCTCAAACTTCCTCAAGTTCTATCCGCCCTTGTTGGCAATAACATCACGCTATCCCGTGAGTTCATATAACAAAATAAGTATCGATACTAAGACTGTGAAGAAATTTTTGAACATTGCTACTTAACAATGTTCTCAAAGTTTCGCTTGTTCTTTATCAAATTGTTGCGTGCCTTTGATCATTTAAAAAATGTTAATGATGATTATTGTGTTAAACCTAACAAATCTCTTCCCACAAATCTTGATGATTTGGTTTTATGAAATGTATACCTAATCAGGAATTTTCGCTCCGTAACAGCTGAAGGTGACTACAGTGAGGACATAGCTGAAGCTGTTCAATTGTTGCTACAGTTCGTTCCTCTCATTGATCTAATGGACTCTCCATCGTCATTCATTGAAGCACTCCTCAACGATCTCATGAAATTGAAATTGTTGAATGACACTCACATCAAATCCTACATTGCTTGGTAAGACATGAATTAAGATGACAATCTGTTGACATAATCTTCGAGCTTTGAAAATAAAATACTTATTTTTTTTTAATTTTTAGCCGAGACTCACTCAAGTTGGGGTTGCCAAGGTTGGAAAACACCGGTACTCAGTCATTGAATATTTTGAAAGTCATCCACAGGACCACTCCTACTCTTCAGCGCATTCTCAAAACAATGGACGCTGACAATTCAAAGATTCAGGTTGGTATTTGTCATAACACCAAGATTTTCCAGGGAAAATAGCCTGAAATGATCTATTTAGATTTATGACTCCTGTTATTGGTGGTACACATTTGAGTCCATTTCAACAACTGTTTGATAAACCTTCAAAAGGTTTATTGGACGTCGCAGATTTTGAAAAGAAGGTTGTCAGGAGGACTAATATACATTAGCACGAAAACAGTAAGAAATTGATGACATTGGAGAACTTCATTATTGAAAAAGTGTGATTATTGTTCATTAATTTCACATTATAGGAAGCACTGCCGAACGTTTTGTGTCAAGTCCCAGGAAACAGTTTTGAGTTGATCCTCTCAGTAGCTGCAGTAGAAGGAAATTTGAAGAACTTCGTTTCCAAACTGATCAAGTTCAACGAGGCGTCTAAATCAGGCAGCGGTTCCAGATCCGTCTTGTTCGACGTGACTTTCATCATGCTCTGCTACATAGTTCAACACCACGGATCCCAGGAAGTGTTCGATGATGTTTCGCTTGAGGAGAAAAGCTTCTTCCAAAGGTGGGTGGAGAGCTGTATGATTGAGAAAGGCAAGCCGAAATGTCCTGATGCGATTCTCCAACAATCGGATCCCACAGTTGTTGACGCTCTTCTCAACCAACTCAACTCTCCTCAACCTGATTTCATTTCTATGTAAGTTTTACTCACTCAAAATCCCAACCTAAAAAATGTTTCGCAGTTTGATCCTAATTGGTGATACTTTTGTATTTTCCTGCAGAGGTGTTGGCTGGGACAGCATCTGCTTGAATGTTGCGCCTGCTATGAAAGAAGTGGTACTTGCTTGGGAACAGGGTGCCCTCACAGCTACAGACGTCAAAAGAATTTTGGACAACATGAGGCAAACTATGTGTTGCTTACCTATTTGTGCTTCCAACTGGCTTTGTAGCTATATGCAAGTGAGTTGAAGCTAATTTCTCTCATCCTTAAGTGCCTTTTCAAATTCCTTATGTAAATGGATCAAGTCAAGCCTAACCCTAAGACCGTTCTCTGAGAAAGAAGGTTGACACGAAGGTGGGCTATGGATCGTAAAGCGTTTGTGATACCATTTAATGAAACTATGAAGTGAAGGAATGGAATTATTGTCTCCTTGTCTCTACTTTACCCGTTGGCACCTCCATCTTTTTGGGGCAGCTCTACGCAGAATCGGGAAAGGAAAATTTATCAAAATCGATCAACTAGTGTGAACTGTGCGAAATCTTAGGTTGTATGAATTCGTTACTACTTCAATCCTCATAAAAATTTGCTCTTGGGGTTGCAGATTTTGCAGCAAGACGCTCTTCTCAAGCCAATGAACATGGTGCAACAGTTTTTGACACCCCTCACCAACGAAGATTCCCTTCAAGAGAATTTCAAGGAACGAACTGTACTCACAATACAAGTCATTCGGAAAATGCAACACGATATGCATCTTGCAACTTCGTTCAAAGTTAAATCGACGACATCCCACAGGTAAGATACATCTGGCAACGTTTTTATTTATAAGAACTTCTGAGGGACTAACAGAATATATGATGACAGCTCTGTAAGGCGGTTCAGCAGTAATGTTGCCCCTCATAATTCTTTTCAATTTTTATTCTAGCATCATTTCGAAAGAGCCCATGAGCGAGGAGTTGTCAGAAATTTGGAATGGCGTTCAAGAGAAAGGCTGGCTCAACAATCAGGATACCCATTCCCTGGAAAATCTGTTTTTGACTGCCGGCCCCAAGTGGTTTGTTTATAACTTGGTTAAGGTGGGTAATCACAAATTACTATTTCTACGGGTAATTATTCATAGCAAAGTTGACGGGACCTTGGGATTAATTTTGTATTTCACTTATCTGAAAAATATAGTTTTATTCTTCAGGAATAGCATGTTAGAACCTTGGAGTATTCTTATGAATTTGATCGCATCCTTATCAATTTCATCTGTGTGTTAACGTCGATGATCTTTACTTTCGCATTTCTAAGAAAAACATTTTAAATACACACTTAGAAACGTTGTGTGACAATATGTTGAAAAGGGACGATTATTCTGAACTATTTGAATAAAGAGCGAAATAACTTGGGTAATCTCCGTGATGTCAATATGTCTGCGCAACTTTTTTTCGTTTTTTGTGCGGTTTTGATTTTTACTTATCAAATTGAATTCGACTGGTCAAATTGGTATGTCACAAATAAACGATGCTGATAAGCATGTATAATAACTTTTTAATTGTTGTCAAGATTGGGAGAATTATGTGCAAAGGTCCATACTTGATTGTGTTATGGTTGGTATTCGTATCTCCAGAAACATGTCCATTTCTCACGATGCGATCCCTGGCATTTGATTGCTTGGCAACGAGAAACAAACCTTGTACTCATAGCAATAATACGGTACGAGCTTTAGATCGAAGTAGAAATATCTTCATCTTTGTAGGTAAGAAGATACCGTAGGAGTACAATAGTAGTGGGAGGTCAGATTGGTTTTGTTAGGAGGCTAAACTGCGATATTTTAAAATTTACGGTAAATAGAGAGTTCCTAGGAGATTCGGACACCGTGGTATCGTATCGAGTCGGTGGTGGTATCTAGGGCGAGCACAGCTCTGGTTAGCAAAAATGGTGGCGTTACCACCAACTCAGCTGAACTAGTGGTATCTCTGATCCGTATCTAAGAGTCACGTACGTTTTGCTTTCACGTCACTATAAGAAAACGAGCAGTCTTTTTGATGCTTTACAAGATCACTCGTTCTTTCGTTTTTTTTAACCAAAAATGCAGGGGTGGAAGACTTTTTTGAATATTATGTTAACGGATTGATTTCAACTGAGGAGTTGCTGTTGATTTTCCGAACGTATTTGGAGCGGGAGAGTGTAAGGGAAGCACCTCGACGATTAAGCCTGCTCTATGGGAGATTTTCCCTGGATGATGTACTATTTTCGTTCCGATTTAATAGAGAACATGTACATTTACTCCAGAGGCTCCTTCAAATTCCCGCAGAAGTTACGACAGATAAGTACGCTTGGAATCAAAATTGATTTGTTTGTAACTTCTTACTTAGTGACTTGGGAAGTACATACTCCAGAAAAGGAATGTACAGCAGCGATTCTGGGGTTGCAGTTAAGCAGTTTTTATTATAGCGAATTCCTATATAAAGCTGTTAGGCTCTTTAAAAACTCGCACATTTGGCGAGAGGCTCACTCAAAACAAGTTGTTAGTTTGTAGGTACTAAATATCGAAATCTTAGTGTTTTCTTAAACTGTAAAGTGAATAATAAAATGATGTTGAATCAAAATGAAAATTCTGCTCTCTCTTGGCATGAAATTTTAATTTAGCAATTTCAGAAATCAAATATTTAGGTAGAAATGTTGAAAATGTTGATGCGAAGCGGTTTACAACTAGGTTACCCCGATGGTGGGTTACTTTGCAATAAGGACGAAAGATACGTTCTTTCGGATCGCATTGGTGGCATCGTAACTTCTGTAAAGATACCACCGTCGTATTGCAATACGACCGATCGTATTGGCGGCGCATGCACAGTCGCGCGTTTGTATCGCGATACGGATTCGTATCGGTGTTGGCGGATCTCCTAGGAACTCTCTAATAATTCCTGTGACATTCGGTTCGGACTTTTACCAACTATATGCAGGTTTTAAGTGAATTCCAATTCTTGGACAGCCAGTGTACTACCAACCTTGGCTGTGTGCGTTGGTGTATAGTGTGGAAGAATAGGCATTCTCTCTCTCTGGTTTCGTTCATTATTCTTTACAAGTGTTAGAAAACATCCTACAGGTTTTAGCTAAAACGCTTATGTAATTTTTTCTTTTCTTTTTTTAATTTTGAAGGAAATAATGAAACTCCGATACAAAGAAGAATTGGATAGAGCTGTAGATCTGGCTCTTGCCGTATTTCATCTTGACATTGAAACGTGCACTGAAGTTTTACTAACTTCCGTACTTCCACAATATTTGCACAACAAGGCGATGTAAGTATGATTTCTCAACTGTGATACTCTTAAATAAATAACTTTGTGAAAACATTATTAATTTTTAATGTACCAACATTAATTCCAATTTTCTGTAGGAGCGACGATTTGTTTGAACCGCAATGTTCTGCTCTTGCTAAATTGTGCGCTTATTGTACTTATGCTGCTTGGCAGTCACAAAGTACTAACAACCGCAAGCGCCCTCACCCACCTTCTGATGTAAGTACCTCACATCGATCGAACGAAAGATGGATTGGAAATGATTTGAAAGTGTGTTAATTAGATTCCAGACAATCTTGGTAATTTGTGGATATCCAATTTTGCTAGGGTATACCCTTCCAGCAGTTAGTCCATGAGCCGAGTCCAAAATTAGTCGTTTCTGAGGATGGCTCGGGATTAGATTTTCAAACTCTAGTCTGTTCAGAGTGAGAAAATCTTTGTCTGCCCTCTCAAAATTAGTTGAACATAACATTACGACCTCAAAAACATAGTTGAAATTGCACATTCAAAAGTGTTTGTTGAATAATTCCTAAACCACGCATGCTACAACACTTTTCATAGTCACTAAAATTGTAGAGCATAAACAAATAAAGCGAAGTTACACGGACTAAGTCACTCGCGACGAAGTTGTGGAAACCCATTTCAAATGAAAACGGAGTAAGATGGAACGTTGTCTATATTTCCTTCATCAGAAACACGTTTTTCAGAGCTTATAAAAAACCAGCAAAATATTTTTGAATACACTGTTGGAAAGACGAGCTTTTGGACTAATTTGTTGGCTTATTGCAGGAAATTTCTATGAGATTTAATTCGGTCAAAGGTGGTCTAGGTGATCTAGGAGGGCCAAAATCAAGAGGAGGGGAAGAGAGCAAATATTTGTAACTTCGCAAATAAAAACGGAGTAAGATGGAACGTTGTCTATATTTCCACGAAAGTGAAGAGTTACACTGTTAAATCGATTTCGACGGTTAGGTCATCATCAGCAACAAACATGAACCATGTTCATGTTCATGAAACATTCAGTTCATTCCCCAGTTCATTCAACATTTGGCCCTCCTCAGTTCATGTTCATTTGACCAAATTAAATATCTTAGAAATTTCCTGCAATAAGCCAACAAATTAGTCCAAAAGCTCGTCATTCCAACAGTGTACTCAAAAATATTTTGCTGTTTTTTTTTATAAGCTTTAAAAAACGTGTTTCTGATGGAGAAAGTCACACGTTTTTTAAACGTTTTCTAACAAAATCCTGAGTTGGGGGGTTAGGGTTATTCTAAATGATTTTTCTTGCTGAATAGAATGTTGTTATTCCCTGGTCTCGGTGAATGCATTTAGTTGACCTCCCTCATTAGAATTTGGATAGGTAGGTAGGTTTATTGTGAACCCAAATGAAGACAGGAGGTCACTTCTGGATCTCTTGGGAACAATTCCACCAATTTGCCACTGACTAAGCTTGGGGAGTGAGACAATTAGTTCAACAACTTCGGTAATCTAAATGTGAATTTCCGTCTCGGATTTAACTTTGGCTGCGATGGGATTGGCTGAATTAACGAATAATTGGACGAATTTTCTGGCAGAAAACCATGGGGGGCTCCATTATGTTTTGAACGGTTAACAGCTGATAAGAGAGATAACGAGTTGAAACTTTTTGCAGTGTTGCCATAACATAACAGATCATCTCACGATTTTCTACCTCGCTTATTTTTGCAGGTGTGTTTTGATTCCAAACATAATCGCAACAGGATTCCCCACAAATTATCAGCTGATAAGAGAGAGTGGAGGCCTTTTTGCATCAGATCATCTCACGATTTTCTAAAAATAGGTGCTAATAACTTTTGACAGGTCTTGAGAAAGAATGACTTTTGATTCAGCAAGCATAATCACTAAAATCCTTCCCCTACCTCCACTCAACCCACGAATTACGAGAAAGTCATTAACTAATGCAATAACTAGGATATCGATAAAAATTCCCACGAGATTCAATCAATCCTTCAATTCCTAAAAATTATTGATCTTGCACTTCGGAACTAGGAAATGCAACGCTCTTTCCAACTTCCTATGCTCAAATTTCTGATTAAATTGACAAAGGGAGTTACGTTTACAATCAAATTTGAAGTTGGTTTCGAGTGCTAAAGTTGGAATATTTCTCCTTGGTAAGTAATGAGATATGAATAAATTCAATCTATCCCTTGGAAATGATTCATTCCGCAGACTGTGTTTTGTGATTGGTCTCAAATACGCCAAACCTGATTTTAGGCAAAATGGTTGAAGAATAAAAAAACCTTATGTGCATGCAGATAATTTTTCAATTTCCGTTTTTTTCAGGATTTGGACGACTTGCCTTCCAAGATATTACACCTGGAGGAAGGTCCACTGATGCTAAAAGGCCCACCACCAGACGCTCCTCAGATTCCACCACTGAGAGGACCGTTGCTTAACTCGCTTAAAATTCTGTTCAACTCGTTTTCGCTCATCACTGAGCACACACCTCATATTTCACAACAAACCCATTTTGTGTTTAGAGTCTTGGAAATGCTGGTCACATGTGGACGGGACCAAACTAAGCCCATACTGCAAGGAATGCCCAGCACATTGGTATGTAATACCCACACGATTATCTCAGTTTTATTATAAAAATCCAGTTGACGATGAATAGTTGATTTGACACATGACTCCATGACACTATCTGGTCCGTTGACTCAGTAACAATGTTTTCACTCCAATGAGACTTCTTCCAGCAAGTCAAGACTCTGGGCTTTGGACGTTATTTTCCAATCTGTTGCAGAAATGAAATCGGCTAGACGATTAAGAAACTTATTTTATTGAAATTCGGCGTTAATAGACTCTATGTTTTTAATCAGTGTCAATATTCACCTGAGGGTTGTGAGGGAACATCAGGGTATGTGGGGGAATAACACAATAAGCATCATAATTCCAAAGCTTTTGGACGACAAAAGAGCGAAAAATCGTAAGTTTGACGCTTACCTGAAGTGCAGTGTTATCAGCTCTGTTGACAAATAGAAATTGGCCCGAGCTCCAAACGAGGTATTGTACCTTGAAGGTTGCCAAACGAAAAAACCACCAGACAAGGACCTACAGACCTTCTCCATACCTGACAACGCATTTGAATCAAGTGAGGTTGGGAGAACGCCACGACTTCTTATGAATTCATCCGGGTTGAATAGGTTAAATCAAACACCATCAAGCGAATAACTGCCACTAATAGTAGGGTGTGGACCTTGCGCAATGGGAACACACTGGGAACTCAGAGCTCGAAGCGGTGTGGAACCGAAGCTGGGCTTGGGCTGTGTGGTCTCAAGGAAGGTTTCACTGAAAACAGTGTTATAGAGTTGAAACTCTTTCAGGAGATTCTTTGGAAAAGAGGGCAATAACAATTTGGAGCACATTCTAGCGGGATTTCGTCCAACCATCAATCTTCTTTCTGCTCTCTTTGGAGCTTGAATTTGAATGGAGAAAGCAAAAATGATTCGGAGCACATTGTCACACAGATTTTTCTAGCAAATTAATTTAGAAAAACGATACTATTCACGAACAATACTATTCACAAGGAATTGACGGGGAAGGTGGGTGGACAAAATCCCGCTAGAGTGCATTTGGAACCATCATCGCCCTCTTTGCCTGAGAATCTCTCAACTCTTTCAACCTCCACAATCGTCCTTGCTTTTTTCAATTGTATTTAGTACTATTTATTAAGCAATGTTTATGATGGAAGCCGAATTGATCGGTTTACATTGCGGCAATCTGATTGACGATGACGACCTCAAAACTGCTTTCAAATGCAACCTGTTAGCCACTGGTGATCAAAATTCACCCCGATCAATGAGGAAAGTTGGTTATTTTTCTGTAGTGCATACCGTTTTCTCTGCAATTTTGCATTTATATAAGGAAATACATGTACGAGTATTGTAGAGTAAAGCTTGTACTGAGTACAGTAGAATGCTGATAGATGCCGACAGTAGCACCCATCATCCGAATCAGTCCTAAGTGTAATATAGAAATTTATAACCAACTAATTTTTCATTAAAACGAGTTTTTTTTTTGGGACACAATACAAATGCGAGTGACAATTGCTGTGTTGACGCTAAGTTGACGTGGAGGCAACTTACTCTGATTGAGATGTTCGAGCGAGCGTAATTTATAACTCGAGTAAACTTCGCTGACGGAAAATGGCGGCCAAATCAAAACATGGATGTCAGGTTATGATAAAGACCGTTTGACGACGGGGAGAGACACCGCAAGGAGACCACGTGACCTCTTGAAAAGTTAGCATCTGCCTTTCGTTTCCCTAGGTTTGAGTTCAACATTGTTTGCCACTGTGGGGAGGAAAAACTCTCTAATAACCCTTTCAATATGCGTATAGGAAAAACGGGCTGCACTTGTGATGGATATGGTTAGTTGGCCCCTTAACGATTTTAGAATCTGTCACCTTGGGAGATGAACCAGACGCCTGCAAGCGTCTGATTCATCCTCTGAGCGTGGCGGAGCATTAATAATGCATCCACCTCCTCGGAAGGGGCAACTATACCATTCCATCACCTCACATGGTAGCAGAGCGTGGTTACGATCATTGGCCCTTTTATAATATAAAATACTGATTGTCCTGCTGCCCCTATTCATTCGCATTTCCCCTCACACACTTTCAAAAATGAGACTTATACCTCCATTCAACCCCCCCCCCCCCGGCTTTTCTCAGAGCCCGGGGTGTGATGGATATGGTTAGTTGTCCCCTTCCCGATTTTAGAATCTGTTGCCTTGGGAGATGAACTGGACGCCTGCAAGCGTCTGATTCATCCTCTGAGCGTGGCGGAGCATTAATAATGCATCCACCTCCTCGGAAGGGGCAACTATACCATTCCATCACCTCACACACTTTCACTGTCACTTATCTGTATTTCTGTTATGTATACTTCTGACTTAACCGTCCCTAATGATGTTGTACAGGTCCCCAGCTTGGTGAGAGCTTTGCCCCACATGTTCTCCACAGACTTGGTGTTGAGGCTGTACGATATGTCCTCCAACGCCGGCCGGAAGGCGACGGCCAGTGACTTGTGTTTGTTGCGCAACCTCGAACTCAAACCCTCTATTTAATGTATTCTACTGCTTGTGCTTCACCTAATTAAGAATTTTTATAGCTGTATAACTTCATAATTTTTGTTTCTGTGTGTGAATTGATGTATTTTGTGTAAAACGTTGAATTTGTATTGTACAAGAACCTACATTATAAGAAAGGAAGAAATATTATTTACAAATTTTTGTCTTAGTATATATATCGACGCCTGTTTTATACTAGTAATTCTTCGCCTTTATCACTTGGTGTTTTGACTAAATGGCTTGCATTTGTATCCATCTTAGTTAATTAAGCTATTACCTATCAAAATATTCAACTAGCAAAGGACATAATGGCGCTGTTTATATTAAAACATTTAATTATTAGTTCCTTAATGTTAAATTTTATCTACCATTGTGATTAAATGGGTCATAAAGGGGTGTGAAATAATTCATTTCAGAAAATATAACAAACCAATTTTTTAAGAAAACATATACCAACTAAGCTACTTATATTCTCAATAATACGAATAGGTTGCTAGTTTGTAATTCATTCCTTATAAGGAAATGTATGCAGTCTCAAATAATATTATTCCATTTCCCAATTTATTATATGTGGAATATTCGAAGTGGTTCATGCTTACACCAGAAAGAATAGCTGTACAATTATTCTTTTTTTGTATGCATTTAATTGATTTTTAATTCGCTTAACACATTACCTATCTCCCACTTGTAGCTCTACAGTATTCATTAACGACTGGCTATATTACAAAATTTTGAAGTTGTAAATGTATTGTTTGTTAGATTTTCGTTTTGTACATTTTAGCAGATTTCCCTATTTATTTAAACCCATTTAACAAGAATAATGTACAATATTATATTCTATTATACAATTTTAACAAATAACATCAGTTATTTTATAAACGAAAAAAAAAAAAAGGAATTTATAGCCCTAGGGCACTGAATAGATCCTTCTTTCCGACCGATGGCGTGTTATGTGGTCGTATTGGGAATCTGCCAAAGTAGAAACAGTATGGAGTTTTGCTAAGAACATAGTTGAAGTTAATTTTAGCAAGAGGTACACATGCGTCCAATGGTTTCATAAAATCAAAAAATTTAGAACGTTAACTCCTGGAAAGAGGTAACTAACATAAAAATTCCTGGTTTGACTGGCACGGAGATTACAAATTCTCTTTGTTATAGAGGTGTGTAAACCCAGGTGACCTGAGGGATTAGACGAACTGCAGGTCACTCAGTCTAAAGACAAGGGATAACCTGGGAGAAGTTCACTCAACTGATAACACGTTTCGACCTGAAGGCTTCTTTCCAACATCATGTTCCACTACAAACTTAACTACCTGGATGAATGCGACCTTGTTAGCAGTTCACACTTTGTGAATGAATGGGAAGTGCAGTTCGTCGTCTCCATTCTGAGATATTACACCGCTTACATTGGTGAACGAGCTTGACAACACTCAAGTTCTTCATTAAGTAACATAAATATAACACAATTTATTTATTACATGAATATCTACCTAACACAGAGCTCGTCATCTGTATGTTCTGTCAGGGTTCGATAGATGACAAACGTAACTATGTTTCTTTTCTCTCCTAGTCATTTTTCAAGCAACTCCTCATGCAAATGATTTTACGATATAAATGCCTACTTATTAAATATAATCGACTCAGCAATGAGATAGTACAGATTAATGAAGTCCACAACTTCTCCTTTCATAATCACTTGAAGACGAGCAAAACGTACAGTAAAAAAACTAGATACAACTGGTCAACTGGGAGACTTGAACTAAAATTGCAGAGCACAGAGTCAGGTTATGAATCTAATAAGAAACACCGTGGAGGAACACGGAAACCGTCGGGTGATGACGTTAAACGTTAGCATTCAACTCGATTGTGCCTAGATTCCCGTTCACGGTGAGTGATCACCGTGAAGAGCTGGAACTCTATTAAATCAAGAAATTCTGAACGTTGGACTGACAGTAAAAATGCTGGTTTGACTGCCAAATTCTCTTCGTTAGAAATTCATTTATTGATACGACCCACATTCACTTCACCCAATGTAAGCCATCTCATAAACTATGGGAAGCATCATTTTTGTGAACAACATAACGCCGACGTTCTTGTTAACAGATGAACATTAGTTTGAGAACAACGCCCCTGTCTGGGGTAAATTGAACTTTCTCTTCGTTAGAAATTCCCTTTGATGGCGCCAGTCATTTCGGACAAGTTCACTTGCACACCTAGAAAACTCTTCTTTGAGACAAGGTCACTCACTCACTACCCACCTCTACTTTGTTAGAAATTCATTTATTGATACGACCCCACATTCACTTCAGCCAATGTAAGCCATCTCGTAAACGATGAGAAGCATCATTTTTGTGAACGACATAACGCCGACGTTCTTGTTAACAGATGAACATTAGTTTGAGAACAACGCCCCTGAATGGGGTAAAAAGTTGGTTTCTCTTCGTTAGAAATTCAAATCTTGAGATGGCGCCAACCATTTTAGCAATTATTCTTCCCACCTCATTATACGATCTTCCCTTCTACCAGACACCTATTCAATTGTCATTAGTTAATAGAGCGATGCCTGTGAAAACGATGAAAATCCAGTACGATTCAGCTACTTGAAACGAATCAGAAGAAGCTGGATCCAGGGTAGTGTTGCCAACCCCCTTCCCTCCAAATGTAACGCTTCTTAGTTGAAGATTTACAACTCGCTCCATGGTTCACAGAGGTTGCGTCATATTGGGGTATTATAGGGAGACCTTTTAAATCACAGATTCCAATCTTTGCCATACTTATATGTAGATTTCTAGGAGGATTGATGTAGGATATTTTTCATCCAGAACACTGATCCCCATGTAAAAAATAAGAGCTTGACGTAGATTCCCTTTAGCAATAGGGGCTCGGTATTGCCCTGTCTTCTAAGTGGATCTAATATGCTTGCAAGAGTACCACAGTTATCCCACAATCTATACGGTGTGATGCTCAGTTGGTTTACAAGTTGGAATGTTGTTTCAGCTAGAAATTTTACAGCACTATAAAAGCACAGTTGGTTTCCTCTTGGCCAGGATTGGAAACTAACTGTGGACAGTGTAACTTCGAGTTTATCTTTGGCTAGGTTTATATGTAGGGTAGACAGCCTTGAAAAATGATTGTTTTACCTTTGTAAACATGAAACAGTTGCATGGCTGAAGATTAAAATGTACCAATTCTGTATGAAAAGAAATCCAGTTTACTCCATAGCAAATGATAGTTAATCTTGGTCAGGAGATTGCCCAGAATTTACTTCCCTAACTCCTGTGGTTGCCTTGACTTGAGTTGCCACTCCTGGCTTCTCCTTCCTGAGGTATTCTGGAACAGTGGCTGAGAGTTATTGACTGTTGGGATGGAAGAGAGGTTCTGTGTCGGATGCTGGTCAGGCGGACGTTGATGAAAGAATTATTCTCGCCCAGGCTGCTATACGTTCACTCAATAAAATGCTGTGGAGTGGGGAGATACACCTTCGAACGAAGAAAATGATATTGAAGGCAGTCGTGGAGAGTATCCTGACTTATGGGTCTGAGGGGTGGTCCCTAACACAGAGGAACCAGCAGCGGTTGTGTGTGGTGGAGATGGACGGGCTGAGGCAAAGCTGTTGCGTGTCGCGGCTGGATAGAGTCTGAAATGTGGATATCCGGGACACCATCAACCAGCAGGAACCTGTTATTGAGAGGATTGAGAGAGGGGCTCCGGCGTGGTATGGTCACGTAAAACAGATGCCGAATGAGAGGTGGCCTTAAATTGTCCTCAACTGGTCGCCAAAAGGAAGAAGGGTCGGCCGTGAGTTACATGGAAAGGAGGAGTGGTCCGCTCCATGAGAAGACTCGACCTGGATGACTCTCAAGTTGAGGATAGACGTTCCTGGCGCCAGTCGATCTCAGGCAACCCCTGATTAGGGGAGAAGCCTATAAAGATAAAGAGAGGATGGAAGAGCAGTTGGAGGCATGCTACCGATTTATTCAAACGATTATATAAACAATCAATCGGTTGAATACTACTTTTGGCAGTCGAGTCAAAATACGAAGGCAATCCAACACAAGCCAGACTGTAAACACCCCTGAGTCAAAACACTAAGAGCTGCTGTGCTTGCAAGTCTCTCGCCGTTAATCGTCTGACCCTAATTCATCCAAGAGCAGTGGTTATTTGAAATATTACGTCTAGGAAAAATCCCTTAGATGGACGGGTTTGGCAAAATAGCCAAGCAGGTGAAATGCCTAATCCCCGCAGATCTCTCTGGCGTGGAGAAGATATGAGTTTATTCTCCGGAAGAAAGGATTACTTTTTACGGCAGCACGACCAGTCCCTGAGCCATAGATGGAGATCCACATTGGCACTCACTTTCCTCAGAGTTTAATTAATTAGGCGGCCGTAGAATAGATGAGCTTTCCACTACCTGGTGATGCGAATGCTGCAGCCCTCCAAATCACAGTGGGAGGTTCATATTGAAGCTAAACCATTAACAAAAACTTATCAACAGTAACTCCTCACAGCAAGTAAAAACCAGTGTACAAAGCAATAGAGTTTTAAAACTTCACTATTACGAAATTCAATGGGAGACGCCGTTACACAAACAAAATTGAATAATCCGAGTCTGCGTTATTAAGGCAGCCAGTACCACAAGCAGCAGAGGGATACCTTACAAATCTTTTTATTGTTCCAAGTAACTCGAACCAGCAAAAAATTTCCCTGGGCCCATCAAGAAAGAAAGGTGCAGTAATGAAGTGAGGCCATATTGGGTTGGGTAACTAATAGTCAAATAAATTTATTAAACAAAACATCAGGATAATTTATAAGTGACAAGTATAGAGAAAGTGTACCTATTTAAGTAAAAAGTAGGGTGAAATAATATTCAAGTGAATAATGGGCCACCACCCGAGTATTCCATGGGAATTTGTGGATCGACGAATGCAAGCCAATCGGACGCATGCGTGGGTAACAAGCCCATCGACTGACATTTGTACAGAGCTAGCACGATGTTCACGACGTTCCCAATGAAATAGACAAGTTTCTGGCCTCCTGAGTGACTTCCCTCTATCATTTTGAAAGCTGAAAAAAACATTTGAAAATAACATCACACACGAATCTTCAATAACATGTTGTAAACAATTGCTGCCAATCTACCAACATCCTTGGAATGTTAACATTAAATTGGTTCATTGAAAATCTAGGTGAAGAAAAACAGGCAAGAGCACTTTCCCCGGCAAAATTCATGCATTTTTTTATTATTCAATAATAAAATTTCCGTCTGTAAACGGCTGGAGCAAAAAATCTGAAAAGGAAAAATCCATGTTGGTCCGACAACGCCCCCTTTAGCCAGCTCTCTCACTTAATTTAAAGTGCTTAAGGGTTGTCAAAGTTTTGTAAAATCCAAAAACCTCAAAACAGTCAAACAGTTTAACCGGACTTATTTTCCCGAAGGTGCCAACTTTCATGAAATTTTCATCAAAAATCATCCTGGTCCGACAACGCCCTCCAGCTCTCTCACTTAATCAAACCATTTAAGGGATGTCAAAGTTTTAATCTCGTAAAACCCTAAAAACCTCAAAAAATCCAATATAAATTTGGACTTTTTTTTTTTTCAAAAATTTTCACTTTTTTGAGGAACAAATGAGCCCACCCCAGGTCCGTCTTGAGGGAAAAACAACTCAAACCATTCCCCGAAGTATGGCCCGATTTATGGTGCCAAATTCAGGAAGCTATTTGCATCCACATTCACTACATCACTAGGTTACTGCGATTTTTGCTGTTGATTTTGATCGCAGTAACCTAGTGATGCAGCACTTTAGTTCATCATTTTCGTGGAGTGAACTTCTAAAAGGATTCGTTTATAGCCGATACACAGGTTGAAGCATTCTGATAAAAATGCGCTCCGATTTAAAATTTTCAAATAGAATTTTTTCCATTGTCCATCGCTCTTGAAAAACGCTGCAAATTCTTTCACTGGGGTTTATTATTCAATGATTCATGATTTGAATTTCTACTAAGCTTTGGAGTGTGCGTGTTTCACAGGTGATAGAGCGATTATTGAATTTCAGGAGATATGCATAGAGCACTTAAATTGGGTTCTCAACCAAAATACCTATTTGGATTGATCAGTTGATCATATTTGTGTGCCTCCTTAAATTCAGTAATCGCTCTATCACCATGAAACACGCACGTCCAAAGCTTAGTAGAAATTCAAATCATGAATCATTGAATAATAAACCCCAGTGAAAATTTGGTTTTTTGCTGATGAAATGAGGACCCAAATGCAGGGCAATATAATCAGACGAACGTTATTGAAACCAAATAAATTAAACCTGAAGTTCAGAATACTGAAGAAAGACCATTGAGCTCAACATTCTCAATGCATGTATCTTACTGGATAGAAGCTTCATCTAGGCTGGTAACTGTCATTCAGCAGAATCGAGAAGCCTTATATAAGATTACAGTGAGGTAAAATTAATTGGAAGAGTTTTAATAGTTTAGTTCCAGGAAGGCTTATGGCTATCAATGACAGTTACTCTACCGTTCGTCAACTGCTGTCTAACAAACGAGGAACTTGGACAATAAAAGTACTGAGAAGTTATTAATAGCGGCTCTGGTTGGCTATCGTTCGAAAATACGATTTCAACGAAACTTTCCCCCCACAACAGCTGTCGATGGTGGTCGATTGATGGGGATTCACCAAAAATAGCAATTAGCAAACTGCTCAGGCGCCAATGTATCGTTCCGTGGAAGGTCACTTTTAAAAGTAGGCTGAATATATCGATGTGTACTAGGATCGATGTTTTTAGGAATCATAATATCGATACCGCTGCCATGTCAGATTGCTTTGCACAACCACCTTCGAGCAGCTGAAGGCCCGCCATCTTTCCCGCTTCTATTCAACCTTTCGTTCTTGAACTAGCACAACTGTCAACCTTATATTTGTCCAACTGATCTACACTTTACTAGAAGGATTGATGTAGGATATTTTTTTGTTTTTGAGACCAGCAAATTAGACAGAACACATTTGAACACACATCATGAGTCACATTATGCACGAATTGAACCTAGAAGGCTACAGTTGCTGATTGGCGTAGTTTTTTTTTCACAGAGGTTTGTGTGGATTTTTGGCGAGTGATACAGACATGGTTGGAGGTGAGAATAAGATTGTTGAGATAGATAAGAGCAGTTATAGATGTCAGCCGAGATGTTTTTCTTCCCAGACGCGTAATATATGTATTTCACTATGTTCATTTAACGCCATTTGCTACTTAAAAGATCGTTATTTTCCGCCATATTCAAAAGTTGCAGTTTGTCGAGGCAACGCGTATCATCGATTTATATATCGAAAGCGTGGATCGATATATAGACATCGGGTTTAGGGATGGGTATCGATACCCGATATTTCAAAACATCGATATTTTACCATACAGTATCGATACTGGGCCCTACAGGAATATTAGTATCAATACTTCAATTCAGATATTTCGAAATATCGGTTTTAAAATCAGTTTTCACACTAGCTTAAAAATATTGGTTTAGGATCGATGTTTTTATAGGATCATATATCTGATTTCTTTGGTTGATTTTCTCTTCTATTCAACTAGTCAAAAAACTCATCTAACATCTATCATTGAACACTTGTAATGGAATCTGGAATGTAGAAGAATAGTGGGTTTAACACTAGATGGAAAACAGGAAAAGAAGAATTAGGAAGGCAGCAGTAGTTCAAAAAATCAAAACAAAACTTATCTTCTGCTCTGTTTAAGTAGATATGATTAGGATTTTGCAGTTCAATTTTCAAAATTGATACTGAAAACGATAGCAAATTTTGCTATTTATAAATAATATAAATATTCAAAGTTAGATACAGCGATATTTCGATATATATTGAACCGTGGTACAAAATATCGATACTTGTTCATACTTGTTCAACGATACCCATCCCTAATCGGGTTACGACGGTCTTATCAGGAAGGGCCCCCGATTCTGAACTTCTACCTAAAAGTATAATAACTAAAGCATTTTGGCAATTGCGACTGCCAAACTTAAAAACAACAGTACCTTTATATGCACTTTTAATAAAAAATTTTGGTATATCCAAAGAATAGGTAACGCACTTCTTATCAGTGATAAGTTATCACACCCGATATCGATATAGGTCCACGGTATCGATATATCGAAGAAACGTGTTATTAAACATCTGATTAATACCTCAGCTGTGCAACAATATGGGGGTTTTGTCCGAAACAAAAAAACATCTCAGCTGGGCTAGAATATCGGTGTTTGGTCCGGGATTAAAAGAAACATAAATACGAACGAAAGCAACAATTTCTGGTTTGAAAGCAAAAACCTCCTACCGTCTAGTTTGGTGGTCTGGATGCTCGCTACGCTCGCATCTCAAACACAAAAAAATATCCAACATCAATCCTTCTAGTGAAGTATAGATCAGAAGAAACAGAAATAGGAATGAAAGCAACAATCAGAAGGAAGGGAAGGGAAATGGATTCCGACGAGGAAGAGAGTGATGGGGAAAATGGCGCGTACTGGTGTCGGGTGAAGGTACAATGGTCGTGATAATCGTTTCAAGATGGCGTTATATCGATGTAATAATCGATAATTAGATCGATGTAAGGACACATCGATCTTATCTGATAAGATCGTGATAAGAGGTGTGCGTTACCTATTCTTTGAATTAAGCAAAATTTTAACTCACTGTGTTGCATCGTGAAAAGGGCTTTCACTGGTCGAATCACCAACATACAGACCATCATAATAGGGAAAATCGATATGGAATTTCCAGACATGTACATAATGAACAGGTTCATCGGCACCTGCGGAAAGATCACACACATTAGATTACAAAGGTAAGCAGCTTGTTCGAGGTAGATTCACTAGCCATAGGAAGTCAAGACTACTTGAATGCGCCGGAGACATACCTGTTTGAGAGGGCCCAGAGCCAAGTCCCAAGACTTTTTGATGATTAAATGGTTAGGATCAGATTCTTTGGACAATTCGGTGTGTACAACTCCGACAGAGGGGTTGAAGCCAGGCGGTGACAACGAACCCAAGTCGGCCTTATCCCTATTGCTGAAACGTTCAAAATAATGTAACGACAGATTTACTCGTAAGCAGCAGCGAACAGAGGTGAGAATTTGAATACAGCTGCCGCCCTAAAACCCGATGACTATAGTATTCAAATGACCCTGACAATTGAGTTACACACAAGACTTCAACTTGTGTGAACCATAATTGATAACGTAAAATTCATTATATGCATGCTTACCGATTGCTGAAATCCAAGCTCCATTTGAATTTTTTATTATTGGTCCTTCCAGTAGATGTTAGAGCCATCTCTTTTTTAAAGGCGAAACCACGAGAAACTATCGATTACACGAAGACGATTGAATTTGCAATTATAAGGTCACTGAAAATAGAAAAGTTTACGTGGACGATCTAGATTAATATTAATTAACGACTTAATGAGAAAAAAACGTTCAGGAAACAAGTAAAGTAAGAATGTCGTGTAAGTACAAAACATAACCTAATGGTAGGGAAGGTATTTTTAGGTTACCTTCTTCGGGTTCGTTTCAGAGTTTCTGGTGTGAGACGTGATCTGTTTATCTTCTAGTGAGTGAAGAACAAAAATACTCCATTCCAGTTTGCTCTGTAGGAATGAACCTAATGCCTCCACAGCATCCAGAATGAGCTTCATTTTATATGAATTACAGTACCTACCGAAATGATCTTGATCATTGTAGATACCAATTGGTGGGGAAAGTGGTTTGGAGGTGTGTACCAGGCCACTCATGAGCGATCCAAGGCACATGTTCCAAGGTCAATCATGCTAAAGACGAAATTTCAGTTTGAATCAAGGTGATCCTGTAAAATTGGCCAATTAGAGAGCCCAAAATCTAGACAATCAGCAATCTCATTTTTAGGCTCACTGCTAGATGTGTAGATCTTATCATTTCTGCTATCACAGTTTTGCCAACTACTCACTCCTATTTCCATTTAGATTGTTTTCAATCCTATTGCTTCCGAGTCTACGAAGGTAGCGGAAGCATTGTTTTCACTTTTGAAATGTGAAAATTTTGTTGTCTCCAAAATCAAAAATTCCACTAGCATTTTGCGTTTTAGACCTTTCTGAACAATTTTGGTTCCGTGTCTGTCTGTCAGCAAATCCTTGTTACGGGCAAAACTACACTAAGTTATAGTACGATTTTGATGCAATTTTCAGGGATTGTGCGGGTTGGGGTGTAGATGGTCCCCTATAAGTTTCATGACCCCCGGATCAATGGTAGCCTCTGCGCATGCGCAAACGTGAAATCCTTGTTACGCGCATAACTCCGTTGGTTCTTGAATAATTTCGATGACATTTTCAGGGATTGTTCGGTTTGATGTAAAGATGGTCCTCGTGAGTAATAAAGAGAAAATGTAGTTTTAACCTCGAGCTTGGATCGAACCATATTGCATACTCTTAACAGTCACTCTAAACAGTCTCAATGGATACGTTAAGGAAGCCATGTGCCACACCCACTTGGCAGACTTTTTTTTTTTTTTATGTGGAGCTCAACTATCCATCTAATTGAAAGTCACTTACCTCGGCCTCACTCTTGATCAGTGCCTTACCTGGAACCCCCACATCACATCTTCAACTGGGAAGATTAGAACTCATATTCACCAGCTCAAGTCACTCCTCAGCCACCCAAAGTTGAAATTATCATTTATAAAGTGCTCATATGACCCATCTTGCTCCATGGTGGCTGCTTCTAGGTGTTCTGAATTGCAAATACAAATCGGTCATATTCAGGTCTTGCAAAACAGTGTACTCCAGCTGATATGAACCGCCCCTTGGTATGTATGGAATGAGGAATTGCTCAAGGACTAGGAGATTCCTACTATCCATGACATCCTTATTGCTTCCTACCGACAAATGCACATGAGATCACCAGGACATCTGAATGCTCCCTTGTACCGTATTCCTCCTCAACTTGCACGCCTGGTCAAAAGAAAACACCGTTCAGGCAAAAAGTTCTATTTTCTGCTTTTGTAATTGATAATTGAATAATAATTTCAGTACAATCCTGGGCTGCAGCAAACATTGAAAACGAAAAACCATGCCAATTCGTGTAATAAGCCCTGCTTATTGTATGACGTATGCACCTATTTGCGTCTGCTTTATTTGTATTTTGCTAAGAAAATTGCCTCTTCCTTCCTCTTTGCAATAGCCTTGTTGATCTTCGTTCACCAACCAGAGTTTCAGAGAAAAGCCGACAACACCCTTAATATTCCTCCTATAGTTTTCTTCAAACTCACTTACAGAGATGACGGAAGCATACAAATTCTGGTGTAACATTTTCACCAGTTACTCTCACTTTTCAGCTGATGAATGATGAAGTCGATGAATTAGCTGAAAGAACTTGATATTCTTTCAAAATCTTATCTGTTGTGATGGCTCTGTTAATTTATGTATTATATCACCTGGGTTAGAGTGTTTCTCCTTTCTCATGAAATTCTCTTCATGAATTCTCATGAAATTGTAAATCTAACTGGTTTAGCACCAGGAAAACTAAGTTTTAATTAGAAAAGGATAATGGTGATAATTGCTCTTGTTACCAAGGCAGGCATTAACAGTTGCACAGCATCACTAAGTGTTTTTCCTTCTAATTTCTAGCTAATTTTTGGATTCTATAATGATTAAATTATGTTGAATCTCTTATTATGTTTATATTTACTTGAGTTGCGCCCAACTTCAGCAGCACTATTTTACGATGTGACCCATAAGGTCTGTTCAACGACCATAACAAGTTTTTCGTGCCACGGGGAGGTAGGGGGAGGATTTTCTGGCGGCACAAGGAGGATCCCGAAAAAAATCTCAATATCATCATGATATTCCCTATGATAAAAAGTCTTACAGACCTATATCTCTGCTACCTGTAATATCAAAGGTTTTCGAGGGACTACTTATTCGAAGACTGAAAGATATTGTCCAAAAGAAAGAATTAATCCCGGATCACCAGTTTGGATTTAGAGAAAAACACTCCACCATTGATCAAGTTCATCGTATAACTGAAATGATCGAAAATAGCTTGGAAATGGAACAAGTCTGCGCAGCCACCTTCCTGGATGTTTCCCAAGCTTTTGATAAAGTCTGGCATCAAGGACTTGAATACAAACTGGAAAGAGACTTACCAAAAGAATTTTACTTAATCTTGAAATCTTACCTAGCTGAAAGACATTTCGAGGTGAAACATGAGGGAGAGTTTTTCAGTCTCAGGAAGATAAGGGCAGGTGTCCTGCAAGGTAGCGTGCTTGGCCCTTTGCTCTATCTTCTGTATACACGTGATATACCTACCAATAATGACATAATAGTGGCAACTTTCGCCGATGATGCAGCACTTCTAGCAGTAGGAGATACAGTAGAGGATGCAACTAGGAAACTACAGGAGACTATTAATAACGTCAATACTTGGACAAAGAAGTGGCGCCTCAAGCTCAATGAGCGGAAATCGGCGAACAAGCATGTAACTAAAATACCAGTTATACTAAACGGAAGAGAAATTCCTTTTGCCAATACAGCAAAGTATCTTGGGATGACTCTTGATGCACTGAGATGGGAAGAGCATGTCATTAAAAAAAAAGAAGAATTAAACATCAAGTTCCGAAAAATGTATTGGTTGCTTGGAAGATACTCCAAACTATCCCTACATAACAAATTGCTTCTCTACAAGCAAGTTCTAAGACCAGTTTTTACATATGGAATCCAACTCTGGGGCTGTACAAAAAAGACCAACATCAAAATAATCCAAACAATTCATAACGAGGTACTAAGGAGTATTGTCAACGCTCCTTGGTACGTACGTAATGACGACCTCAAGATAGAACCAGTCAGTGAGGTGATCAAACTATTTGCCGCTAAACACGAGCAGAGGCTTCGTCAACATATGAACCCAGAAGCTCTACGATTATTAGACAACAGCAACGTCATCCGACGTCTGGATAGAACAAAACCTCTCGCGGTGTGACAATGTGACAAGTGTTTGAAGTGATCATATAGATTAGTTGCCATTGGGCTATTACCTCTACAAACTGTAGTCACTGTATTAATGTAAATTAACTTGATGGGCTATGCTCAGTTGTTATGTTATGTTTCTAATAAAGAAATTTTTCGAAAAAAAAATTTTTTTTGGTACTAATTCATGGTTTTTACTATTTGTGGATGAAGGACTCTTCGGAGTTGGATCACTCACCTCGAAATACATTTTGAATGACGCAGAAAAAAAACTTCTCCACAATTTATTTTTTTGATTGTCACAAATGACTGGACTAAAGCTTTAGCCAAGTTGGCTCTTTCATGAATTCATCTTCACGCTCACAACTCGAATTTAACTATTGCCTAGGGTCGAAGCCACTGTGTTTATGATCATAGCTCTTTTTACACATTCATCTTTTATCATTTAAATGATTAACAGGAGTACAATCCAGTTCTTAGCGACCGACCGGACAGTCCCCCCCCCCCCCCCCCCCCGCTCAACACTCCTTCAACTAACCTTCCTTTCGGGTGGGCTCCTTCCGCCCTTTGTCATCCCGGCATCACCACTTTTCCGTCCGCCTGAGGGGGTCATTCGTGTACCTGCCACCTTGTTAAGCACTAGCCTCTCTGGTAAGTTCCAATTTTCATGCAACATTACCTCAATATCTATTTTACAGGTTATTTAACCATAAATTTGAAGCATTTTTTATTGGGTCTCTAATTTAATTTCAGATCTACAGAATTTTCCAGGGAGTTGGTTAGGCTTAGTAAGCACCGTTTATGAACTCAGATCTCACGTAAATTTAGTTTCAGATCTATCTGTTTACTAGAATTTTCCAGGGAGTTGGTAGAACCATAGGGGTTTTTTTCTTAGTAAGTTCACCGTTTTTTTTTTTTATATGAACACAGAATGCGAGAATTTTCTTGACGTTTTAAACCAATTTGAGAATTTTCCAAATCATTCTGTTTTCCAGCTCCCCCCTTTGTGGAAGAGATCACCACTTTTCCGTCCGAATTGACAATTTTTCAAGGCAATTCATAGCCTTTTATTGAAAACAAAATTAGTGAAGCATCATCTCTTGAAATTTAATAATTTAAATTTTTTACGAAGAATCCTGCATCTTACGAGCTTGTTAAGATCAGAAAAATCCCATTTTTGTAGGTTCGTTCATAGTCTTTCTGATTTCAATGTTACATGTCCGCTTCACTTTTTCAAAAAAAGTGTTGGATTGCCTAAATTTAATAATTTAAATAATCTGCCTGTATAACCATAGAGGTCTACTGTCCCGTTTTTTTAATATTACGTTCCTTCTCAAGTTTATGGGAGCCCAAAGTATTTTCCTACCATTATAAAGTTTTTTCGGGGGGGGGGGGTGTTTTTCCTTGTTCGAAGTTTTGTGTTATATATCAACCAAGCACACCACCAGCACGTTATACCTCAATTTTAATGGTCAAAGTCTCTCCAAAGGAAAGAAAATCTGCCAGTTGTAAGCGATAATCGTTCAGACAACCAGCTAATATTTCACATTTGAAAGAAATAATAACAAACAAATTAATCTCTAAATTACGGATGTTTTATTGTTTTTTTCACTAAATAACGTACTCCAGTAATTTCAACTATCACTGTTGTTTCCAAATATAAATGGAACATTCGATAACTAGCTGTTATTTTTGTCATAATAACTCTCTATCATATATTAAAATATCATTGAAAATCATTTATATTATAAGTCTTCAGTGAAATGAAACGAATTTAGGAAGCCCACTGTAATTGATGAACAGATTGTACGGTCTCTCAATTCTTTTTATTCATAATATTATGGTTACTTTGGATACGATCCTATAATACTTAGAAGGAATGAATGCACATAAATATAAGTTAAAAAGCAAAGACAAAAATTACGGATAAACAATGGTAGGTGGATATATTATTTACAGAAGTTTCAAACGACATAATTATTATTACGAATTTACAACCATATAAAAACGTGTATTTATGATACAATAAAATTAGGTATAGCTTACTATATTAAATAAAGAGCAAACAATTTATTAAAATACGTGATTTCGTGCAATGACTGAATGGCCGTTAGTAAACAATAAATAGTACCTACCTATAAAAACAATGAAGTTTTAGCAGAGCTTGATTCACATCTCTGAAATAATGAAACCTTCCTGACACTTAACAACTAAAGGAGAGCTTAATTTGACTAATATTACATGAACAGTGTTTTATAAAACAGTAAGTATTATTTTTGTGCTTTCCTGCCAGGGGGAATATGCGGAATCAATCATGCAAAGTTCAAAATGGATTGAGAGAAATGCCAAGATACTCGTCAAAGTAGGTAGGTATTCACGAAGTTTCTTAGGTGTTGAGATTATGGTAATTTGGTTTCACTTTCGTTAAATGAAATGTTATGAAAACCTATCTTTAGCAGAGAGTGGTAGCTCTAGAAACGACAAGTTAGATATACGGGTCATTCTAATATTGTAGGACGCCTTCAGATATAAGGGATCTTGTGTTGCATTCCTTCTTTCAAAATATTTTAAATACCAATGTGCGTAATAATCTATCTTTCAATTCATTTTTTATTTGACGTTAAAAGCCCAATTTATCATTACCACTACCTGTAACAATCTCATTTCCATTCATTACATCGTATCTTAGAATGTGGGGCGTGTATTTTTTGTCGAAAAAATCTTTTATAACTTGAAAAATGTAGTTCACTTTTTACAGAAATGGTTTTTGCCCCTCTAAGGGAATCGAACAAGGGGATTTCGCAAGACTGACAGTTTCGAAAGTGAATAGGCAACACTGCCTGAGTGAGGACGGCTTCCCAAATAACGTCTCTCAGGTTAGTTGACAGCAACCATGAGCAATCATGCAGTTGTGAACACTTGTAGGTCTGTGAGGTAATGGAATGGTACAGTTGCCCCTTCCGGGGAGGTGGATGCATTAATTATGCTCCGCCACGCTCAGATGATCACCCAGGACGGATTCTACAATCGGGAAGGGGCCAACTAACCATTTTATCACAGGTCTCATTACCACTACTACTTATATCAATTTTGAAATGTATGTATGTTTTCAATTCATGGGTTTGGTTGACCTTGAAAATGGCTTTTGAAAACAAATCTTGTTATTTGGGTACAAAACTTTCCATGTTTTCTTACGAAATGGCCGGCTCACAAACTCCGTATTCTCATTACCACCATCAAATCATTGAATTGGTGATTGATGATTGAGTTGATAAAATTTGGAACTTTCGATTAGAAATTGTGATTTGAGCATCAAATTGTTTTTGTTTCGCTCTTTTTGATCCCTGGAAGCCATATGCAATTTTGGAAGAAATTTGGAGATGTTCACTGCATCGGAAATTGCGCTTTCTTGAGAATCACCCATATAGTTACTTCTATTTTAAACTTATTTATTTAACATTGGCTTCACTTTGTTCTTTTGAGGCTATATGGACTTACTGAATTTTAATTTTGGTTTCTCATTCATTTCAACGTCAAGTTCAGCTACAGTCGAACTTCGGTATAACGGTAGGTTGGTAGTTGGGCCCTACTTAATTTTTACGAATGTAATGAAACTTTTTTTCTTATATTAGATATGCATGATGAATGTACTGCCGTCACTTTACATGAAATAATTGTTCACTTTACAGAATTACACAAAATGAATCTTGGTGATTTTAAAAACGTCGTAAGTAGCTCTCGGAAAAACTAAGAAATATTTTGTAGCAGTTTTAAGGTCGTTTCATTTGAAGCAGCTCATTCATTTGAAGCAGATCATAGTTTCTGCTGTAGCAATAGACGACGTACCTACCTACTAAAAAGTTGTCGATGTCATGGAAGACCTTTCTATTAGGAAGTTTTTCTTTCGAAAAACAGTCTTTTTGGAAGAATCATAGAAAAATACTTATTTTAACCATCAAACTTCAAGTGCACAATACTGAATGATGGAGTAAGGACAGTGTCAATTCCACGATAAGCTGCTTCAAATTATCACGTGTTCATGTGTGTATTATTAGTCGCAGCACGACAAGCTTGAAAAGTTTTTTTCTTTTAAATAAAATAATGTATAATTCACGACTATTTGGTAGGCACCCGGTAAAATTAAGAGAGCATCAAGTTCCTTCTCAAATCTCTTAGACATTCTAATTTCATAAATATATCTAAGTTTGTATTATGTAATTACAACTTGTCATGCACTTGTACTTCTACTAGGCTGTAGATATCTGTACGATTTTCAGTTGCTAATGCAACTGTTCGGAACACGTTTAATGTTTACTAAAACCATTTTGACTAAATAAACATTGTAGTTTTCAATACTGAAGTATGTACCTATTTATACGCATTTTGTAAATGTGTACCAAATTTTTTTTTTCGTAACAACAAATAGCAGCTAGTTACAGACTTATAAGGAAGGTAGGTACGAGGAAGGTATATAGAGGGGGCGCGTGGTTAGGTATCTTCATGTTTTGGGAGGATCCTCGTAAGTTTTCTTGTGGTGATAGCCAGCGTGGTTGCCCTTCCTGTTTTTGCGATGGGACGAGCGTTTCCTCTTGGTCCGGGGAGTCACTTCGCATGCGCATCCGCTCCGGACCCGGACGTACCCGAGGGTCCAGTTGGACCCCGACGAGGGGGAGTTGCTGTGGTGCTCGTGCCGCAGGTGTTCGTGGTTCGTTTTGATTATGGCGTAACTGAACGAGTATTTTTGAACGCATTTCGATTGGTTGTGGAGCTTGTTGTCCATGAAGCGGCACGGCTTGTCAACCACCTCCGATCGACACGACAGCTCATAGAATCTGCGAATGAACGGATTGGTCGTATAAGTACTTGGAATAACATAAAAAAACATCTATTGATAGAGAGATCAACCAAGAAACCAACAAGGAAATGAGTTCATGTTTTCGGATAAATTAGTCACCAGGTCATCCTACAAAAAGCTTATCTTCTCCTGGTTGATACATGTGGGGCCAGTTGACATTCAAAGAGTTTTCACAAGCATTTATAAAATTTAGCAACAACCTCTCCCAAAAAAGACCAACCCCTTCACCCCATTGAACTCTTAAAACCGAAAGGCGCGGTTCTCGATGGGTGAATCATTAGAGGCATCCTCCCACTCAACACGAACATAGTTCATTAGAGTGGGATATTTCCGGCCCTTGTTATTTTCATTGTATTTATTTTTGTTCTCAAACTTTGTATATATTCAAAAGATTTGTTTTTGTGGAGGAATAAACTTATTTTTCATTTCATTTTTTCATTTCATTTCATTTCATCAGATGAGAGTTGCGTGAGGGCTGAACAATTATATTCTGCATGCCTACATTTCCCCTACACCAGGAATTTAAAATGTTGCACACCATTGAATTGTATATATGTTTCTGGAAAACTGAAAGACAAATCCAAAAACATTTTCCTCATTAATATTAAGAAATCCTTGTAGATTGGGACATCCTTGTGAACGCAGAAACTCTCTTGGTTTATTATTCAATAATAAACCATTGTAATCGCTCTTGAGAAAAAAATTTCTAACCACCGCTGAAAATTTCATGGTTTACGTTTCAAAGGTGTAGAATCCAGAAGAGTTTGAATGGAGGTACGTGGAAGGAGAATGGAGATATTATTGTTATTTCCCTTCCCCCCTTTTTAAACTGCAATAAAAATTTGTCCGCCGTAAATCTGCAATAAAAATTTTTCGGTCCGTCCGTCGTACGCCGTACGCACTTAATTTAAAGTGCCCTTTAAGGGTTGTCAAAGTTTTGTGAAATCCCCAAAAACTTCAAAAAAGTCAAGGCGGCCCAAATTTGGAATTTTTTTGAAGAACTTTCCATGAGGAATCGAATGAGCCCTTCCCCAGGTTCGTAGCTCCAATCATTCCCGATGTACGACCCGATTTATGGTGCCAACATTTGCATAATTTTGGTTTATTATTGTTTTTGTTTTGATTACAATAACCTGGTGATGTAGTGAACGTGGAAAGTGGAGTGAACTCCTAAAAGGGTTTTAAGTATTCTGATAATCATAAAAAAACGCTGCAAATTGTTTCACTGGGGTTTATTATTCAATTGGCTTGCGTTCATGATTTGAATTTGTACTAAGCTTTGGACAGTACGTGTTTCACAGGTGATAGAGTGATTATTTAATTTCAGGAGATATGCATAGAGCACGTAAATCTGTTCTCAACCATAATACCTATTTGGATTGATCAGTTGATCATATTTGCGTGCCTCCTGAAATTCAATAATCGCTCTATCACCTGTGAAACACGCACACTCCGAAGCTTAGTGGAAATTCAAATCATGAACGCAAGCCAATTGAATAATGAAAGAATTTGCAGCGTTTTTTCATGATTCCAACGCTAATTAATATAGGTACTAGCCTTTATTGAAAGCAAACCGAATGGGCCTGCTCGAAGATTGCGTACCACTTAGGACCCCTGCGACTTCACAATTGTCATAAGTACGAGAGAATAAATGCGTATCTGTGCTGTTAATAGGGCCGAAGATGGCCAAAAGTCTATCGGAAATTTCGGGTCCATTCGGTTTGCTTTGTTTTGATTTGATTCCCTTTTGACAAGATGCTATCCACGAAAATTATTCTTTAGCGAACAAGTTCCAATAAATGAGCGGTGTGTCGTAACAAACAGTAATTCGTCACGATTGGTTACTATTTTGTGAGAATTTCCAAGTTTATGTACCAAAGCAAAGACACGAAAATGTTGATCAGAAATCTGAAGGTAGAATGGCAGGTCGAGTAAGCATACATACTCAGTTTCTTGGTAACTGCAACTCCTTCTTTTTAATTTCAGAAAGATAGGCAGGTAAAGCGACACTTTCTTTGTACTGTTCATTATATGTGGTAATATGGGAGTGTGTTGCGATGATCGTATAAATCGACATCAACAACGAAGTGGAGTATTAAGACCCGAATACCTTCAATTATCAATATAAACAGCTATTAGGGACTGCTTCTTCGAAGGTCAGAGTAAGGGCTGTGTCCAGGGACGTAACTAGGAAGGGGGGCGGCCAAATAGGCAGAAAAGTGACAGCTTACCAAGTTCTTTTAAATATTATGACCGTTTGGATTAAATTTGAAAATATTTACTAATAGGAAAAATAATATAAATAAGGAATGCAATAGGCCTACAAGGAAGGACAAAGGATATAGAAAACGTATACTTCGCGAGGCAGTTGACGAGGCGAGTCTACTCTATTCGAACTTTTGCCAAAACGGCCTCCATGACGCCTATCCCAATATAACCACAGCTTTGAGAATTTTTCTTACAATACCCGTGTGTGTAGCATCGAATGAAAGAAGTTTTAGAAAACTGAAGATAATAAAAAACTACATCAGGAACTTGACAGGACAACAACGACTAAGCAACTTGGCCATCATATCAATAGAGCACAAAATAGCTTCAGCACTATCTTTTGATGGTATCATTAAAACATTTGCAGCAAAAAAAGCCCGACAATTTTCATTTTAAAGTTTGTTTAGGGGTTCCATTTCGTACAAAAATTTATTTATCATCTATTAGTTTGTTAAATTTAATGACAATTATATGGTATTTTACATTGAGCACTTACTTACCAAACCTACCTCCTTTTAGTAAAAGAGTTTATACATTGGGAATAAATCAAATTAATTATATTTATATTTTGGTTCATTGGTATGTTAAGATGGTATGAGTCATGAGATATCGGGTCTATGGGGGGGGGGGGGGGGGGGGGGCACCAAATTTATTTTCTTGCCCCGGTTACGTCCTTGGCTGTGTCCAATCACCGCTTCAGATGAACGGGAATGAAATTAGACTCTACGACATTTCGCAGGAAACTGTCAACTGTGCAAGTTTGAACGACTCATATGAATTTCACTTAATTCTATCCAATAGTACCTAGCTGAAGACATTTAAAATCACCTTTGTTTCGTCATTTTGTCACTGTAAAGTTCGACGAAGTTGCCGTTCTCGTCTTTTCCGCCGAGGGGCTCAGTCATTTCCGAAATTGAGGGGCAACACTCCACAGGTTGTCCGTCCATTTCTTTGTTCAGCAGGAAGTCGCGTTGCTTAATTTTTATTAAACGTTCTTGCGACTCGTCTTCGTACCTAGACAGAAAATGATAAAGGTTGTATAGTCTAATGTCATAAAATTAGGAAATTAGGCGTGTTTTAGAGGTAGACCAAGAAATACTCTATTTAAGGAAAAGGATCAATACTTTAAATTCGTCCAAGGGTAGGTCAGGAGAAGGAGATTAAGCTAAACCAGAGTCATATTGTAATTGTAGAAATTTCTAAAACTACATGTATAGTTCTAAAAAACTTTTTGAGCTAGACGTTCTACTTTACGCTTTTTCAACAAACTAAGCCCTCCGGAGGGCAACAGTTTGGAGTTAATGTTGTTGATTCTAAAACTCAACGTGTATTCTTTTATGAGGACATTGTTGCCTATTTGGAATTGTTGGGGGGTGTGGCGTTTATCGTAGTACCGTTTGCGAGTTTGATGTGCCTTGACAATATTTGCTAGGGCTTGTGCCTATAATTGTGTGGTTTCGGCAGTTGTTTGGGGGGTGCTGGGAATGTCCCATGCCAATTGTAATGGGTTCAGAAGTTCCCGACCTAAAAATAACATAGCCGGGGTGTACTGCGTACTTGTATGTATGCATGAGTTCAACGCTTGTTGGATGTAGGTTAAATTTGTGTCCCAGTCTGTCTGATGTTCTGCATGGTACGCAGTGATGGCCGTTTTTATTGTTTTTATCGTCCGTTCTGCTATGTTGGGGTTAGGGTAATGGCGGGGGGTATATTGGGATGTCATACCATGCATTAACAAATAACTGTTGTATTTGTGAGATTTGAATACAGAAGCGTTGTTGCCCTCCTTGTTCCTGGAGGTTTATTCTAGTGGAATGAGTAGAAGATGGGCAAGGTTAGTCAGGCAGGGTTAGTCATGGCATAGGCAGGGTTAGTCATATGTTTGTCATGTATGTTTGGCTTGGCAACGCTCTCAGTGACTTTGGTACAGCCCTTGAAGCCGGTATGCTCCCAGGGCCTTCTTGTAAGCACGTGCATCTAATTGTCTGACAGACCAGGCATGGAAGATGACTTGATCTTCCATGGTCTTGATGGTGATTCCTTAGCTGGCATTGAAGAAAGGCTCACTGTAAGTTGGTGTATGAAGTAATTTCGCGCTTGCCACTTGTCGAGGGTGGTTGTTTATTTGCAGATTCAGCTGCGTGGTGGCTTTCCAAATGGAAAACGATTTGCAACTTGCATGTCACAAAGCAACAGCGGGGCTTTCCGCATAGGTTGTGGCATGGTTGTGTTTTGGAGGTGACGTTCATATTAGAACTTTATGAGAAAGTTTGTTACTAAGATTGGAAAAGCTTCGATAGGAAGATGAAGAAAATTTTGAGCCGTGGCTGAATACTGTCTGCCACATATCTGAGGTATGAATGCAACATATATAGCATTAGCAAACTAAATTAAACCTTTAGCAAACTGAATTAAAGCTTTGGCAAACTGAATTAAACTTTTAGCAGTCTGAATTAACCTTTTCGCAATTAGTTTAACCCTTAATTAAACCTTTCGAATTAAAATTACAATTAAACTTTAACTCCATATCTGTATGTGTGAAAGGTTTAATTCTAATTGCGAAAGGTTTAATTCAGTTTGCCAAAAGTTTAATTCAGTTTGCTAAAGGTTTAATTCAGTTTGCTAATTCTATAGATGATGGAATAGATGGATAGATTAAGAAGAACTACGAACCAGTCAGACAGGGTTTCGTTACTGTTCATAGAGCGGGTTCCCCGTTGCCAGCCCTCAATACAGGCAGCCAGCGACACCACCTGTAACAACATAAAATTGTTGATACATTTTTTGAAATGTAATTGAATCAAATGTTTCACAATGGTGAACAATTATCTTAAAAATTGTCTCACGAACATAAATGATCAACAACCTAAAATATTTGAGAAAATCAGGTTAATTTTTGGTGAGTTCTTTCCCGTCCTTGTCACTTATTTTCCCCTTCAAAATCACCTAGCAACCTTGATATTATTCTGATTTAGGTAATACTTTCTTATAATAAACTTTGCAGAAACGGTATGTTTTCGGTGTTCAATTCTCTATCTTCCTCCCAACGTATGAATAGTGTATCTACTCTGACGTTTGGTTGAAAAGATTGTAATTAGGACTAAAACGAATGTTCCATTCTGATTTGACAACAGATGATCATTGTCAAACAAACATTTACATACATTTACATACAAGAACAACCAAAAATTTAGCAAAGATGCCATTAATCTCTAAATATAACGCAAACCGGGAAATAGTTACATTTTTACGTTCATTTTGGTTTATTATTCAATAATAAACCATTGTAATCGCTTTTGAAAAAAAAATTCTAACCCCCCTGAAAATGTCATGGTTTACGTTTCAAAGAGTGTAGAATCCGAATCTGCAATAACAATTTTTCCGTCCGCCCGCCGTACGTCGTACTCCGTACGCACGATTTCTCCAAACGGCTGGAGCAAAATATCTGAAATTTTCAGGAAAAATCAATATTGGTCCGATAAAGCCCCAACTCTTTAGGCAGTACTCTCACTTAATTTAAAGTGCCCTTTAAGGGTTGTCGAAGTTTTGTAAAATCCCAAAAACCTCAAAAAAAGTCGAAGCGGCCTAAATTTGGACTCTTTTTGAAGAACTTTCCATGAGGAATCGAATGAGCCTTTCCCCAGGTTCGTAGGTCAAACCATTCCCGATGTATGGCCCGATTTATGGTGCCAACATTTGGGTTAATTTGGTTTATTATTGTTTTTGTTTTGATGGCAGTAACCTAGTGACGCAGTGATTTAGTAATGTGGATACTGGAGTGAACTCCTGAAAGGCTTTGTAGCCGATACACGGGTTGAAGCATTCTGATATGCATGAAACGCTGCAAATTCTTTCACTGGGGTTTATTATTCAATTGGCTTGCGTTCATGATTGGAAATTCTACTAAGCTTTGGAGTGTGCGTGTTTCACAGGCGATAGAGCGATTATTGAACTTCAGGAGGCACGCAAATATGATCAACTGATCAATCCAAATAGGTATTTTGGTTGAGAACAGATTTACGTGCTCTATGCATATCTCCTGAATGGAGATAGGGAAATAGTTACATTTTTACGTTCATTTTTTAAACAATTACATTGTCACCAATTACTATTAATAATGATTTATGATATTGCGGTCCGTGAAGAGTTACGACTTATTACGCACCGCGAATTCTCAGCGAGAATGATTTTAAAAGGCGACGGATTCCCTGGAGTTGATGTCACTCAGTGACAACCGGATTAAATCAACTGACCAACGGCCTGAAGAATGTCCACTGAAGTTTCCTTTAATCGCTCTTGATTCGTATTTAGTGCAAAGATGGATGCAAGGCCCTCATCTTCCCACATTACGGATTACTGTCTCTTAAAATGACACTATCAGTACATATAAGAAGTCGAGGGAAGTAAAATTGAAGCTTCTCCACGACCTTTACAACGGACAAATACATTAGTTAATTATCTCTCAGATCACGGGGTTTTTAAAACAGCGTTGAGCGTTAAGAGATTACTTCAGAGTCGAATACTTTGAAGATTACATCCGTAGCTGCATATTAATTAATAGAAATCAAAAATAGAACACATAGTGAATCACAAAACTAGTGTGTTACGAAGTATTATACCATAAAATTGAACTCCACCCCGTCCATTGGGGCTCTAGACTGCATTTCCAAGACTTGTTCCTTAAATAGGCTAAAATTTAAATAGGAGAAAACAAGGATAAACAAATCTGTTGAAAAATTATAGCCATAATAGCGTCAACAGAATTTGTCTACGGAAAAATCGCTTAGAGATGCTTAGAGCTTATGGCTAAAATTCAACAAACTTTGAACATGCTTTCACTGCAAATTTTTCGGTTAAATATTATCAATAATGAACCTTAGTAAACGATCAACAACAAATAAATTGCTGACTGAATTCTCAGCAAGTATCTCAGTCAATCCCAAGCCACTCAACAATCGATCAAGTCCATAGAATCACTAACGTAATTGAAAGAGCGCTTGAAGGCAAGCAAGTATGCGCTGGCTTATTCCTTGACGTGGCCCAAGCATTCGACAAAGTTTGGCACCCCGGACTTCGTTTCAAAATTAACAGGGATCTTCCAAGACAGTTCTATTTACTCCTGACGTCCTATCTTGAGAATAGGCACTTCAGGGTGAAGCAGGACGACCAATACTCCAGCCAAAGCCCTATTAAAGCAGGTGTTCCGCAGGGAAGCGTCCTCGGGCCAGTACTGTACCTGATGTACACTCGGGATTTACCTCAGCAGGAAGATACAATGATAGCCACCTTCGCGGATGACACAGCCATACTCTCTACTGGACAAGAAGTAGAAGACGCAACCCAAAAACTACAAGAGGCCGCCAACAAGGTTACAAACTGGACCAAGAAATGGAGAATGAAGCTGAACGAGTCCAAGTCAGTTCACATTAACTTCACCAACCGAAAAATCACAGCCCCAGAACTTGTGTTAAACTCGAACAAAGTCCCATACTCTGACACTGTGAAATATCTGGGTATGACTCTCGATTCAAAATTGGTGTGGAATCGTCACATCGAGAAGAAAAAGGAGGAACTGAAGATTAAATACAGGAAAATGTATTGGCTGCTGAGAGCGGATTCCCGTCTTTCACTTCACAATAAACTGATTATTAACAAACAGATTTTACGCCCTATTTGGACACACGGGATTCAACTGTGGGGCTGTGCCAAAAAGACTAACGTAAAGAAAATACAAACTTGTCAGAACAAAATCCTGAGAAGCATAGTTGGTGCCCCTGGTATATGCGAAATGATGACATTCATCGTGACCTAAGACTGGAAACAGTCAACGAAATCATCATGAAATACGCCCAGAAGCACGAAAAACGCCTCCATCAGCACAAGAACCCGGAGATGCTCAACGTTTCTGGATAACGAAGGAGAACTGCGGCGCTTCAAGCGTAACAAGCCACTGGACCTGATTGTGCTGTGCAAGTTATAGTGAAGTGTGTTCCAGTTAACAGTGTGTTACTCTGAAGGGTTGATTTGCTGAAATCTCACCCTGTACATCTTGTCCATTTATGAGATAAAATATTGCTAGATGATGTATACTACATACTACAATCAGTTGCAATAAATAAAATCACGAAAAAAAGTCAATCCCAAAGGCTGAAGTGAAAGGGTTGACATTTCAAAAATCTTAATGGAAACCGAAGTTCGGAATGAAGGCCTTCCTGATGATTCCTAAACACGTATTTAGGTACCTACTGATTCCCAATCATTGCAACAAATTGTATCTGCGACTTATTTTTCTTTTTTGGGTACGTAAGTAATTAAGACAGGTGCCAAACAGTGCTTTCTTTTGAAGTGATTAGGGATGTGTCTTCTTCCTACCTATCGAAGACACCCTACTAGATCACAAGTTTCTTTTTATATTTGCCCATCAAATCTACCAATCTCCATCTCCAAAAGCATCGTTCACCAGATCAACCAAGTGATCTGGGATCCGGCGAAGTATCGACTCCAATCCATTTGTCCAACCAATCTATAGATTTAGAATATTTTTTTATTTTCGACATTCAGACAACCAAACTAAATAGAACACGGTTATTATGCGGTTAGCATAAACAAGCTTCTGAAAGGAAGATGTAACATGGCAAGACAGTGATAAGAATAATAATCCGGGGCTGTAGTAGACTGTTGGGTAAATTTTCGATTGTATAAAGTTATTGTTCTACGATTATCAAACATATCTGCTATCAGGGGTAATGTTGAGACATCACAAGCGCCAATAGTTGGGAGACAGGCAAGCTCCTCAACGTCAAGCCTACAAAATTTGATAAGAAACCTCTCTAGAACTTAAATTCCACGAATCCCAATTTTAAAAATTATTTCTTCATCATTTTGCACCAATTTCAGCAATCCTTTTTTTTCAGTTTCCTGTATTCTGGTTTATAAAAAATAAAAGTGTTATAAAGAGGTACGTTTCACCTAATTATATTTCATCTATCTCTATTTGAAAAGTTGGTTCTGCACGCACAAACTGAGTAGGTATTTTATTTCAGTACAGGTTTTGCAATTATTTTACTCATTATTTCACTTAATTTTCTGTGTTTTACTTCATACGTGTTACGAATGGACTGACGTTTTAGGGTGTAAATTATTCGAAACCCGCTACTTACTCATTTTTCCTTGGGGCGCTAATGGACTGGTAATGATCTTATAATCTACGACAGAAGCGATTCGATACGCCTTCCCAGTTTCCATTTAGATGAAAGTCTGGTGAGTCGCGTCAGTCTCGTTCTAAGAAACTCTCAGTTCACTATGGCTCTCTTCTAATGATGACGAATGAGTTGAATTGATTACAATTGAAAACATGGGAATACATTTTATTAATTAATTTAATGAGTAAAAATAAATAGATAATTGAAAAAATCGGAGTGGCTTGTTTATTTTACAGGTTCACAAATGCCCGAAAGGGAGACAACCAAAGCCCATTTTGGTTTATTATTCAATAATAAACCATTGTAATCGCTCTGGAAAAAAATTCTAACCCTCCCTGAAAATTTCATGGTTTACGTTTTAGGTTTACGTGGTAGAATCCGAATCTGCAATAACAAATTTTCCGTCCGTCCGCCGTACATACGCCGTACGCACGATATCTCCCAAACGGCTGGAGCAAAAGATCTGAAATTTTCAGGAAAAATCCATCTTGGTCCGACGACGCCCCAATTCTTGAGCCAGCTCTCTCACTCAATTTAAAGTGCCCTTTAAGGGCTGTAAAAGTTTTGTAAAATCCCTAAAAACCTCAAAACAAGTCGAAGCGGCCTTTATTATTGTTTGTTTGTAACCTATTGATGTCCGGCCGATAGCGTCGAGTTGTAGTGAATGTGGAAACTGGAGTGATAGCCGATGTGGATACTTGTAGTTTATAGCCGACACACGGGTTGAAGCATTCTCATATGCATGAAACGCTGATAATATATAGGTAAATATTATTACTGGGGTTTATTATTCAATATTATTACTGGGGTAAATGAGTATTCGTTCACTTTGGTTTATTATTCAATTGGCTTGCGTTCATGATTTGAATCTGTACTAAGCTTTGGAGTGTGCGTGTTTTGCAGGTGATAGAGCGATTATTGAATTTCAGGAGATATGCACGGAGCACGTAAATCTGTTCCCAACCAAAATACCTATTTGGATTGATCAGTTGATCATATTTGTGTGCCTCCTCAAATTCAATAATCGCTCTATCACCTGTGAAACACGCACACGCAGTCTTGGATACGGCGTTTTGAAGTATCGCTTGTCATCAAGGTTTTTTGTATGAAGAAGATAATGTTCAGGTAAGCACACTCTTACTAACTAACTAACGCAGAGGATGTGCTGGATTCTTTCATCCTGAATGTTCCATCATACGCAGAGGTTATAGAACATTTCAATAATTTTTTTGCCAAACAGGTAAACGTTGTGCATGAACGAGCTCAGTTCAATAAAAGATGCCAGCTCGAGAATGAGACTGCCGACAACTTCATTTTAAACTTGCTTAAGCTAGTTAAAACTTACAACTATGGAACACTTAGGGATGAACTTGTGAGAGATCGGCTAGTTATTGGGGTCAGGGATCAAAAACTTTCGGAGTCATTGCAAATGGATCCTCATTTGATTCTCGCTACTGGTTTGGATTGGGTATAAGGAGTCATACAGGTACTATCGTGCAGGTTCATGGCACTCCAAGATCCTACAAAATACAGCTGGACGGAGGAGGGGATGTCAGACAAGCCAATTCAGATTCTCCAGCCACTCCCATGTCATCGACTCCTCTACCATCCACTGGATCAAGACCTCGACGAGTTGTCAAGACTCCTGCCCGTCTTGACATATGCGTGGAGTATGCTGTATGAGCTTCTCCAGTTGTCATGATGTTTACGTGTTACCAAGGATGTAAAAATCTAGCTGAGGTTTTCATATTATTACAGTTCTGAATTAGTACCAGACTTATGACTTTTTATTGGTGAGCTTATCACACACTGCTCACCCTACTCCAGAACTTTCGTTGGTTGCGTCACTTATTAGGAGTTGAATATGGATATTTCCCGCTTCCCGTTTCTTGAATCTGACCATTTTTGATTCAGGAGATTGTGTGGGTGTTGCTGGCGTATCCCCTAAAACTCGGAAGGGGCAACTAATTGCCATCACCTCCTCGCTAAAGACCCTTCGTATACGTTTTGTTGTCATCGACAAAAACTTGGCTCGTGTACCAGGTTGTCCACCGCGGTGGCCGGAAGCCGAAGATGGCGACCCCCGATTTTATTGTTCGCCGGCACGTAGCCGTTTTGCGCGGGGCGGACCCCCAAAGAGGTCGGTTGTGAGGTAATTGGTTTTGAAGTGTGAACTCGAGCGTAAGTGGCGAGATGGCTATCAGCTTTTGCAACTGTTCGTTCCTTTATACTACGTTCCTGTCCCCCATGCAACTAAATTGAGCCGTACGAATTTTGTTGTTTGCCTTTGTTTTTTAGATGTGCACGTAAAATAACTGTTGCGATTAAAAAACGCCGCAAATTATTACACAATAGGTTTATTACCTCTTTATTAGGTAAGCCTCCTAGGCGGAACACCGAACTACGAGAACTGGACTGTACATCCAAAGATACTTCCCAAAATACAGCTGAAATTTAAAAAGATAAAATAAAAATACAGGCAACGAGAATGCTTCCGCTTGTTTTCCTCAATTTAATTGAAGCTGGAGATTATAGCAGGATAGATAGTACAACCGCATAGCATCAACCGTGCTACTTGGGCTGTCGCCAGCCTCGCTGTCTAGCTCTGATCTTAGGTTGAAATTAATGCTCTACAACCCGACTGTGTACCTGAGAAATTGTTCAAACTGATGATTGTATAGCAATTCGAGTGGTCTCATCCGATCCGTGGAATCAATTTCTATCAATCAAACTACAGTATTCAAACTAGATCAGTCTCTGGAATCCAACTGAAGAAATACCCGCTTACTTCGAATGTTTTTGAAATTTCAATTTTTTGATGGTTTAATCCTTAAATATTATTTCTTTGGGTTGATTGATCAAGGCTCCAAGATTAATACATACATATCTGGATACATCCAGATCGATGTTGGATTTTGGTTTATTATTCAATAATAAACCATTGTAATCGCTCTTGAAAAAAAAAAAATTCTAACCCCACCTGAAAATTTCATGGTTTACCTTTCAAAGGGTGTAGAATCCGAATCTGCAATAAACATTTTTCCGTCCGTACGCCGCACGCCGTACGCACGATTTCTCCCAAACGGCTGAAGCAAAAAAGCTGAAATTTTCAGGAAAAATCCATGTTGGTCCGGCGACGCCTCAATTCTTGAGCCATTTCTCTGACTTAATTTAAAGTGCCCTTTAAGGGTTGTCAAAGTTTTGTACAATCCCTAAAAACCTCAAAAAAGTCAAGGCGGCCTAAATTTGTACTCTTCTTGAAGAACACTCCACGAGGAATCGAATGAGCCCCTCCCCAGGTCTGTAGCTCAAACCATTCCCGATGTTTGCCCGATTTATGGTACCAACATTCGCGTTTCTGTATTCAGCACGTAAATCTGTTCTCCACCAAAATACCTATTGATCATATTTGTGTGCCTCCTGAAATTCAATAATCGCTCTATCACCTGTGAAACACGCACACTCCAAAGCTTAGGAAATTCAAATCATGAACGCAAGCCAATTGAATAATAAACCCCAGTGAAAGAATTTGCAGCGTTTTTTTTTTTCACCTTCTTGATTTGGAGAGTCATTAATATACATTTTCTAGAGGTTTAATAGCAAAACAAGTACATTTTTCCTTATTGTAATTACCTTTCCATTTGAAAAGCCTTCCTAAATTGAAAATTTTCCTGGAAATGACACACTTTTCTGGACCTTTCATCAAAATGCCAAAAAAAGAAGAAAAAACAGCGAAAAAGTCGCAAAAATAACCTCATTTAGAAAGAGAAACATTTATATAATCACATCCATCAAAACGTGTATAATAAGGAGGTGATGGAATGGGATGATTGCCCCTTCCAACAGCTGAGGCGATATGGCTGCAACACAGCGAGGACACCTCTGAAGCTAAGAAGCTTCAAGTTTCTGGTCAGGAATAGATGAACAAGATTCGGGTAGTGACAAGTCGCCGTGACCAGAGCCGTTGGACGCTGAACCTGTCATCTCAAGCCTGGGGCAACACCCGTTGAAGGTGGATTTGGTTGTAACATTACAGATAGTTGTAACTTCAGAAAAGAGACTCACCGCGATGAAGATGATGTTGTTGGCTATGCGCATAGTCTCAGCGCTCGCTCATGTCGTCTTGGCCCCTGAAACGATAAGAAAAGCGAATGAGAAGAAATTCAGAAACTGTGTTTCTACTTTTCATTGAACCCAGTGCGCCGGTGTCTTTGAATCGACCTTCTTATCCCGGCCAATTTATTTTGTTTTATTTTGAATGATGGAAACAAAAGCTATTTATACAATTAGATGACGTCGTAGGTGGGAGTATCAATCAATTTATTGAATTGACATTGTTAACTGTGGAGCAAAGTTTATCTTTTTCCTTCGTCTAAAGTTAGAGACATGAATGGAATAACCTTCCTCAGTCGAAATACTTAGTTTGTATTTTTTTGTAAAGAATCATGTTAGGGAGTGAATAAAAACATGGTTTTAATATAATATATTTTTAATTGAAAATCACTGGGGTTTATTATTCAATTGGCTTGCGTTCATGATTTGAATTTCTACTAAGCTTTGGAGTGTGCGTGTTTCACAGGTGATGGAGCGATTATTGAATTTCAGGAGATATGCATAGAGCACGTAAATCTGTTCTCAACCAAAATACCTATTTGGGTTGATCAGGTGATCATATTCGTGTGCCTCCTGAAATTCAATAATCGCTCTATTACCTGTGAAACACGCACACTCCAAAGCTTAGTACAAATTCAAATTATGAACGCAAGCCAATTGAATAATAAACCCCAGTGAAAGAATTTGCAGCGTTTTTTATGGTTATCAGAACACTTCAACCCGTGTATCGGCTATAAACCCTTTTAGGAGTTCACTCCAGTATCCACGTTCACTACATCACTAAGTTACTGTAATCAAAACAGAAACAATAATAAACCAAAATGACGCAAAAGCAAAAGCAGACATGGGCATAAGGACACTACAGATAAATTATATTACATTATTTGGAAAAACGTCAATTGGTCTCTCCAACTCAATCGAATCAAAACATCTTACAAAACCCCCTGTTTTGATGACATTTTTTAGTAGTAATTATGTCCATTCGTTTGGTTCTGATTAAGCGCCTTGATTTGACAGCTGTATTATAGTAGGTAGCGAACTGACGTATGGTGGTATCATACTTTATGTGTTTTCACGCAAATGCCGAGATACCCCTCTGTGCACAATCTATTCTGAAATGTGACACTTATTCCAGTCCGATCCACCTTCTACTAGTGTTATCGCATTTGATCGACGCTCCTGCCAATAACTTCACTTCAGCGTATCTTAAGAGTCAGACTCTAGATCGGACGATATTCATGTGAAACTAGGATAATTCCTCGGAACAGCTTTTTAGCATTTTACTCGGTAGTTTTAGTTCGATGAACGTAAATCCCTAGATTAATTCTGTCATGTGACTCTCTCGCATTCCACCAGTTTGACTGATCACGAGGGGTGACTACGATATTGCAGCGAAATTCCATGGAACGTTTCTTGGCAAGACATCATCCTGGAAATTAACTATTTACGTTATTTATACTGCAATCGAATGCTTTTAGAATTTATTTCGCTAAAAACTGTCCAAAAGAATAACGGAATTTCTCGTTTTGGTGTATTGTTTTCAATAATAAGCCTTTGTAATCCAAAAATTTCATTAAAAAAAAGTAATGCTCCATGGTACATTCGTAATGATGACCTCCACAAGGACCTCCAAATCGAAAGAGTCACCGATGTCATTAAAAGATACGCAAGGAACTACGAAAAGAGGCTTCTTGCTCATACCAACCCAGAAGCCATTAGGCTTCTCGACAACTCCCAAGTAAACCGACGCCTGAAAAGGACCAAGCCATGGACCTTGGATGCTGATGTGAAGCTGAAATGTGGTGTATTGTCAATGGACTAATACTCGTATAATATTGCGGACTTTATGTGAAGTAAATATCTAGATAGTTGCCTGTATATTACCTCAGTTGTAACTAGTTGATATATTAACAAATAAACGCTCTATTAAAAAAAAAGAAAGTATTTGTGCTGTTGATAAACAACCCTTCAATGAATCAAATGAGCCCACTCGGGCTTAGTTCATCCGTAGGGGCTAGGACTTGGACAAATGAAAAAAACTTCAACAAGAATTTGAATTGAAACGTCCTTGATTATAGAAAAACTTGACGTGAACGTCTTTAATAATAATAATAAACCAAAATGTCATCAAAACGGGGGGTTTTGTAAGATGTTTTGATTTGTTTGAGTTGGTGAGACCAATTGATGTTTTTCCTAATAATATAATATAATTTATCTGTAGTGTCCTTATGCCCATGTCTGCTTTTGCTGTTGTTGCTGCAACCTCCTCACGCTGTTATTACTCTTGGGATCCTGTACGAGTATATGTCCATAATGGAGCGTGCTCTGTATAAAGAGAATCGGATTATTTGCATCGTTTAAACAAAATAATTGCCTACAATGACAGAAGAAATTGTAGTTTAAATGTGAGTCGCGATGTTTTAGTCTATTATTCGATAAGAAAACCATTGTAATCGCTCTAGAAAAAAAATCTAACCGCCCCTGAAAATTTCATGGTTTACGTTTCAAAGGATGTAGAATCCGAATAAGCAATAACAATAATTGTTATTTTTCCGTCCGTCCGCCGTACTTCGTACGCACGATTTCTCCCAAACGGCTGGAGCAAAATATCTGAAATTTTCAGGAAAAATCAATATTGGTCCGACAACGCCCCATTATTTAGCCAGCACTCTCACTTAATTTAAAATGCCCTTTAAGGGTTGTCGAAGTTTTGTAAAATCCCTAAAAACCTCAAAAAAAAGTCGAAGCGGCCTAAATTTGGACTCTTTTTGAAGAACTTTCCATGAGGAATCGAATAAGCCCCTCCCCAGGTCCGTAGGTCAAACCATTCCCGATCTATGGCCCGATTTATGGTGGCAACATTTGCGTTTTTTGGTTTATTATTGTTTATCACTTCTTTATCAACTGCTATTTTGCACAATCTTCACCGCATGTCTCGCCGCATGTTTCACCACTCATTCACCTGCATCTATATCGCCAGCAATATTGGACTGTCAATGCAGCTTAACTATTTTTTTTTTTTAAAATATTACTTTGTCAATGACAACGGATAAAATTTAATTTAAATTGTAACATTGGCACTATGTGCCGTTTGTAAATAAATAAATAAATGTTTTCATCGCAGTGATGTAGTGGTGTTGTAATGTGGATACTGGAGTGAACTCCTAAAGGCTTTGTAGCCGATACACGGGTTGAAGCATTCAGATACGCATGAAACGCTGCAAATTCTTTCACTGGGGTTTATCATTCAATTGGCTTGCGTTCATGATTTGAATTTCTACTAAGCTTTGGAGTGTGGGTGTTTCACAGGTGATGGAGTGATTATTGAATTTCAGGAGGCACACCAATATGATCAACTGAACAATCCAAATAGGTATTTTGGTTGAGAACACATTTACGTGCTCTATGCATATCTCATGAAATTCAATAATCGCTCTATCACCCGAGAAACAAGCACACTCTAAAGCTTAGTAGAAATTCAAATCATGAACGCAAGCCAATTGAATAATAAACCCCAGTGAAACAATTTGCAGCGTTTTTAAAGTAGTTACCAAAGTGAACTCGGTTAAGCGCATCCGCACGTTTTTGCTCGTCACCACATCACAAGCTTGTTTCTTGTGTTGACAGAGCCGAAAAGGATAACCTTTCCAGTCTGTTTGAAAATGTCTTTGTTCACAAGGAGAGTCTACGGTCTCATGTACCATGAAAAACTTGTCTGATAATGGGGTAAAAGCACAATTATTTGCTAAATTATTATAATGCATTTTTCAATGACTGGCCCTGGTAAATAAATTGCCTAGGTCAAGAATATTACTTATCGCAGAACTTGGAAAAATGCTCAAGCCGACAATCAGATCTCGGTGCAACTGTTCTTTGAGCAATTACTGCAGATTTATGAATTCAACATGGGTTTTTACAAACGAAGGAGAAACCGACCAGCAGATGTGACAAGACGTTAACAGGAGACCACCATGAAAGAAATGGCAGCTTCGTGCTGACACATACAGACTTTACGATTCTCTTTACCCCAAATATTGCATTCAATGAAAACACGCACCAGAAGGTACCGCACGTGAGGGGTATTTCACGTTCCGACGTCCGAATCCTCTTTGGGCCAGACCCATTGAAAAAAATATCCGTGTTCACGCTCAAGGTTCAGTGAGCAAATTGATTCATTTCGCTTCTTGAGCCGGCAGCTGGAAGAGCACTTATTCGATTCCCCGCAGTCGTTCGCATGATTAGTTTCGGGGACTCGTGGACGTGTTCACGGTTTGAAAAGGACGTTGGCGACTCGTATTTCACGCTGCAAACCCGTCCCATTATTGCTCGTATCAATATTCATCGCGAAAAATCTATTGTACCCGTCTATTTGGTATTCCGTTCGAGCAGAATGAATCACGAAATTGTGGATGGGTCGAGTTAGATTAAGAATGAACATGTAAACAGAACAAAAATCGACACGAATCAAGAGACACAGCGGTGCATAACTTATGCTTGTCAACCTTTTTCGATTATTGCTCTATTTTCGGGTGAGCGATACACCCACCTTTTAGACAAGTCTGAAAACACTGATTATCGGCGACGACGATGCATTAGAAAAGAACGTCTAGGACATTTGTGAAATGAGTACCTGATATGACATTAATCTATTCTGTGGTTTCAGGTGTATGATAGATAACTATCAACCAGCAAGGTTCTTAATATGAATATCAAGATGGGCACCTTGTTGACATTCCATGCACTTACTCACAACTGCCACGAAACACTGCAAACTGTCACGAAATGCAGTAACGAAAAACCGTCACGCTGCGGTAAGTACTGCATTAACGGTCCTAATTAAGCCAGGAATCCAAAAGTTGACAATGACAAGGCGTTGTGAGCTATCAAGTTCATGGAATATTTCTTGATCAATTAGAAAGGGGTAAAACTCTTAATTTATTATTGAATACAGAGCAAAATATTTATCACTACCAGACAACCCCGTTGTTTGAAATACTACGTTCGCTAGAGCTGGTGTACCCTTACAGAAAATGCCGTTTAAATTTTCATCGTATTTTCATCGTCATTGAACCCAGCCGTCCCAAAGAGCTTTTTCAAATTGCAAGTATTAATAAGTAAGAAATTAGTTTCTGAGTTTACTCAATTCATGAGGGTGACTCTACGTATTGAACAAATTTAAATTACTTTTACTAATGGAATGAGTGTCTTTCCATACGTTCATTATTAAAATTAGCATTGCCACAGCCTATCAAGAAACACTTGATGCTACTGATGTAAAAGAATGAAATCGCTAAATTTTAACCTGGAAGATTAGCCTAACTGCAGGAGATTCCAGCCGGAGATTTCGGTTTCGCTTTTCGCAAATCTTGCGTTTGAAGTTGGTTACGATCATTTTGCGAAAATCCCCATTAAAATTGGTCAAGCCGATCGAGCCTCAATTGACCTTATGCAGACATCCTAGTCTCTTGACATTTATAGATTATTATGATGATGATTGATTGATTATAGTAGATTATAAATTTTCTCTCTCTCTTTATATAAATATGTATAGGAACCTATATCCTCCTAAATACGGAGTGTGTAGGGTTGAGATGGATCAAACTTCAAGGCTAAATTTTACAGTTAATTACTAGATACAAAAATGAATGCCTCCTAAATGAACCAAACTTCAAGTTTGTTTTTTTTTAATCAACTGAAAATCTCACTTTTCCCAGATTTTATTCATGTTTAAGGTCAAAAAACGTCATTACTCCTTCAATTCACAATATAATTATTAAAAATGAAAATACCGCTGGAAAGAGATTGTGGGCATGTTGTTCTCGTTGAGTGTCCGATAGCGCAATTAATTGCAGGTCAAAAAGGAGCCTGAAAAACGGTACTATTCTAACAAGTTAAAACTTTTTCTTTGATCTATTTTTTACCAGTGAAACTTACTCTACAGAATTTCATTTTCCACTAAACGGATAGGAAATTTTACGCTCTTTTCAATGGTATCCTCAAATTTGAGTTTTTTCGTAAATTAAGAGAGTTATGAGTGTTTTAGTGACATGAGGAACGTGAAACAAATCTTAGAAATGAATAACGTCGGATTTATAGTTGAGTTGCACTTTTTGTAGCAAACTGGCCGTAGAATCGATCCTTGTAGATATGGTCCATCTCAATGCTAGAGATGTATAGAAGGATTTAAATCTTGGTAAACCATTTTTATGCACCGCCTCTCCCCCCCCCCCCAAAAAAAAAACGCTGCAAATTCTTTCACTGGGGTTTATTATTCAATTGGCTTGCGTTCATGATTTGAATTTATACTAAGCTTTGGAGTGTGCGTGTTTCACAGGTATAGAGCGATTATTGAATTTCAGGAGGCACACGAATATGATCAACTGATCAATCCAAATAGGTATTTTAGTCGAGAACAGATTTACGTGCTCTATGCATATCTCCTGAAATTCAATAATCGCTCTATCACCTGTGAAACACGCACACTCCAAAGCTTAGTATAAATTCAAATCATGAACGCAAGCCAATTGAATAATAAACCCCAGTGAAAGAATTTGCAGCGTTTTTTTTTTAATTTTTTTTAATGGTTATCAGAATGCTTCAACCCGTGTATCGGCTACAAAGCCTTTTAGGAGTTCACTCCAGTATCCACATTACTACATCACTACGTCACTAGGTTACTGATATCAACACAAAAACAATAATAAACCAAAATAACGCGAATGTTGGCACCATAAATCGGGCCATAGATCGGGAATGGTTTGACCTACGGACCTGTGGAAGGGCTCATTCGATTCCTCGTGGAGTGTTCTTCAAAAAGAGTACAAATTTAGGCCGCCTTGACTTTTTTGAGGTTTTTAGGGATTTTACAAAACTTTGACAACCCTTAAAGGGCACATTAAATTAAGTGAGAGTGCTGGCTCAAGAATTGGGGCGTCGCCGGACCAACATGGATTTTGCCTGAAAATTTCAGCTTTTTTGCTTCAGCCGTTTGGGAGAAATCGTGCGTACGGTGGACGCACGGAAAATTTTTTTTATTGCAGATTCGGATTCTACACCCTTTGAAACTTTTTGTTAGCATTTTTTTTTTCAAGAGCGATTACAATGGTTTATTATTGAATAATAAACCAATAAGGGGAATGTTTCATGTTTTATGTTTATAGGAAATTGGTCACCTTATGAAACAGCCTTTAGATGATGAACTACATTATCGCAAAATTCAATGTCCTGGTATAACAACCGTGAAACTGAAGTTGGACAACATCATACAAAATTTTGGAGGGAGAAAATGTCTTCCTTAATTTCCTGTAACAGATCGTCCTAAGGAAACGTATAAAACTTCGCCAGGAGGTGTATAAATTACGTAATGTGGCTCATTAGTAAAACTTGAGTTGGTGGATGTATTCTTTCCTGAATAAATCTACTTCCATCAGGTCTTCGCTCTTCTTCTGAAACACTTGGGGTTCGAAAAAATTCTCTTCGGGTCTTCGAAAAGTCTCTTTGAGCACCCGCTAACAACAGATGTATCTATTCAAATCAACCTGCTCTCAGGGTTACAAGACCCCGAACAAAACTGTTCATTCACCAACCAAACTCGATACCCAAGCGATATCGGATCTCTGATACTTAGAAAAACCCCCTCTTATACCCTAAACATCATAACAAATGACTTAATCAACGGTGTCGAATCATGAGGTGTTAAATCAAAGAGGAGATCGGTGAAGGCGAGAAGAAACACCGGCGCTTGTACAGGGGAGAACATCTCCCGCCGTCGGCCACAATTAAATAGTTAGCCTTCAATCCTCCTTAATTACTGTTATCCGGGTAGTCTACGGTTTTCCCGTCTGTCTATATATTTGAGTTCATATGCGATCGTGACGCCGTGAGCCTCCTGGGGACTTCGAAAGGGGAGTTCTTATATCAAAAGGTCTTTGTAACTTCCGAACCCTTCTTGGTAGGTATAAATATTTTAAGGAGCGAAATGACTAACAAACGTCGGCAAACTTTCCACAAATATTCGAGATGAAAGAGGAGGGAACGTACGAATGACAGGTAAATGACAGATACCTGTGAGTAACCATGCCAGCTTTCAGCCATAAGGAGCAAAACATTGGATCATGACAGAGTTTCTTTCGAGGGCGAACATGGAACATACGCGTGAGCCAAGGATGATTCGTGGACAATTTTCAAAAGCATAAGTAGGGTCACAACATGTAATATAATTATACATGTGTGAGGGTGATGGAATGGTTTAGTTGCCCCTTCCGAGCAGGTGGATGCATCAAGTAAAGTGAGGGTGATGGAATGTTTAGTTGCCCCTTCCGAGCAGGTGAATGCATCAAGTAATGCTCCGCCACGCTCAGAAGATGATTCAGACGCTTGCAGGCGTCCAACTCATCTCCCAAGGCGACAGATTCTTAAATCGGGAAGGGCCAACTAACCATATCCATCACACATGATAAGAATTATTCTTATCCTTTGTTTATTATTATTATCATTTTTTGAACAATACAAATTTACTTGCATTGCAGGGAGCGATTCGAATATCCATCCGGTCAACTATCTTGCATTTTATCCTTTTAGCGTTCTGAGGATAAAGGATACTCGTTGGGTAGTTACCGGAACGAGATCATACTTTCAAGGTATCACTAATCCAGTATCTTGGAGAATGTGTGGATAGTTGTAGTTCCTCCGTGGCACGAACCCTTTAATAGATAGTATCCGAAGTACCCGGCCAGGCCAGGTGGGCTGTCAATTTTCTGATATGAAGGCATTCGCTTTTGATCTTGGTCTTTCCTTTCCCAAGAACTCCTGTAGGCCTGTAATGTAGCATCAATACTGCAGATAGCGGAGGCATTTTATTACTCTAATTGCTCCTCAACATTTAGTTATCTAACCAAAATATTTTTTTAAGTGCACTTTTTCGGTGGAATAATGTACATTTCGAGCAGCCTAGTATCAAAAAGTGTGTGAATAATCTATTCTCGAAAGCTCCAACTGAACGTTCGAAACTTGTATTAATCCTACCTTCATTTTATTTTAGTATTCTTTGTTATTCCAACCAATGGTGATTGATTTCTGAGGTTAACAGTATAAAATTCATTAAATATTGAATGATCTAATCCTTCCATAATCTTCCATTATTTTAAAATATCTATAGACAGGACAGCATTTGCTGAGCAAATAAATTAAAATGTACACATTAAATGTTAATTAGTATCAAGCAAGCAGTCCCACTCGCATTCAATTGGGCAATAGCTATTCGAGTAAATCTAAAACGTCCTTCAAGTTGGGTGGGCTTGTGAAATGTAGAATATAAGCAAGTTACATCGATTCACAGGACAGAAATGCCGTGGGACAACCACAGACATCAACCCCTTACAGAGGGAGGTCGGTATGCATTGCGGGTCTGTTAAGCTAATTCTAAGGAGGTTAGAATAGTGCTTGGCCGTTCTTCCTCGACTACTTTATAGAAGATATAGTTTGCTTCGTATTTCCCCATTCTTGAAACCGCCGCCTCCGGGGATCGGTTGCCGCTTTCTAGTGTCAACGCCATTTTCTGAGTGTGGCGAGCATTAGCCTCCTCAGCTTTTTGATGTCACAACTTTCAAAATTTGAGTACAATCGTACCACTGGAACCTGAGAACATGATGCACGGTGGATTTTACGCTTGTGCATGCACAGAGTGATGTATTGTTTGCTGAGACATAAACTATGTTCAGCCTAGCGCGCACATTCCCTGAAAATTTCATCGAGATCACATAAAAACTGTATGAATTAAGCTTGCTACGTGGAACTGCGAATTGATAGAAGACACGAAACGAAAGTTGTTCAGAACGCCCTAAAACGCAAAATGCGAGTGGAAATTTTGATTTTGGAGACAAAAATTTCAACTCCCGAAAGTGAAACTAAGTCAACAAGGTAGTCGGGAAGCAACATCATTTCTCAATTTACCATTACATCACGCTACAGTAATATTTAAACGAATCTTGATGTTGAAACCAAATTATCTGTAGACCAAAAATGCCCTGAAGTAGGTAGAGTTGGTAGTTTGGAATACGTAGCTCTGGATAGGGGCCTCAATCTGATAAAATTCAAATCTTATCTCATGATAGTAGTCATCATGATTCTGTGTTTATGGTCTCCATCAGTGAGAGTATTTAGTAGGTATGAGGGAATTATTCAAAAAGGACGCCGCCTTAAAAGGTTAGAGAAATTCTGTGCGGCGACCACCCGTGTCAGCGCTGGTTGCATGTTTCCGTAGAAGAAATTACATGAACACGTTCGAACGGATCAGGCCGCCGGACCTTCTAAATTCCGTATTTATCTCCCCCTTCAGCTGGGAGGTATCTTCTTTGTGATGGAGCCCGTCATTATAAATCCTGTTGCTGCCCGCCTTTCTCACACCTCTGCAAAGGAAATTATGCCTCGAGATGTCTTACTCAGCTCCTCGATAATTACTAGACCCGGGTAGGTTGTGTTTAAATATGATTTTAGCATTCACGCCACCTGGTGGTTAGTACGACAAAAGGCTTGATGTTTGATTGACTGCCACTCGTACTGACCTACATAATCTTGCTGGCGATCGTTCTTCCTTAGTCCACTAAAGATTCCAAAACTTACTGACATCTCTAAAACAATCGGTCAGTAATCCGGTATTATTCATGTTATTACTACAACTATAACCAACGAAGGATTTATTGATAAATAAATTGTAGAGTGTGGAAATTTTTTTACCCGTATTCCACAGAATTTCATTTTCCACAAAACGGATAGGACATTTTACGCTCTTTCCAATGGTATCCTCAAATTTGAGTTTTTTTTTCTCGTAAATTGAGAGAGTTATGAGTGTTTTAGTGACATGAGGTCTTGAACGTGAAACAAATCTTAGAAATGAATTTATAGTTGAGTTGCACTTTTTGTAGCAAACCGGCCGTAGAATCGATCCTTGTAGATTGGTCCATATCAATGCTAGGGGTGGGGCTTCTTTCTTTCCCCATAAGCATTTTCCTCCTTCCAACTCTTCCCTTTTTTTAAAGACCCGGAATTGCGATAGACATGTACAGTAGGGTGTATCGATTTTCAACTTTTTTTTTGTTTTCAAATTCCAAGTTGAAAAAAAGTTGCTACTAGGTACTACAAATTACCACACAAAATTTTAGATTTAAAAAAAAAAATGTTTAGGTCTCCCGCACAAGGCCTAAAGTTTAGAAATTTTGCTAAAAAAGTCAATTTTTACAAAAAATTAAAATAACCTAAAACATGCGTTTTTCTAAGTTGCAAGTTAATATTACACTAATGATAACCACGAACAACTATATAAAAATTATCTCAATAATGTAGCACATAATTTAGGTCTCCCGCACAAGGCCTAAAAGTCGTAAATTTCGGCCGATTTTTGCTATTTTCCATTACTTGGATATCATTATGGTTCATACTTCAAACCTTAAATGTAACTAAAACCTGGTTTGGCTTGGTTGGAATTGTTGTAATAAGTGAAAATTTCATTATTTATTTCATTATTTAATAATGAAGAACAGTTTAACGAAGTTACTTGTATGAAGAATGTGTTGAAATAAACTCTTATGTTATTTGCTGTCACTGTTGTTTATTAAAAAAAATAAATTTAAAAAAAAGGTTATAACATGTCACAAAGTTTAGTGTAGTTGTTAAAAGTAAAAAATATTGTTGATTTTTCCATATGACATAAGAGCCTTAGCACTGTAAGCAAGCGTTTTATTGTTCTATTGCAAATTTAATGGCTTATATGTATTCCTCCTTTGATCTTCCCTTCAAAACCTGAAACCAAAGTTATACAATGTATATAGTATTTATGCACTGCAGACCTACTGATTTAAAAAAAATTATGAAATACAGTAAGATAAAGACGTTATTAAAAAACATTGTATCCACAAATTAGTCTGTACCCTTACTTGAATTTTATTCCTTTACATAGGTTTTGTACTAGCTCTTGGTCTCAATGTACATTGTACAGTTCCCCCTTCCCGTTTCTTGAAACTCCTGAGGCTCTTTTTATTCCAGGTGTATTCTCTGGATATTGCTACCTAATTGTCTTACTTCTTGGAAGGGGAAACTAGTCCATTCCATCACCACCTTGTTACGAGTAAAATTGTAAATTATTTTTAAAACTGTGACAAGATACTTTGAATTCTAAAATTTTCTACTTTTTAAGATTTACGATGTTTACAGCTCTGCCTACAAGGGAAATATCTTTTTTTCTAATCTTAATAACAAGTATCAACTCAAATAATGTGAATCTGACAACAAGTATCTCCGACAATTGAGAAACTACGGACCTTTCCTGTTTACTGCCCACCACGGCGCATCTTTCCTGTTATCTGCCCACCAATGCCCGCCAGCCTTCGAGCATATGTTTCTTCATATGTTTCTCATATATATTCATATGTTTCTTTATTGGTTTCATTTGTGATCGGGTCGTTTGGCGAGAGATAGTAATGAAGTCAGTCTATATCTTGGTGTGGTACAACGCGAAACAACATGAACTTTTTTTCGTTACACGAGGAGGTCAAGTCAACAGAATCTGCCGTTCTGTCAATTCGTGGATCCGTTCGACTCAATTCTGGAGGAAATCGTACAATTCTGGCCACCTCCGACCACCATGTAATTGATATCTTCTCCTGACACTTCTTTGAATGGACTGACATGAATAATAATTATTTTTTGCATTATTATAGCAATTGTTGTTGCATGACATTATTCTTAAATTAGAATATTTTCTCTTTAATTTAACATTTTTCTCTTTTTTTCCCTTTCATATTCTTCATTGGCGGGCATTGGTGGGCAGATAACAGGAAAGATGCGCCGTGGTGGGCAGTAAACAGGAAAGGTCCGAAACTACTGTTATTCTAAATCAAAACGGACAAACCCCAATCCGATCTTGATTTAGTGTGAACATCAGTACTTATTATATAGCGAACAGTAACGATTTACTTTAATTTCAAACTGCCATTCTCTGAATTCGCCGCCGTAACTGGATGTTTGCCGACCGGAGTTCAAGCGAAAAGGCCACTCCATCATCCCCACGGTTGCTAATTTCTGATCTTGACATTATGAAACAGCAGTTCGACCTCGTAACACGTAATAACCACGAGCTCTGTTTTGCCTCTGTAGCAGCCAGAATTATCCGCGAATCTGGGGTCAATAAAAAGGCAGCATATGTAACGTCACCAATGGGTCACCAGGAATTTATTTGGTGCATATCATGTGTTATCATTGTCCCCTGTTACTTTTCTGAAATAAATCCTTAAGCGATTATACAGGGTGTCCCGCACTTAGTGTAAAAAAAAAACTTGGGTGAAACTACACGGAAAATGGAGAAAATCGCCGCCAACCGCGATTTTTTTTCTCAACCCGTTGCTGAGATATGCTATTTTTAAGAGTCTTTTTTCGCGTTTTTTCGCCATTAAAACGCTAATTTCCCATTTTTGCACATTTGACCACATTTTCGGAATCTGCGTTAAATTTTCTGTAAGAAGAGGTTCATTTTGTTTCCAAAATTTTTTTTGCACATTTATCACAATTCTCAATTTTACCTTTTTTAACAGTACACAATACTCTATTTAACAGTAAAAAACATTTTGTGAACCTCTTCTTAATTTAACGCAATTCGAACCTGTGGTTGAATGAAAACATTAATTGAAATCGAGAAAAATCAGTTTTGTGGCCCAATCGTACGTCACCTACCAACTTACGTTAAAACGAACTACACGTTTTCTGGCATTCGAACTTTAATTTCTCCGTCAATTCCTATCAGAATTAAATGGTTGAGGCGCCGTTGGAAAGCTTAAAAGTGGGAGAAGCTTTTCGTCAAATTTGACAACGAAAAAAATTATTTTTGTGGTCACGCCAAGCGTTCCAAGTTTTTGAAAAATTTCACTTTGCGAAAAATGTTCATCTTTGATTGAAAATTTCGGTGTTTGGGAGATGCGTTTTGGAAATCAAAGTAACTTCATCTTATAGGAAATTTAACGCAGATTTATGCAAAAATGTTGGGAAATTGCCGAAAAAAAAGCGTTTTAATGGCGAAAAACGCGATTTTTTGTGTGTGTCTGTTGAGAAAAAAAATCGCGGTTGTTTCACCCAATTTTTTCACTAAATCCTTAATTATATAAACCTCTCTATGCTTTCATAAATATAAACACAATTCAGATTATAAACGCGTGCAATGCAGCATGAAAATGGAGAGTTTTTAAATCTCGGGAAATCTATCTCGATGTCCTGCTGAGGAAAATTGGAAGGTAACATTTTGCAAAAGATATTTTTGTGTGTGTCTGTGTGTTGAGGGAATGTTCTAAAGCGCTTGCTTTATGTTGTATACTTAGCACGAGTATCATATTCATTGTTAGATCAAACAAGTTAACCATGCTTGCCAATTTTGACTTCATTATTGATCAGGTTACGTCCTGGAATGCCTCATATGAGCTTCATCGACAACTCTTAGGTTAGTAGAAATTCAAATAATGAACGCAAGCCAATTGAATAATAAACCCCAGTGAAAGAATTTGCAGAGTTTTTTTTATTGAACCTCAATACCTGCGAAACACGCACACTCCGAAGCTTAGTACAGATTCAAATCATGAACGCAAGCCAATTGGAAAATAAACCCCAGAGAAAGAATACTTATTTACCCCACTAATAATATTGAATAATATTTACCTATATATCATCAGCGTTTCATGCATATCAGAATGCTTCAACCCGTGTGTCGGCTATAAACTACAAGTATCAACATCGGCTATCACTCCAGTATCCACATTCACTACAACTCGACGCTATCGGCATCACTAGGTTACAAACAAACAATAATAAACCAAAAAACGCAAATGTTGGCACCATAAATCGGGCCATACATCGGGAATGGTTTGACCTACGGTCTCATTCGATTCCTCATGGTATGTTCTTCAAATAGGTAAATATTTAGGCCGATTCGACTTGTTTTGAGGTTTTTAGGGATTTTACAAAACTTTGACAGCCCTTAAAGGGCACTTTAAATTGAGTGAGAGAGCTGGCTCAAGAATTGGGGCGTCGTCGGACCAAGATGGATTTTTCCTGAAAATTTCAGATCTTTTGCTCCAGCCGTTTGGGAGAAATCGTGCATACGGCGGACGGACGGAAAATTTTGTATTGCAGATTCGGATTCTACACCCTTTGAAACGTAAACCATGAAATTTCCAGGGGGGTTAGCATTTTTTTTTCCAGAGCGATTACAATGGTTTATTATTGAATAATAAACCAAAATATTAAAAAATCAATAATCTTAAAATACCAGATTATTATTTTAACTAATTCATGAATTACTGATTTGTGAGTCCTCAATGTTTTTACGTTTTAAAACATTCAAAAATAATTATTATGGCGAAAATGTTTCACATTTAAATTCGCATCTGAACTCATCGGGTATGGTAGGACTTGTTGGTGTACCAGCTCCAAACATTGTATTTTCGCATTACCACGTTTGTTTTCATCTTACACCATACTCTCAAACATGAAAATGTCTCTAATTCAATTCATATCTAGTTGAGCGGTACAGCGAAGGACGTCCATCACATTGAATCGATGCAAAAGGGAGCCGAACCGGCTGGAGACCTGTCAGTTGTATCCACTCGCCTGGCCACATTTATGTATTGCCTTCCCTCGCCCTACCCCTTCGTTCATATCACCGCAACTTCCTCAACTTGTACCAGACCTACACCTCACCACTATTCCGCCCGTTGCTAGAGTTATCGGAGGAACGACTAGTATTCTTCTACATTCTTCGACAGATCGAATTTATTGTCTCGCTTTGATTCCTTGTAGTTATACTGTTCCAATCTAAGATCCGCCACTCCTTCTTTTCCTTCTAAGGGGCCCTAATAACATTTTTCTCGTATCGACGTTAACCTGATTTATGGGGAGACAGGGTCTGGTTGGTATTTTTTCTGCCCCAGTCGAATAGTGCATTTCAACTTCCTGGACTGGCATTTTGTAGTGATAACCAATCTTTATTCCTAGTAGGTGCATTGAAAACAACGAAATGTGAATCGGGTTCCAGAAAATGCAGGTAATGTAGCAAAAAAGTGGAGCAAACGTTCTGAAGCGGTGAACGACCAAGTCAGATAGAAATCATCAGTGCAAATCCACACCTTCTATTCTTCTTCCATATTCAGGCGGGACAGTTTCAAAAAACGGGAAGAGGGGACCAATCCTTTCCCATCACAGTTTTTACAGTCAACCTTTTATTTCAAGCCCATTCATTGCCGACGGCTAAATTCCACAGTTCTCAACTGCCACAAGTCGCAAGTTGTCGAGATGCCATCCCTCACCCACCTTGTTAATGAAAACCATTCCAGCTTTCACCCGAACCGCGGGATACACTGCTCGTAAAATATCCCACTTAACGACTTATAAAATCCACCGTATGCTCTGGAAGGTGTCAGGGCGCTCGTGATGACGATCTCAGATAAAATCGCCGGACGATCGGATCCACCGTCTTGGCCGATCGGGAAGCGATCGACTCGGGCGCCTCGTTCGTGCGACTTGATTGGTTTTAGCGCATGAAACGACGATCATAGATCCTATCTCGTTTGCAGTCCTTAACCACGATGGTGGTAGATGATTTCCGCTTACCTGAATTACATATTCATCTTCTTGCTTCGGCACTCAGAATACGTAACATGTCCACAAAAAGTTTGGAAAGAAGGAAAAAACGCTGCAAATTCTTTCACTGGGGTTTATTATTCAATTGGCCTGCGTTCATGATTTGAATTTCTACTAAGCTTTGGAGTGTGCGTGTTTCACAGGTGATAGAGCGATTATTGAATTTCAGGAGGCACACAAATATGATCAACTGATCAATCCAAATAGGTATTTTGGTCGAGAACAGATTTACGTGCTCTATGCATATCTCCTGAAATTCAATAACCGCTCTATCACCTGTGAAACACGCACACTCCGAAGCTTAGTACAAATTCAAATCATGAACGTAAGCCAATTGAATAATAAACCCGAGTGAAAGAATTTTCAGCGTTTTCCTGAAAATTTCAGATTGTCTGATTTTTCCTGAAAACTATCAGAATGCTTCAACCCGTGTATCGGCTACAAAGCCTTTTAGGAGTTCGCTCCAGTATCCACATTACTACATCACTACGTCACTAGGTTACTGATTTCAACACAAAAACAATAATAATCCAAAATAATGCGAATGTTGGCACCATAAATCGGGCCATAGATCGGGAATGGTTTGACCAACGGACCTGGGGAGGGGCTCATTCGATTGCTCGAAGTATGTTCTTAAAAATAAGTACACATTTAGGCCGATTCGACTTGTTTTGGGGTTTTTAGGGATTTTACAAAACTTTGACAGCCCTTAAAGGGCACTTTAAATTAAGTGAGAGAGCTGGCTCAAGAATTGGGGCGTCGCCGGACCAATATTGATTTTTCCTGAAAATTTCAGATATTTTGCTCCAGCCCTTTGGGAGAAATCGTGCGTACCGCAGACGGACGGAAAAATTTTTTATTGCAGATTTCGATTCTACACCCTTTGAAACGTAAACCACGAAATTTTCAGGGGGGTTAAAATTTTTTTTCAAGAGGGATTACAATGGTTTATTATTGAATAATAAACTAAAAGGTAGGTATAACCCATAGCATCCTTGCATCCATAAAATGAATGAGCTCATGGATATTCATTTAACTATGAGATGCGATAATTTATCAATCCCAGAAAAATTGAAGTAATTATTAATGTTGATTGGATCCGTACACCATTTTCAGTCTCTAATGCAATTCTTTAGTTTAATCACATGATAATATGTTAATTAATTTCCGAGTATCCTACTAATATATTGTGCGCACGTGATGTTCGGTACTTGTTCCCGATAAAACGACGAGTCCTACAGTTTCTAAATGATTAACACTTTCATGAATTGATTTAAGCTTTATTAAGGTGTAGATCGATGTCACAACTGATTGAGCATCGGCAATTAAGACATCTAAACATACAGACTTGGTTCGGCTCTCGTTGAAAGGGGAGGATTCCATTCTTTAGTGCAGTATGTAAATGGATGCAAAATTTGGCCTAATACTGACGTAGAGACATTGTTCGAGTAGTACGGTTTCACAACCTAATTTATGTTCGTTGTTCTTCAAGTTTGCTGAATCCATTGAGGTGAACCTATTACACATTAAGGAAACAGGGTGCCCTTCTTAGTCAATGTATACTCCTGCTTATCTTCGCAAGAAGTATGATTTCTGTTTCTTCACAACACCACTCATTATTCATTCGCAGAGATCATACAGGGAAAAATATGGCAATGGGAAAACGCTATCCGGGGACAATGAATCAACCTCGGTTGAAGAACCGTTGACTTGAAAGTGTGAACCAAGAGTCGGTGAACGCGGGGTATGTAAATGTTCGGTAGAAGCGATAGGATAGGGGTTCTTTAGTAATTCACCTCTAGTTGCTACAAGACCCAACCAGATAGATCGGCCTGTAAGGGACGGTGGTCTCTATGAAACAAGTCCTTCCTTCGTTAGGTACTACTTGAACTTGCTTGCTCAGCCGGCACATACATTATCAAGCAGATTCCTAATGGTGCCGGTTCATTAAGTCGGGTCCTGAATGGATCGGCTTGTGGAATTAAAGGTTTTTTTTTGTTGGAGTTGAAAAATAAAAATATACGCCTTTTTTGTACGTTTAAATCTTACGTGACACGAATGCGCTGCCTCCCTTGCACCGCTTGCATTGTAAATCCCCTCCCTCAACTTAGAGATGGCGACTAATGTTGCTTCCATATATTTCCCTCCTTGTAGTAAAGAGTTACTGGTTGCTTCGTGTGACATTGATATACTGGCAGAGTTTAGGAGTTGACTAGATAAAGTTTCAGCTGAGGATCATGAGTATGTATATGAAATACATTACCCCATCCAAAATAACATGAAATCGGCAAATTTGACTGGGGTCATATGGGGTGACCTCATCCACTCTGTTAAGAGAAGTTATCCTTAAGTTAGAAAGATCTTAGGTTGACATCGCCAGTTCCACGAAAGATCAAGAATGTATAAGTTTGAGATGGTGGCGATTTTGGAGGCTATTAAATATGTTTGTGAGATGAGCTCCGTTGAGATGACATGGGTAATTTGTTCAGATTCCAAAAGCTGCTTGCAGTCGATATGCAGTTCATCATTTAAAAGAGCGGATAACGTAGTAACCATCCAGATTTTGGCAAACGTCAGAAAGTGCCAAATTAGAGGCAATATTCTACAGTTCCTATGGATTAAAGGACATATAGGTATAGATGGGAACGAGAAGGCTGATCAGTTGGCCAGAACTGGAGCGGTGGATGGTAATCATCTTCTTCCTGGACTGCCGGTATTTGATTTTTACCCAACCATCAAAGCGAAAGTGCGAAAGAAGTGGGAATGGGAGTATAAAGGCTCGAAGAACGGATTATACTACAAGAATGTGCAGCCCCTAATTCCCAAGAGACCCTGGTTTGTTGGATGGTTCGCCCATAGATCGCTTTGCAGAACCATGATTCGGCTGCGAACAAACCACGGAGTTTGTGAAGCATATTTACACCGAATACACCCAGACATACCACCTCAGTCATAGATTTCAAGCAGATGCAGGTACACTGGAACATTTAGTAATGGAGTGCCCTTTATTTTATACAGAAAGGACAATATTGATAATGTAATAATATTTGTCAACCATTAATTATTTAACTTTACTATATCAGTATATATAGAGGAATATACAATTATTTATATCAGTGTAATATTTCAGTTTAATTTAATTAATTTTTGGTTCAAGTCTTACATAAATGCAATTTTGATCCAATAATTTGTTATAACTATTACTCCAGTATCCACATTCACTACAACTCGACGCTATCGCCATCACTAGGTTACAAACAAACAATATTAAACCAAAAAACGCAAACGTTGGCACCATAAATCGGGCCATACATCGGGAATGGTTTGACCTACGGAGGTGGGGAAGGGCTCATTCGATTCCTCATGGTATGTTCTTCAAATACAGTAAAAATTAGGCAGCTTCGACTTGTTTTGAGGTTTTTAGGGATTCTTTGACAGCCCTTAAAGGGCACTTTGTCTTATTGTATAGGGAGCTGGCTCAAGAATTGGGGCGTCGTCGGACCAAGATGGATTTTTCCTGAAAATTTCAGATTTTTGCTCCAGCCGTTTGGGAGAAATCGTGCGTACGGCATACGGCGGACGGGCAAATATTAAGAATTTTTTATTGCAGATTCGGATTCTACACCCTTTGAAACGTAAACCATGAAATTTTCAGGGGGGTTAGAATTTTTTTTTCAGAGCGATTACAATGGTTCATTATTGAATAATAAACCATAATTAGCCGACAAACAGACAGGCAAACTCAAGAGCGACTTTTTCAGGCAGTCGAAAACGTAAAGTGGAAGAGCATATTTAGTTTTCACCTCTGGAAAGTTATCTCAAATCTTCCGCTAGCCAACTAGACTCTGAAGAAATAAATAATGGCCTATTATTTCACCTATCCTAGCCATTTAGCTATTTTGCTTCCGATTCTACCAAGGTAGCGGAAGCATTGTTTTCACTTTCGGAATGTGAAAATTTTTTTGTCTCCAAAATCAAAAATTCCACTCGCATTTTGCGTTTTAGACCTTTCTGAACAATTTTGGTTCCGTGACTGTCTGTCTGTCTGTCTGTCAGCAAATCCTTGTTACGGTCAAAACTACACGAAGTTATAGTCCGATTTTGATGAAATTTTCAGGGATTGTGCGAGTTGGGGTGTAGATGGTCCCCTATAAGTTTCATGACCCCCGGATCAATCCAGCCTTTCTTCGCAAACGTGAAATCCTTGTTACGCGCATAATCCGAGTCTTGACCAATTTCGATGAACATTTTCAGGGATTGTTCGGTTTGATGTGTAAATGTTCTCCTAAGTTTCATGGAATCAATAGTAGCCTCTGCGCATGCGCAAAGTTGAAATCCTTGCCAAATCATAACTCCGCTTATGTTTTATTTTTAGAAATTTCATAATAATTATTTATCACTTTAGTCATCTATCCATTCAGCGTCAATGTCAATTTTCTCTTATTAGGTATATTTTATAGTTTGTTCAATAGTTGAACATTTCCGACCGCTCAAGTTATGCTCCTGCATATCTAAATTTAGGATTGCTAATTCAATATTTACTTCGCCTAATTGAACGAAGTTCTTTAGTCAATAATAATTTTCAATGATCTATACAGTCATGTTATGGATACCACTATGTGCCTTACTTGGCAGACGTATTTTGGATTTCAATTCGATTATCTCATTATTTCTCCCTTGATCAAGATATTTTACAACAAAATACTTTTTGTCCGGTCAAACAAGGCCAGTCTTTCGACCACACTTCATATCCGGACGGACTTTGTCAATGGGATGTTCTCTGAAAGACGAGAACAAGAATTGAGGGGGAGATGCAGGATGGTAACTCCCGAGGGGCATCACGTTCCCTCAGGGGGTCAGGTGCTGCACAAGACATTAGCCTCTTAATTATCCAGGTTCGGATTCGATGGCGGCACTTTCTTCTCTCATTCCTCCAACAGTGTTGTTATACGTCTGTCCATCTCCCCCAGTTTTTTTTTGTTTATTTTTTTCCCCCCACATCCAACGGGTCAGAACTCATAAATATCTAATTCAATTGAGTGCCTGCAACTAGTCAAGCGTCAAACTCAACCGCATTGTTTCTCCCGTCGGCTTGTAGGCTGTAACTCACGCACAACTTCCCACTCAACCTTCCTCGTAACTCTATGGATTAGACCAATAGACCCTGACCCACTTACTAGTTAATTACGACTGCTGTAGGTATGAAATTTATGCGGACGCATAACAAATCACTCATGACCCGAGTTCTTCAGGGACAAAAAAGCCTATAATGAAATCCGTATCTTTTCATTATCTTCCCCGCGCAATCGGAGTCAGCTATATTAACCAAAACTTGAAAGTCGTTGAAATGAAATACGATCTGTAAAAAAGGATTTGTATCTTTGACTATGCCTATAAGAAATTTATTGACACCTCAAGATTAAATCAGGAGATTATTACTGACGTTGATTCATTCCATATTTAGTAATGAGAACGAAACAATAATGATTTGTTTTGGAAGTAATTTCCACATAGGCTTGAAGGACAAGCTAAGCGCTTGTAAATCGTACTTCTTTGTATACAGGGTGGATGGGGATCAGTGTGAAAATTGTTTTTGGGTAAAACTACATCGAAAATGGAGTAGAATGCCGCCAGAGTGGGGGTCCTATCTCAGTCCATTGGATAGTTATGATTTTTTTAATGCTTTCACGGTCAACTCCGACCTCACGTCATGAAATCGAGTTTTCTGGAACACTGAAGGGTCCATTTTAATTTTATTATACATTTTCGGATTCAGCATTAAATTTTCTATAAGATAAACATAATTTCAACCTTATAAAATTTCGATAACTCTGTTCATAATCGCAGTGAAAGGGAAAATTTGAAATTTTTCAATAAAATTCGAAACAGAGCTGGCGTTCTAAAAATAGGCTAAGAAGTTGTCAAATCTCATAAAAACTTCCTCATTTCATGAGCTTTCCAACGGTATACTCAATTTCAGGATTAAGAAATTTCGTCTTTGAGAAATTAAGTTTCAAATACAAAAAACCAAGGTGGGGGCGTCAATCTTGGTAGGGGGAAGGAGTTACTCACGTTCGTTTGGGGATTTTTGAAACAAGAAGTCTACAAAACGCAGGTGAACACCGAAGAAGAGTTGAGGTGAAAAATTGTAGCAGCAGCTCAAAAACTTCAGGAGAAGTTAACACTCTCAGTTACTGTGAGAGCTATTCGAAGACGAGCTAGGTTATGCATTCGTAACAGGGGACGTCAGTTCGAACAAATATTAACCTAAATTCATTTTTGTTTGTACTTTGCAGGTTTTTTAACAGAAAATAAGAATAAAGAAACAGAAAGAAATGCGATCGTGAGTAACTCCTTGCACCCCCTTCCCTACCCACCTTGGTTTTTTGTATTTGAAACTTAATTTCTCAAAGAAAAAATGTCGTAATCCTGAAATTGAGTACACCGTTGGAAAGCTCATGAAATGAGGAAGTTTTTATGAGATTTGACAACTTCTTGGCCTATTTTTGGAACGTCGGCTCTGTTTCGAATTTTATCGAAAAATTTCAAATTTTTCAAATTTTCCCTTTCACTGCGATTATGAACAGAGTTATCGAAATTTTATAAGGTTGAAATTATGTTTATCTTATAGAAAATTTAATGCTGAATCCGAAAATGTATAATAAAATTAAAATGGACGCTTCAGTGTTCCAGAAAACTCGATTTCATGACGTGAGGTCGGAGTTGACCGTGAAAGCACTAAAAAAATCATAACTATTCAATGGACTAAGATAGGAGCCCCACTCTGGCGGCATTCTACTCCATTTTCGATGTAGTTTTACCCAAACAAAATTTTCACACCGATCCCCATCCACCCTGTATACACCGTCGTTGTATATCTATTAACTGGTCATGATGTATTATTCTTCGTCAGTCTTTCCAAGTAATTTCACGCTTTCTAGAGCCGCGAGAATCCAAATATCCGATTAGTTGTAGTGACCTTCCTCTCCATAGGAAAATTTATTTGGAAACCAAAAGCTCAGGCCATTTCCAAAGGATCCCCAAACCGGTTGAGCGAGCGCTCGCCCGAAGCAACTTTTTGTATTCATGGTAACCAATATAGGTTTGATGGTAATATTATGTTAAATGTAGGATTTATTGGGAGTCGCCAAGAGAACCGAAATGAGCCGAGAAGAGGACCATAAAAACAGTTCCAAGTCGGTCACGAAGAGATCGTTTTCCAGCTGATACCAATTATTGGACACGGAGACGGCGAGAGGTCTGGGTGATTGGTGAACGGGCATAAGTCACTGGCGGATTTTTCCCGTGAGGCATAAGCCCCGAGGATGGTGAGGGTGAAGAGAGCCATCCCGTGCCACGTGATGTAGCACCGAGGAACTCCGGTGCGGGGGCTCCAACATCAACAAAGGTTTCAACTGTTATAAATTCTGGACTTCTCAGGCACATCAGGCAAGCTCCCGGTGTGGCATTCCTTTCATCAGGATCGTTAGCCCAGCCAGCAGTCCACTGTATTAGTATCAATTTATAACGCTAATGTCTGCCCGCGGCTCACTGAAGAGGGAAAGTTAGTGGTAGAGGTGCCTCAGGCCATGATGGAAGAACTTGGTAATATGAACCGAGCGATAAATCATTTTTGAAAAAGAGAAAAAGGAAGCAAAGTGTACGTTCCTAATTTATCATCCGTTTTACATCTCCCTGTTGTTCATACATTGTCTAAGTAAGTAAAGGTATGTATATATTTTGGTTCTCTATGCAGATAAAATTATGAAAGAACAAAATACCTTTTTATTGTAAGTTAACAAGAGTAACCTGCCTGTGCCCCGGCAACTGTTTCATTAACTGTTTAGCATTCTCACCAACTATGCATGCAAATAGAAGTTTTAGTGGGCATAAAAAATGAGTTGTTTTTGGAATGTTAAGGGGGCAAATAAATTCTTCCTTGAACACGAAACTTTTGAACATTACGCACCTCAATACGCATATGACGTTAGAGAAACCCAATGTTTCCCAAGTTGTGAACAACTAATGAAACATAAGCGTTTTAAAAGGTAAAATATAAATAATTTATCTTTAATTATACCAGTAATTATTACCAGTTCTGGAACAGAAACTTCTCTAGAACGTAAGATGATATTTGAAGATCCCTGTGGACAAAACTCCAAAATACTTTTATCCATTTCGCCAACAATCTCAACACTCCCAGCTACCAAATTTACAATTTACGGACAGTTACTGTTTCACTATTTCAAAACTATACAATCAATTATTATTCAATCAATATTCTCAATATATTATCAATATTATTATATCAATTTATTATTGAATAATAAACCATTGTAATCGCTAATTTTTTCGTTCGTCCGCCGTACGCCGTACGCACGATTTCTCCCAAACGGCTGAAGCAAAAAATCTGAAATTTTCAGGAAAAATCAATATTGGTCCGAAAACACCCCAATTCTTTAGCCAGCACTCTCACTTAATTTAAAGTGCCCTTTAAGGGTTGTCAAAGTTTTCTAAAATCCCTAAAAACTTCAAAAAAAGTCAAGGCGGCCTAAATTTGGACTGTTTTTGAAGAACTTTCCACGAAGAATCGAATGAGCCCCTCCCCAGGTCCGTAGGTCAAACCATCCCCGATGAATGGCCCGATTTATGGTGCCAACATTTGCTTTATTTTGGTTTATTATTGTTTTTGTTTTGATTGCAGTTACCTAGTGATGTAGTGAACGTGGATACTGGAGTGAACTCCTAAAAGGGTTTATAGCCGATACACGGGTTGAAGTATTCTGATAACCATTAAAAAAACGCTGCAAATTCTTTCACTGGGGTTTATTATTCAATTGGCTAGCGTTCATGATTTGAATTTCTACTAAGCTTTGGAGTGTGCGTGTTTCACAGGTGATAGAGCGATTATTGAATTTCAGGAGGCACACAAATATGATCAACTGATCAATCCAAATAGGTATTTTGGTTGAGAACAGATTTAGGTGCTCTATGCATATCTCCTGAAATTCAATAATCGCTCTATCACCTGTGAAACACTTACACTCCAAAGATTACAGAAATTCAAATCATGAACGCAAGCCAATTGAATAATAAACCCCAGTGAAAGAATTTGCAGCGTTTTTCATTTTACAATACTCGTCTAGTCATGAATTTCCAAATGTCTTAGCGAATTTATCTCAATTATTTGTCTCTGCAAATTAATAAAAATAGAAGTTGGAACGATTCATGTTAGGCTTAAGTAAGAGAAACTTTCTAGTGTCAATATGAACATCCCTGTACGGCATATTATGACAATTATGTTGGAAAAATCCTGAACGTGCGATTCTAGGATGGTATGGGCTGCAACCAACTTGATTCTGGTAACAAAGATTGCAACTTTTTAGATCTAATTGTAAGTGCCTGGGATATATAACGCGTCCTATTTTGCTTACGTCTTTCGTTGCCTTTAACATTAAAGGTGCCAGCGATTAATGAAAGCCAATCAAGAGGGTATTCGTTTAGTAATCAATACCGTAGTCAAAGAAAAGGCAACAATCTATTTGTAATAGATTCAACATGAAAATTCAACTTCATGTGATTCATGTTAGATAACATGTAACATCAGGAAACCAAGTTGTAAATCTCGCTTTCTTTTACTGAATAATGTTTTTAATTTAATATATTGTTTTATACTTGATTGCTGTTTGTGATTTCTATGCAATTCGTTTTGAATAAGCTAGTGGTGAGAATCGCACAGATATTTCAGTATAATATGATCTTGCTTTGTGAATCCGAAGATGAAAACAGCTCATGAGGTTGCATGATCTTAGGCTAATCTTTGACAACCTGGGCTTTCAGGTTGTTCCTTCGTCATATGACATTTTCCAGTAACCGTGGTTTGGAAGTGTCATGAGACAGATGGAGAACATATCTCAAGTGTATTCTTGAGAGCTTCTCTTATCTACAAATTTCGAAACACTTGTCATGAGAGTGCGTGGAACTTTGCTGGATTCTGTGCTCCCAGACAGCGAATTACAGAGTCGCGCTCAGGAATTTTCTCGGCAGTGAAATGGCGGCATTATGGGCGGACTACATGATGGGGTCGTCTTCTGCAGCTCTATGTGGTCGGCCTTCAAATCGCGATTTCCTGGAATATCTCCCGCCTCCTACACCGCGCCCATTCACGTGATCAGCGACGCGCGTTCTTCGGCGGCGTTTTTTATAGCTCGTCATGCGCATTGATACCGGAGGAAATCTATTGTGATCGGAGGATCATTCGACACTTAAGTAATTCATCGTCTGCCATTGGTCGATTCAGGGACGGCAGGTGTAGGGGGAGATGGCGCCAACACCCGGTTAATCACACGGTCTACCAGCTCGCGACGTGGAATGGGATGATTGGCGAGAGTCCAACTGACCCAATGGCAATAATTACCCACCTCAGGCTCCTGGTGCCTGCTACCACGCGCCTTCCGCCCTCCCCGTAATATTAAAACCACCATCCCTAATAACCTGTATAATCAGTCCAAAGTGGATAATCGCTTATTAAATATACTTAATATTCATATTAAGTATGGCGCGACGGCATATTATCACATACATAAACAGCTTGTTTGCTTCTACTTTCTCCACTGGCCTTTACCACCCCTGTCGATCTGAATTTTGGGCCGTTCGTTAAAACAAATAATTAGTTCGAACAAGTTGCATCAGACTATCAACCGCCGATGCCTACGCCCTTTTAATTTCGCTTCCCTCAAAACTCGACATGTTCTCCCATACAAGCTCATTTGAAATTTAAGCTCGCACGAATTCAACATTAATTTTCTTTTGTTTTAGGAAAAGTTAGGTAGGACAGGGTAGGATCTATAAAGACAAGCACTCATGGTTTAAACGATAACATAATTAACAATAACAATCCCCCAACGTCCGAGAAACTGTGGATAATAGATGTTGAATATTAAGAGAACAGATTGAGAAACGCTGCAAATTCTTTCACTGGGCTTCATTATTCAATTTCATTCATTTGGCTTGCATTCATGATTTGAATTTCTACTAAGCTTTGGAGTGTGCGTGTTTCTCAGGTGATAGAGCGATTATTGAATTTCAGGAGATATGCATAGAGCACGTAAATCAGTTCTCAACCAAAATACCGATTTGGATTGATCAGTTGATCATTTTTGTGTGCCTCCTCTACATCAGTCTACCTCTGGCTACATCGTTTAAATTTGGATTTGGGGAAGTTTTAACGCAATGCGAGTGCTAAAGTGACTTGATAAATTATAGATGTTTTTATTGTGGGGGGTATTGAGGTTCAATAAAAAAAGATGAGGCACACAAATATGATCAACTGATCAATCCAAATTGGTATTTTGGTTGAGAACGGATTTAAGTGCTTTATGCATATCTCCTGAAATTCAATAATCGCTCTATCACCTGTGAAACACGCACGCTCCAATGCTTAGTGGAAATTCAAATCATGAATGCAAGCCAAATGAATGAAATTGAATAATAAACCCCCGTGAAGGAATTCGCAGCGTTTTTTTCAAAAGCGATTACAATGGGAAAATATTCTATTTGAAAATTTTAAATTTCGTAGGACGGAGCATGCATATCAGAATGCTTCAACCCGTGTATCGGCTATAAACCCTTTTAGGAGTTCACTCCAGTATCCACATTCACTACATCACTAAGTTACTGCAATAAAAAAAATAAAAAAAATAAAAAAAAACACCGATCACTGCGGTTTTACTATCTCATATCAATTTAAAGATGATCATGACATTATTAGCTGCTATACACGCGCAAAAATGGAGTCTTTATGAAAATCCTAATTTATATAGTTTTTTGCCAGATTTTGATGAAATCTTCAGGGAATGTGCTGACGCGTTTGTCCCCTATAAAATGCATCACTAAAAATTGATATTTGACTCGGTAAATCTAAAATTCCCCAAATATAATTTTTTGTTAGGTTCTAGAGCTCGGTTCACGCTCAAATTTTCATAGATGTGGAAGAACAGTCCTCATACCAATTTCAACTATATTGTAGCATTATTGAATCCGTAGTAGAGTTATAACCGACCTGCAATGCATGTCGACTCATCCATTTGAAGGCGTTGATGTCTGCGGGAATATGCCCCTTCCATATTTGTCCCATGAATCGTTGTAGGTAACATGCATATATTCTACGTCTTGTAAAGTTATTTATCGTCTTTTAATGATCTATACAAATGTTACCGATTCGAGGAAGCTATGCGAGACACCCAACTTGGCAGACTTTTTCAAAATGCGTCCATAACGATTAATCAGGAATAGGCTGTTGGGAAAATTAGACCTGTTATACGATGCACAGAAAGTCTCGAAACTACAGGTAATCTACTGTTTGATTTATGAAGTGACTTGCCAATGGAAAGGTTGTGTGTTTTCTTCAACGGAAGAAAGGAAAATGACTATTCATTTTTAGTGGATTAAAAATACCAACTACTGTGTGTTATAGCCAGTTAGAATGAGAAATCATTCTTCCTAACACGCTCTTGCCAACACCTATCGGCGGTTCTTAGAGATCTATTAAAGGTGAGACGCAATTTTAGGATGAAGCATTACGGGTCGAGCTGTGTCGTTCACCAAACTTGGCACAGTATCCAGTGTCATAAATTTATAAGAAAAATAGTTTGAGAAATAGACACTATGCAGCGCGATATAGTTTTAAAAAGCAGACGATCATTAAAATACGACGGTTTCACGAAGATAAGATTGTTGAAACTGGAACATTAGGATTTGGCGTTCAAATTGCTCAAGCTTTTGTATGATTCGATCTCTTACAAACAGAACAGTCAAAGTAAGTTGAGGGCTTTTAACATTAACGATTATTGAGCTAGAGGGGATAGTTCGAAATGTTCGGATGAGATTCCCGTTGATTATCCTTGTGATAGATGGGTGGCGATATTGATGTGCAACCTGTTTATCAGGGGGAGCGCTGAGTTCGAGGGAGTATGAAGTTTATAGGCCACATATCTCAGAAATCTGCGGTGTACACTTTGAATCCGATCAATGTGGCAACTATAGTAGGGACTCCAAACAACAGATGTGTATTGTATCACTGGAAGGACAAGAGTTTAATGCAGGTCAACTGCTGCTGGTACATGTTTGAATTCACGGGTGTTCCGCTTGATGAAGCCCAATAATCGCATAGCCATAATATGGTCAGAGAAGGTAAGCTGGGTATGGAGGATCACTCCCAAATCACGTAATGGAACAACGCGCCCAAGTATTGATAAGGCGAAAGTGATAAATAGGCGACAGGTTGCTAGCAAAAGTCATAGAAGGAACTCAACTCCATCTAGCACAGTACCCACTCTAGTAATTACCAGCCAGAAAAGTAGAGGGCCTACTTGCGAACCCTGAGGAACTCCTGATATTACAGGGAAAGGTGTAGAAAGGCCGTCCTTAATTCTCAAAATAAGTGATCGGTCTGTCAGCAAAAGCAAAATTCCATTCCCATGCTCAGTAATAATGGTACGTCAATTCTCAAGGAATTTCAAACGTTTAAACTAGACATTTCTAGACGGATTTTGAGTTGAAAGAGTATTCGTGTTACGTGCCGTTACATTTGGTTTTATTTCATATTCCTTAAATTTCCTTCAGAAACTCTTTCTCCTGGAAAATACCGGAATAGTATGGGCTTCATCTAGTGAATTTTACTTTTTTTTCAGCTAAAAATCAAGAGTATTCTTTTATAAGTCTACGTAGAAATCTGGGAACAGTCGTAATCGCCTCAGAGGTGCACAATTGTTGAAAATTACACTCTACCTGCCCTATCTATGACAAAATGTAGTTTTGGTAGTTTTTTCGAGTACTAAATAGTCAATTTTGCGTACTGATTCGTGGGTTCGCTAACAAACACCCTGTCGAGTGCCTATCCTGATTAAAGAAGTTAATTATCGTTGTGCCAGTGTGTGGGAATGGTTTTTCTTGAAATCAGCTTAACATTTTCTGTAAGAATTATACACTTGAATAATGTTTTGTTCATAGTACAAAAACTACTGATTAAATGCTGAACTTACGTTTCCACAAAATTAGACCAGAGTAAGGCAATAACCGTTCTGTGAAACAGTAGAGTACCGAATTTCCTGTAAATATTCTCATGAAAAGGGGTGTTTGCCGCTTTGGGGCATTTTGCACCATTGCGCTGCGCGCTTCTTACAACCTAAGTAAGCGCTGAAGCTTTATCTCCATCTTCCCTCAACAGCCTCAACGTCTGGATTTGGTGGAAGACCTGTACGACTGTAAAGAGAACTGTTCAGAGAAAAGAGCTAAAATGTTCTGTTACAATTTCAAAGAAAGGCTTCTTTAGGATTGCTGGGAAATGCTGGGAAGGAGAGAAGTTGCGAAGCTATGAATCTGACGAGAAGTTCAGCCAATCACGTTCCCTTTATGGTGTGACAACGTTTTTTCTGGTCGGAGCTCAAAGAGCTGAGGATTAAAGAAGAGCATTACAGATTCACTAACCCCTGGCGCACTGACTCAACACAAAAAAAGTTAAGAAAACAGCAATATGCATGGTTTTTTATGGACATTTTTATAACAATCTGATGTCAGGATCAAGGAGAGTCAGACCTTACATTTCCTCCGCTCTGGGAAGGGAGACATTCATGGATGTTGCTTACAATTGTACAATGTGCTTTAGCTTGACATTCGTCTGATTAGCGCATTTTTAACCACGCTGATTACTAAATTTTTGTTGGTTGAACAGCGAAGCTTACTATTGCCAGTACTTACGATTGGAACCAGTACTAGAATATAAAAATGGAGAAATTTGGAGGCAGAGAAGTGCTGGATGTACTTCACAATCAACTAGAACTGAATTGTTTTTGGTTTATTATTCAATAATAAACATTTAATCGCTCTAAAAAAAAAATTCTAACCCCCCTGAAAATTTCATGTTTATTTCAAAGGGTGTAGAATCCGAATCTGCAATAAAAATTTTTCCGTCCGTCCGCCGTACGCCGTACGCACGATTTCTCGAGCAAAAGATCTGAAATCAGGAAAAATCCATCTTGGTCGACGCCCCAATTCTCGAGCCAGCTGGAACTCAATTTAAAGTGCTAAGGGCTGTCAAAGTTTTTAAAATCGATATAAACCTCAAAACAAGTCGAAGCGGCCTAATTTGTACCTATTTGAAGAACATACCATGAGGAATCGAATGAGACCCTCCCCAGGTCCGTAGGTTAAACCATTCCCGATGTATGGCCCGATTTATGGTGCCAAAATTTGCGTTTTTTCGTTTATTATTGTTTGTTTGTAAAGTGATGCCGATGCGTCGAGTTGTAGTGAATGTGGATACTGGAGTGATAGCCGATGTCAGAACTTGAGTTTATAGCCGATACACTTGAAGCAACGACATGCATGAATCGCTGATAATATATAGGTAAATATTATCAATATTATTACTCCATATAAATAAGAGCAAAGTCACTGGATTTATTAAAGTTGGCGCGTTCATGACTCAACACAAAAAAAGTTAAGAAAACAGCAATATGCGTGGTTTTTTATGGACATTTTATAACAATTTGATGTCAGGATCAATCTGTCAGACCTTACATTTCCTTTGGATCTGGGAAGGGAACGACGATTCATGGATGTTGATAAATTATATATTGTACAATGTTCAATAAAAAAACGCTGCAAATTCATCTGATTTATTTTTCAACCGGTTTGCGTTCATGATTACTAAATTTTGGAGTTGGTTGAACAGCATAGAGCTTACTGAATTGCATGGAGCACGTACTGTTCGATTGGAACCAAAATACTAGAATCAGTTGAATATTTGGAGAAATTTGGAGGCAGAAAGTACATGGATGTACTTGATAATCAACTAGAAGTGAATTGTTTTCTTGGATAGGAAATGAGAACGTTACATTTCCCAAGCGGTGATTGGCCACAAATCTATCACGTTTTATTATCAGAACAATATGTATAATATTTCTTGACGTTTAATGGCTTTTTTAATATCCTGGCTGACGAATGTGTAGTTTACATAAGTGCATGACGTGTATAGTTGTCGGCAATGGTCATTTCAGAAGTCGCAATGAAAAGAATCATTCAGGAATCTAAAAGACGAACGAGGATCGGAAAGTTCAACATATGTAGACTGGTTATAGTTACATAAATACAGATGAGAATCAATCCATCCATTAGATTGCGATTACACGTGTGATAAACGATTAAACCGCCTCCAAGTCGAACATTCGAATTTAATTAGACTGCATTACAACTCTGAACTTCACCGACTGGTATGGAGATGGCAGAATATTAAAACAGACCACGTGGATTCATCAAACTTGTCCATATTAGCATTTAAGGAGTAAATTGAGCTGAGGCGGTAGTAAAGTTTGGTTGTTCGAAAAATAAAAAAATGGGTTTGCAAATTAATCCGCGAATTTTTTTTCCCGAGACCCTAATCGGTGTTAATTTATCGTTTATCTGAGGAGGTGGATAGAATCGATAAAACTGGTGAATGGGAATAAAAAAAAAGGATGCCTTGATTGCAATTCAGATCAACAGTTGGCCGTCCAGTTACAAGCAGTGTGTCTTCTGGTTTTAGTCGGGGAATAATACTTTGATATAATTGTTTTTAAATCTTTCTAATGATTAATGTTTTGCTTAATTTGTACACCAAAGTTTATTATTTATTATTAGCTGTGTAAATCACTGGACTATATACAGGGTGTACAGCGTACGACCCGAAAATCTTCGCACACGTATTCTACAACTAGTTTCCAACAAAAAGTGCCTCTTAGAGGTTTTTTTTAGAGGCTTCGTTTTTGAGTTATTTCAGTTTTAAGATTTTTTTCGTGTTTTCGAACTTACGTCACTAACACGGCCGTAACTCCGGCGTTTTCAAAGTATTTGCAAATCTAAGTATGCCGTTGGAAAGAGCATAAAATTATCTATCGTCTCAGTCTTTAATAATAATTTTCTAAAAGGAACTAAAGGGTAAACATGAGCCTAAAAAGTAAATTTTGTCAAATTTTGAAAAAAATTCTTCTTTTAATGGCTCATTAGTCCCTCTTAATTTTAATGATACGTTTGAGCCTGTAATCTTAAAAAATGCGCAAAAGTCTCAGCTTTCCAATGGTATATTTAATTTTTAGGTTTTAGAGGGAACTGTTTTGAGGAAATTGAGATTTTATGCAAAAAAAAACGGGTATTTTCAAGCACATTTTTGAGCACAAAAAGAGAATAAAACCTACATAACTAAAACTTTTTTTCTTTTTCTGGGTGTAGAATGTATCATGTCAACGGCATCAACTAAAAAATTCAAATTTGAGTGAGAGCATCCGCGGAATGAATTGATGTAAATCAACTGTTAAATGTCTCCCGTTCTTGCTATTATCGTGAGGTTTGATCCCGTTGTTTGTTATGATTTCCTCTTCTTATCGTTGATAGAAACATCGTCACGAGCAAAATGTTGAGTATGATAATGTGATTAACGGTCAAAGGTAGATCCACACACCCGTTCGATCACATCAAATGTGCTTGAAAATACACGTTTTTTTTTGCATAAAATCTCAGTTTCCCAAAAAAGTTCCCTCTAAAACCTAAAAAATAAATATACCATTGGAAAGCTGAGACTTTTGCGCATTTTTTAAGATTACAGGCTCAAACGTATCATTAAAATTAGGAGGGACTAATGAGCCATTAAAAAAAGAATTTCTTTCAAAATTTGACAAAATTTACTTTTTAGGCTCATTTTTTCCCCCACAAAGATAGATAGATAACGTGCACATATTTAAGAATGGGAAAAACAACAAAATTTTAAATTACGCATACGCCTTGGCTCGATGGCCGTTAGGCGGGGACGGCCGTAACCTTACATCAAAACATCTTACACACGAGTATGCCGTGACTTTAAGCTAAATTTGATCCCAGTTAATCAATCACTTTGTATTATTACTGTTATGATTAATATTAAGTTAAACATTCATTAAAAAAGCATTACTTATAGTTAGAGTATCATAAAAGTTATATTGTAGTATTAGCACCTTTATCACAGTAGTATTTAAATTTTTAACATGATATCTTCCCACAGTCATATCATTCGTAATCCCCTTAATGTATTATTCCATGCATAATTCCGTAATAATATTGTAATTTCTTCGAGCATTTCAAACATATTTATCGACCACAACTCACACGACACTATTGTTATTTTGCACTGAACACCTCTGCACTAATCGCAATTGACCCCATCGATCAGAAACTTCCTGTACGACCATGCTGCTGTATAAAAACTGTTTAAGTTGTGGTAGTTTTCTTCTTCATTGAGATTCTTGACGATCTCCTGGGTGAACAGCTTTGGTTTTCCCAAAAATTGGGTCCTCGCACTACTGAGGATGGTACATCTACCCAAAAAGTGCTCTGTGGTCTCCTGCTCTCCAAGGTTGCACATAGAACATAGCTGCACAGCATCCTGATTCCATGGGCGACAGTTCAGTGGGAGCAACTCTCCTCGCAGTCTCATCTCCACCTTCTTCTCCTCAAAGCTTAGATCTGAATGGATATAACTGGCTCGCTTATCAAGTTGTTTATACAGGAGGTGAAATTGTGCCTGATTTGAAAGCTCAACCATTTGCTGCTTGGTCTCAAGTTTTATTTATTCCAACATTCTCGCCGACATGTCACTCCACTCTGCAGCACAACCCGCAGCAAAGGCTACGCCGTGCTTCATGGACAGGTTTATCCACTCGGCTGCCCAACCAACGTTTTTTTGAAGGCAAAACTCGGCTGATAATCTAGTCCATCTGGTTTCCGGTGCCGAGAGAATGGAAGCGATGTGGCGAGCATTCAGTGCCAAGGTGTGTGGGAAGATCCGCTCAACTCCAGTTTCCAGGAAGAGGAAATAATTGGGAGTGTTCTTAGGAAGGCTGAAGAGCTTCTTGAGAAAGAATCTCTGTATCTTCTCCAGTTCCTCAAAAGCTAAACATCCCCAAACCTGGGCGGAATAGGAGCACAGCCTCGAATACCTTGAATTTCACTGGCAGCGAGATATCGCCAGAAGCAAAGAGGGTATGCCAAACTGAATTTATGGCCAATTTAGCCACCTTGAACTTCTACCGACTACATAAATAGGATCACCCACCGGAAGAAAATTAACTAAGACAATATATGAGGAGAGGTTTATCAAAACTTGACATCTCCACTTTCGAAAAATGTTCAGTAGAGCCGAAAAACGTGTTACAGATTCGTAGAAGCTTTTAAAATCAAACCAACCGTATCAATAAGATTATTATCCATCCCTTAGTGTTTACTCCTCAATTCATCTTCGTATCATTGAACCTGGCCTGGTTACAAGGAAAAGTATTTTGGAGATGTTAAGTTTTGATACAAACACATGGAAATGTCAAGTTTTGATAAAAACAAAAAACTCACGTTTTTTGCGGGGGCAGATTAGAAATGAAACTCATGTACGAAAAAGTTTACGTTTTTATAAGGTATTTATTATATTAACATGAAATGAAAAATTCATTGCATTCGTTTCAAGCACGGAATTTAGGTTGATTAAAATGTAATGTAATGTGTAGTAAAAGGTTGTATTAAATGTGTGTAGAAGGAGGGTCCTCTCCCAAACAATCGCAGGACTCCATTTCACACTTAAATAGGCCGGCAAGTACACACGCTTACTTTTACCGCGTCCATAGTGTGATTCAGTGCACTGAAGCTGTCCTAAGAAGTCCCGAACGGATTGCCGTTTTCCCTCGAACAACGCGGCCTTTTTGTCTAGTCCCCTCCGTTCCATGGGAACCTTTCCGTCTCCTATGAGCTTACCCACTTGCACAGCTCGTTCAGGGGAGATGCCGAAAGCAAAACAGAAAAACCTCTTGCATACCGGTACAGAAATTTTTGTTGGATATTTCAACAAGTAATACTTAATGGACACGTTTTTAGGTTTACTTGGTCCTCCTTTTCCGCCTTTACGTCCCTTCCTGTTGGGTTGGAATGCCGAGATGAAGCGTGTCAAAATGAGATCTTGTTTTTGCTTCCCGTCAGCTTGGTAAAAGAATTGAGAATTCAAAAAAATGTCATGAAAAAACACAACACAAAATTACAAAAAATTATCAACATTGCAACACCCAATGCTACGGACAAATCAGATTGGGGTTGATAATACACGGCGCACAAAGCAACCCCTCCTTCAAGACCGGGGGGTTGTGCGGGTCGTTGCATACCCTAGCCCCTGACCAATACAATGCCTCCTCCGTAGCTTTCCCGACTTGCAATTCACATGCTTGGAATCATGCTTACAAGGTAGCGTCTTTTGTTTCAGAAAATGCAGGTTTCGATCCGTGTCCGCATATTTTTTAATCGTCTCATCCTGTTTCCGACGTTTTCCATCCGAAGTCTTCCTCCTGCTTCCACTATTCAAGTCCTTCACCAAATTGTCCATAGCGAATCACAAAACGATGCGTGACTATTCTAAAACGAATGAATTCACTGCAAACAACAACACACTGGATCAAAGTTTCGACCCGGAACACTGGCCGTAACGCGAAACTGAGGGGTGTAATGAAATGCAACGCGATCTAGTGTATGGTCAATAAACCAATGTAGCTGATCGTCAAAGGATGTGGTGCCACCTACAAGAAAACTAAGAAATAAAATCGAAAAAGAGAGACGTAAGCCACGCGTTGTGGAGATGTTGAGTTTCGAAAAAAACCGCCAACCGGGTCGTTTAAAAAATATGGGGAGATGTTAAGTTTTGGTGTTGACAAACATGCTTTTGCAGATTAATTTTGGAGTGTGGAGATGTTAAGTTTTGACGAAAACAGACGTTTTCGCTGTTCTATTTCGAGGGGAAACCTACACTTTTGAAAGGAGCAGTTCTCACCACTTGTGTAGACCTAGAAGCCATGTCCAAAACAGCAAAAAAACGTTCTTTGGTCAGGAGTGGAGATGTTAAGTTTTGATAAACCCCTCCTCATATACACTAACGTAGTTCAGTAGAATGGTGATTTTCTGTTCAGCAAGCCGTAATTGACGTTATGACCTACAACACGTCCATTTTAAATATCATATTTTCACCATCCCTACTTTTTAAACTCTGAAGATATTGAATAAATTCTGCAAAAATTTGATTTAAAACTAACACTTTTATCAACCAAACATCAAGTATTCCCACACATATTAAAATGTAACGTTATTGCTTCGGATATTGACAGATCCGAAATGGAAATGTACAATTTAACCCATAAAGGAAGTTTGGAAGTAAAGCCGATTCCCAAACAGACTAAGAAAGAATAAAATACAAGAGCGAAGTCAGATGACTATGCGGATTTTAATTAGCGTTCAATGGGGAATGAGTGATGTCTACAGTGACATTCCTTTATCTTACTCCTCAATGAGCTTCATTATTTCTGACTGCCCATTGTCAATAGGATGTGAATGATCTTCGTTCAATGACTCTGATTTGTATTGGAGGCGGGGAAGCTGAGGGTTGGTAACATAAGAACAAAAGTACCGCTCTGTAGATTGCTTCTCTAAATTGAAAAAAAAAACAACTAAAACAAGAAAAAATCTCGGCGAATTCGAACCATTATGTTCAAAAATTGTACTTATTTTAGTTATTGTCGAGCCGAAATGATTTGCAGTTGTTAAAACCTCAGCCCACACTCCATTGTTGAGTTGAAATTGGCCTGATTGATGTTTTTACCTCCCACGTTGATAAGACGTAGATAGCAACGAATACGAATATTGTAGTTTCAACAAGCAGAGTTGGTACTGTTGGTACTGGTTTACGATTTCTCGTTTCTCGAAACTGCTGTACGAGCATAAACCTTTATCTGGTGTTTCCTGTAGTTGTTGCAGGGGTATTGCCTTAGCCCTTGGAAGAGTGAGTTACATCTTCTCCTTGCTATTCATATAATTGTAATAACAGCCTATTATAATTGCCGTTATAATTTGCAGAGGCTGGTACGGATTTCAAGACATCAAACAGAGAATTGAAGGAAGAGTTAAAAACCATTTGTGACAACGAGATGCTTTGAGAGTTGGGAGGAGATTACTTTGTAAAACACAGGATGTTACAGGTACACACAATGATGACACAGTACCCAAGCCAAATAATGTTCCCAAAGCACAGCATGTTGGCGACTAGGGATTGCGATTTCTGACTCTATTAGAAAAACGCTGCAAATTCTTTCAATGGGGTTTATTATTCAATGATTCATGATTTGATTTCTACTAAGCTTTGGAGTGTGCGTGTTCCACAGGTGATAGAGCGATTATTGAATTTCAGGAGCCACACAAATATGATCAACTGATCAATCCAAATAGGTATTTTGGTTGAGAACCGATTTAAGTGCTCTATGCATATCTCCTGAAAATTCAGAGCGATTATTAAAAATATTCTATTTGAAAATTTTAAATTTCGTAAGACGGAGCATGCATATCAGAATGCTTCAACCCGTGTATCGGCTATAAACCCTTTTAGGAGTTCACTCCAGTATCCACATTCACTACATCACTAGGTTACTGCGATCAAAACAGAAAAAAAACGCTGTTGTTTTTGTTTTGATCGCAGTAACCTAGTGATGTAGTGAATGTGGATGCAAATGTTGGCACCATACATCGGGAATGGTTTGAGCTACGGACCTGGGGAAGGGCTCATTCGATTCCTCATGGAAAGTTCCTCAAAAAAAGTCCAAATTTAGGCCGCCTTGACTTTTGTTGAGGTTTTTAGGGATTTTACAAAACTTTGACAACCCTTAAAGGGCACTTTAAGCAAGTGAGAGTGCTGGCTAAAGAATTGGGGCGTTGTCGGACCAATATTGATTTTTCCTGAAAATTTCAGATTTTTGCTCCAGCCGTTTGGGAGAAATCGTGCGTACGGCGTACGGCGGACGGACGAAAAAATGTTTATTGCAGATTTGGATTCTACACCCTTTGAAACGAAAACCACGAAATTTGCGATCACAATGGTTTATTATTGAATAATAAACCAAAATGAACCTAATCAGGTAATTTATTATTCAAAATGTAAACGCATACGTACGTAAAACATAAACTATTGGACCATTAGGTACTAATTGTTTTGAACTGCCCTACCAGGCAACTACAATTGCTCATTGCCAAAGGAAGAATGCTCATGAAACGGCATATCATAGTTAAAAGGTGCGGACAGCGAGGATGGAAAGATAATATGACAGGTTCCTTATGTTAAAATGGTAGGTATTTCAATGTATTATTCATGTATATGACTTTTCAAAAGAATAAAACCGAGGATTTATCGCGTTACAAAATTTTATAATTACTATAAATATAGTCAATCAAATAAATACCAAACGGGTTTCAAGTTTTAACAAGCTATAAAATGGACGTCTACTGTTATTCATACATTTATGACCATCGGTCAGATAGGGATTATGAGAAAGCTATTAAAAGCAACGTCTCAGAGACGCTTGTGAACTTCGAAGAAATGTAAAAATAAAAATATCAAATTATTTTCAAGCGGCTTCTCATTCGTATCATTGTTTACATCTGGAAAACGCGTCGTAAAACCCAGCGGCAGATTTTAATAAGGTTGTGGTGTTTGCAACGCGGAATCGTTCCACGTTGAAAAATATTTTTGAACATAATCCAAATAAAGCTTTTTATCCTTAACGGAAAGGTAGCTGGGGATATGAAGTAAACACAGAGGTTATCGAAAAGCTTCGCGTATAAAACTCGAAAATAGAAAGAACAGATTAACAAACAGTGGTTCAAGGAATATCACTCGGAACTTCCACTATTTATCTCATTTTATCTCAAGTTTTATAACTATTTCGAAACTGTATTAGGGAAATACCAGTACATTTAAAATTTACTGTACGAATAAATATTGATATTAATTTCGAGTACTATTCCCATTTCTATACTCTTGCCCACTTAGGAGCGACCCTGCTGTTTTCTGAAGACCTCTGGGTCTGGCAACGACGCCCAAATCCGAGCCTCCAGGTAGTGGCCTGAGGGCTAGCATTGGACCCTAATTACTGTGCGGTACTTACGCGTCTTATGCAATCCAAATGTGATCTAATAGTTAATTCGATCATGCCATCACCAGAATCGTGATGTACATGAAAAAAATTACACAGCGAGTATAAATTTGAACTGGAAAAACATACCTAGACGTTATGTGTGCGTGTTTTACAGGTGATAGAGCGATTATTGAATTTCAGGAGATATGCATAGACCACGTAAATCGGTTCTCATCCAAAGCACCTATTTGGATTGATCAGTTGATGATATTTGTGTGCCTCCTCTACATCTGTCTACCTTTGGCTACATCGTTTAAATTTGGATTTGGGGAAGTTTTAACGCAATACGAGTGCCAAAGGACTTGATAAATAATAGATGTTTTTATTGTGGGGGGGGTATTGAGGTTCAATAAAAAAACGCTGCAAATTCTTTCACTGGGGTTTATTATTCAATTGGCTTGCGTTCATGATTTGAATTTTTACTAAGCTTTGGAGTCTGCGTGTTTCACAGGATAGGGCGATTATTGAATTTCAGGAGGCACACAAATATGATCAACTGATCAATCCAAATAGGTATTTTGGTCGAGAACAGATTCACGTGCTCCATGTATATCTCCTGAAATTCAATAATCGCCCTATCCTGTGAAACACGCACACTCCAAAGCTTAGTAGAAATTCAAATCATGAACGCAAGCCAATTGAATAATAAACCCCAATGAAAGAATTTGCAGCGTTTTTTGAATAGTGGGTGATCTTTCGTGTCATTTGAAGGTCGATTTTGGGTTCAGAAGTTGAGCTTATTTACTAGGAAAATGACACTCCAAAGTTAGCATAAACCCCAAAAAATAGGTTTTTGGGACGTTTTTTACTAGTTTTTCTCTCAAAGCATCTTTACGAGTGAAGCGATCGGAATAGTTGGCTTTGGACCAACTAGGATGTAGCGTAATCCACGTGCGAATGGATTTTTCACATCAATTCTAGTCATTCTTGGTCAGTTCGGTGGACAGCCAACGGTCATTGCAGATTTTGAATCTACGCACTTTGAAACGTCAAATAGCAAATTTTTGAGGGGGGTTTAAAAAATTCTTGCTATTTTACAAAGGCATTATCAGAAACGAAATTCTCACCATCTAATTTCGTGTTGAGGAATTCTGAAACCATGTGTATGAATATGTGTCATTCCCGCTAAATAGGGCAAACATGGACCGAAATTTTTTTCACAGTTAGAAAAAGTTGATCAACTGAAGTAGAATGTTCAAATTGTTTGAACTAAGTGTAACTAAAAAATGAAATCATAAACATGCAACATTTTGTTAATGTAGCAGAATATCATTTAGAAGAACTTTTTTTCCTCATGAAATTAGCTAGGGGTTCCCACAGGGGATGGGCTATGATGCAGCTGCGTCATTAAAATTCTTTTTTGGGGGGGGGGGGGTCTAAAAAATTTTTTGAAATTGAAAAAAAACTACATCCTAGGTAAAGAACCTCAAAAAATAAACACGTTTTGTCTAAATAGACAATATTGTTGACTGGGTTTGAATTTTTCCCATACCTATTCTTTTAATTTTGGGTAAAATAAGGGGTGCTTACCAGTACTTTTTACATTTTGGGGGGAAGGGTACCAACTTACATGGGGGGGGGGTCTTATTTGCGGTGGGGGGGCACCGCTGAATTAGCAATAATTATTTCAGTGCACAGAAACTTCTAAAATTTAATACAATTTAACAAAAATACTAATTTAAAATTGATATGCTGCATAACTGAAATTTAGTTTTGTATTTTAGAGCTTGCGATATTTTTCGATGAAACCTATTCTCGACTCACCCTTTAATGCGGAGGAGTCTCGCATCACGGGCCCATCCAGAATGCCGGGACTAGTTTAATCTGTGAAAACAGAAAAAGGCAATTAAATAAAGAAATAACTGCTAACTATTCAAAATCATTGCAACAGTCAAAACTGTTCGTTTCGTGTGAGCAACCTAAACAATTCAAATGTATTGTAGTGGTAACGTAGTTGAGTGATGAATGTGCTGGTTGCCTATTCCAAGGAATGAACAGTAATCAACAACTGGCCAGCTGAGTATCCGACTGGAGGGTACTATCATAAACAGCTTCAGATTAGAGGTGGGTAGTGTGTGAGTGACCTTGTCTCAAAGAAGTTCTCTTTCAAGTGAACTTATCCCAGATGACCTGCGGAGAGAAGAATGAAAAGTTCGAGACCTGCAGGTCGCAAGAGAGCTGCCGGTTGCAAACGTCTCTTGCTGAGGAGTCTTGGCTCAAGATAACCGTTCACTCTCCCCGCCTAACAACCTGGGCAGATTCTACTATTCAAATAAAATGTATTCATGAGGTCTCAGAAAATGACCTCATTTTGGTACCTATCATTGTTTTACTCAGAGCTCAAGATAACCGTTCACTCCCCCACCTAACAACCTGGGCAGGTCGCCGTTCCTTTACAGCAGATTCTACTATTCAAATAAAATTTATTCATGAGGACCCCGAAAATGACCTCATTTTGGTACCTATCATTGTTTTACTCAGAGCTCAAGACAACCGTTCACTCTCTCCACCTAACAACCTGGGCAGGTCGCCGTTCCTGTAGAGCAATAATTGCGTAATTATTACGCTCTCAATCATCCCCTCAATGGTCGATCATGAACAAATTCATTTCACTTCTCTGAATTTTTTTGTTAACTACCTACGACTCGTAGGCTACGAGTATGGTTTTCCAGGTTCCATTCATTCACGAAGTGAACTGGTGAACTTCTCCCACTGACCTTGTCTTTGGACAGAGTGACCTGCAGGGAGTCTACTCCCTCAAGTGACCTGGGTTTACACACCTCTACTTCAGATTAAACACCAGGTGTAGCAGTAACAAGAAACGTGAAAGGAGACATCCATCCCAAAAGTCACCGACATTGGCACTACATTATGATATTTAGGGGTTCCTTATTATGCTGAAATAACGTTTTGATATGACAGCATAAAGCTAAAATAGATATGGATATAAGCTCGTTATAAATAGATTGATAACAATGCAGTGATATGAAATTGAATGATTTCTATATTTCCTAAGTTCCAATGCCCCTTGATAGAAGCATGACCTGTTCTCGGGGTTGGGCAGTAACCCATGCGGAGTTAATTCCCATCCTGTTCTTATAGGTCAAATTCTATATAATCGTTGTTCAGTAGAATGTTCACGTTCTTCTTGAGTGGTCTGTTGGGGTATTTTTGTTGATTGGATACAGGCTCCAAAACTGAGCTTCAAATCTCCGAATCAACCACAGTCTCTCGCGCCACCAGTAAGTATTTACATATTCAATAAAACTTCAAGAATAGAAGACATACTCCCACCACATTTCTAGATACAAGACAACAGTAATCCCCGTACCAATTCCGTACTTATGCACGTGGGAATGTGTTAAAAAAAGGAAGTAAAATTAACAAAATAAGGAACCATATAAGACTGGGCCTTTTCGAACTACTACTGTGGTCTCGGACATCAACAGCAATTCTTAAAAAAAACCGGATTACTCCACCAATGTTTAGTTCACTCTCCCCCAGAAAAGGTGCCAGAGTTGAATTGGTTATCGAACTTAACATTTTATGAAAATCGGTAGAAGGGGTAATGATTGTAGCAAGTATCTGCGTAGGGGTTCACTACCATCGAGTCAGAGAATCAAATTTCAAAGGGTAAAGGTGAAGGATTAAATTAAGGATTTATTAAAGTGTTCATCATTATCATCATATGAACTAACTTCTCTTTTGAATGTGAATCTTAATTGGCAAAGACCTAATTTGAAATGATCAATTATTATCTTAACATTAATTATAAAAAGATCCGAAATCCTATTTTAGCCTCATATTTACTTTCAGAAATCAACATAAAAGTTAATTACGTTCGACTAAACAATTAGACACTTCTGTTTTTATAAACCCAGATTAAATGTTTTCCGTGAGAGCAGGAATTTATTTCAAAATAAGATCTGACTGTGCTTTTATGGTGAAATGCTAAGTTTTATCGTAACTCGTGAAATTATAGTTTCTTTATAAGTCAGTAAACATTCTGCATTTAATTGTTTTGTTGCATTCTGTTGTTGCGATTTGAAAAAATACCATGACTAGGAATGCAGAAAAATGTACAATTCCTTTACCGCGCTGTTTATTTGGACCGAAATCATTTCTCAACAGAAAAATATAGAAAAGTAACCATATTATTCATAGCATGACGCCAGGAAATGCTGCAACTACCGAGTGAGGCGAAACGTGTAAAAACAGTTTATGATATATCTTCAACTACTGCAGGAGCGTACAAAGCGTTACATAAGAAAAATTATAATGTACGCACAACGGGCTCAGATGCTAATTTATAAACTTGAATCGGCTCATTTCTTTCTCGTCTTAGAGCTAACTCGGTTGAAGTTGTATTCTCGAATCACGTTCTACCTGTTAATATCGTTGGCGCCGCTATTTCATCCAATAATAAGAGAGAATGACGCAAAGGACGTGCATACGTACGGATGACGACTGAGATAAGATAAAGAGGTTATATTTTTCCAAAACACGAATGAGATCTTTTAAGGAAATGCCGAGGAATTATAAAAACATAAAGGTAAATCTCTCGGTTGAGCCGTTATTCCGTGGTCATGTCTTCACGATAAACACCAACGTGAATAGTTACCTGTAAATGGCGGACTCGCTCACCTTGCCTGATCATTTTCTCACGAATCTGGTGGTTAGGTGCATTCAGATTTTTCTTCTTTCGCGCTAATGAAGATGCAAACGATTGTAAAAGTGACGACAAGACGTCCATTCGGCTTAGGTGTAATTGAAGTCGTAAAAGCATCAAATCTGTCAGGAGGAATGAGTTTCTAGTGAGGTACAAGCGATGTTGGAGATCTATTACCCAATCTTCGGTAGATCGACTGTAAAAACACTGAAAATCTTAACCCAATGATTTATTATCGTCATAAGAAAAGGATAATCATCGACAGGTTAAAAAAAAGAAGAATTTTAGTATTTACAGCCGTGTCTTCCATCCTCCTCCTCTTCTTTGTTTTAACGAATTATTCCGTGGTCTTTGCCGACATGAGGTTGTTAGACCTAGCATTTAAACATTTCTAACCTTGCGGTATGAACAGGACGGGGGGGGTTAATGGGACATTGTAGAGATATTAATATTACTTTTGGAAAAAATTGGAGTTACTCATTCCCGGTGGAAACCGATTAAAAGCTCCTGAAGAGAAACCCATTGGACCTAACCCCATCAAACTTTGGGAAGTATTTTACCGTGCCCCAGACCCAAAGATAGTTCTAAAGCAAAGGATTATTTGATTGCAGAGTTGAATTCAAATTGGAATTACATGGTTTGTTTAAAGGATCACACAGGGTGTCTAGTAAAATTATGGGACAAACTCAGGGAATCGATTCTACGTTTAATTTTCAATCGAAAGTGTCTCCTAGCATTTTTTGTTTAGAGGCTTCGTTTTCCCGCAATTTAATTTCCAAGATTTTTTTTTACTTTTCAAACCTTGTCTCACTAAAACAGCCGTAGCTCCCTTAATTTTGGTCTAAACGAGAAAATAAGGTGGTAAAATAAGAACATGAATTTTCCTATTACCCTGGCAACAAATTTAATTTTTTTAGCCAGACCTTATTGGTGAAAGAAAATGGCCAAAATTCAAACTTTGAAAATTTCTTAAAAATCATCGTTTTTCTTTCGTTTTTTTTTTGCTATCTGTAGGGAGATTTTTCGTCGGGCACTCCTTTGGAAAAACTTGCCCAGACACTCAGCTTTCCAACGGTATACTCGTTTTTATGTTTGGGCGTCTTTTTTTTAGGAGAAAAATGAGTTTGAATGAAAGAAAACGTGGTTTTTCTAAAGCAAAATCGAGTTTTTCATGATTTCAAAACTTGGCGGTTCGTATTCTACATGATTTTTAGTAAGTAAGATAGAGTATCCACAGAAATTTTGGTAATTGACATTTTTCTCGCGAATAGACGTCCAAACATATCGTTGGAAAGCTGAGTGTCTGGGCAAGTTTTTCCCGAGGAGTGCCCGATGAAAAATCTCCCTACAGATAGCAAAAAAACGAAAGAAAAACGATGATTTTTAAGAAATTTTCAAAGTTTGAACTTGGCCATTTTTTTTCATTAATAAGGTCTGGCTAAAAAAAATTAAATTTTATATCAGGGTAATAGGAAATATCATTTTCTTTCCAATTGCCACCTTATTTTCTCGTTTAGACCAAAATTAAGGGAGCTACGACTGTTTTAGTGAGACAAGGTCTGAAAAGTAAAAAAAATCTTAGAAATTAAATTGCGGGAAAACGAAGCCTCTAAACGAAAAATGCTAGGAGACACTTTCGATTGCAAATTAAACGTAGAATCGATTCCCTGAGTTTGTCCCATAATTTTACTACACACCCTGTATGTAATCCTGCAATGGATTATTTTCCTTCATCTGTATGGCTAGTTCTTGCCAATAAAATCACTCATAGTTCAATAAGTTTACAAAGGCGTAAAGAATAACTAATACTCGGGAAGATGTTGAACAATTTCTATGTGGTTAGAGAGAATAGGCTATTGAAGCCTTAGTCATCATGTACGTCTCGGTTATGGAAGGTCAGGGTTCTGGCCTGGTAGCTATTCATGATGTCGTAGAGCTGTAACAATGGTAGGCAGTTACATCAAATGAGACCACAATCCCCGAGACGGTTTTCCCGTATTTCAAACAGCTTCTTTCTCACGGCCTTACCCATTTTGTTAAGATAGCACCTCAAGACACATCGGGCAATATGGAGACCCATAAATTTGCGCAGGTCTTTGCGCCTCAGTGACAATAAAGCAATTGTGCATATCCTTCAGATAGCTAAAACCCGTTTGCCTTCTCTCTGCTTGGGTATCGTTCGTTTGCAAACACAAAACCTATAATAAATAAATAAATAATAGTGTTAAATATTTCAAAAAATGATCTCCTGTTCTTATTTTGGGCATAAGACGAAATATTGAGCTGATATCAAGTTAACAGAAGTCTTCATAGCCGGAAAATGTACATTCAAACGCGAAATTCCACCACATGGAACTCGGCCGTTATGTTTAGGTAATTGCAACAATGTAGAGTTGCAGATGGGCAATTTTTAATAGTAACAATGTGTTAATGTTGTTAGGTTTATGAAGTAAGCCTTATGAGATGACTACGTTTCTTTCCTTAAGTATCTTTAATTGAAGCAGTAACCTTTAGCTTTGGGTTTTACATGTACCTAACACTAAATAGCCGAACATCAATCTAATGGCGCCCAGCAGGAGTTGATAAATTCTTTCCGAGAGCTCATTTCCTGTTATTGCTGTGAAACGAGCTTTCTAAACACTATTTATGGTTCACAATACAAGGCCTTTCATCATCGAAACAATCAGCATTTGGATTTGTATTCACGAAAAATGAACTATGGGTATAATATTCTGAAATTGTAAGGGTAAGGCCCATGTTATTATCTTTATGTCCAACTTAAATTTATAAGTATTGCATCCTTCACATTTTTACGTAGAAGTTACGCAAGTGAGTTCTTCATCTTGACGAGGTCTTGCCCGTGAAACGCGGCTTATATATTCATGGTCTTCTGACGAAAGTGGATGCAGACGATATTATTCAAGCTCTAAAACCGCCCACCGGTCCATTTTTGGAGGCGCCTAATTGAAAAATACGTGTTGAGGGTAGAACCCTCACGGTCGATTGTTTGCAAATTTTCTGGTCACGGGTCCTGACGAGCCGTGTCATCGTCGGGACTAGCGCGGGGTCTTTTAGGTGGCCCACTGACACGGCTGAGGATTAGCATCTCAACAGCTTTGACTAAGCACCGTAGCGTTGGCCTCTCGGAGCGTCACCGCTGACCAAGCCTGCTCAAAGATGGATATAAATTGACGAACGGTGTTTAGTACCTCAATCAATCAATTGAATGTATTGCTTTATTTATTTGATCATATATTGTGAAAGTCATATTCAGGGTTCTAGGAGGCGTTGGTTTCCCCTCGAAGAAAGAAAGAGAAAAGACATTTCGCAGAAAAAACGTAGTCAATTTTCCACTGAATTAAAGACTTGTACACCTTAAATCGATTTCGTCGGTACCTAATGAATCTTTAAGATTATTCTTAATTTTTTAAACCTACTTTGATACCCTTAGATTAAGCCTTAGAAGATAGAATTTCGACGACTTTATGAGAAAATTTTCCATAATGATGTATCTTATCCATTGTTTTTCCTCTAATGTTACTTCCCTCCATAGCTGTACAACTATAAGGCTTTCAACTTGCCAGAAAATTCATTTCTAAAGAGACATACTTCCCTTCCCCAAATACTCAAGTTATTCAGGGAGCGATAATTTGTTAAGGCAACTACGTAGAAATACAGAATTTGAAAATTCCGGTGTTTCGGTTTATCATTTTCAACGCTGAATCAACCGAGAACAAACAAATTCCGGTAGTCTTCCATTCCATCCTTTAACATACGACATGTCAGCCAGGGGTAACTCTGGAACCTCAGTTTCACCAAATTAAAAAAATCGATATCCCAATAACTTTTAAAATGTTAAGTTTGTTTTTAAAAGAGTTCATTGAGCTGAAAGAGATCATCTGGAGCCTTGTATGACAACCACATTCAGGGTCTCCGAGATCTTCGTCGCAAAACGAAGAGAAATTCTACCGATACATATAAATCGTATTTGGTCATCTCGTTTGAACGGCCTCAGCATGTGTGCAGACTTCGGTATTTGAGGAAACACGATGAGTGGCACTATCTCAACTTTAGGTACTAGATGAAGTAAGTAGGATGAATTGATCAAAACTACACTGAGCGTTTCTCAGTGTACATGACATACGTCAAGTAGCTACATGTCACTGATGGTACATATTTTCAAGAAACTGGTTCAATCAATGTTTGGTTTTAAAAAACCAGTTATTTTGAGAAAAAAAAAGCTGAAAATTCTTTCACTGGGGTTTATTATTCAATGATTCATGATTTGAATTTCTACTAAGCTTTGGAGTATACGTGTTTCACAGGTGATAGAGCGATTATTGAATTTCAGGAGGCACACAAATATGATCAACTGATCAATCCAAATAGGTATTTTGGTTGAGAACAGATTTACGTGCTCTATGCATATCTCCAGAAATTCAATAATCGCTCATTCGATTCCTCATGGAAAGTTCTTCAAAAAGTCCATATTTAGAGGGTTTTTTTTGAGGTTTTTAGGGGTTTTACAAAACTTTGACAACCCTTAAAGGGCACTTTTAATTAAGTGAGAGTGCTGACTAAAGAATTGGGGCGTTTTCGGACCAATATTGATTTTTCCTGAACATTTCAGTTATTTTGCTCCAGCCGTTTGGGGGAAATCGGGCGGACGGAAAAATTTTTATTGCAGATTACAATGGTTTATTATTGAATAATAAACCAAAAAAAGACAACCTTTGTGATGTGGTCCATTAAGCGTGTCAATTGAATGACCATTGTATGGTATAAGTAAACTATTATAGCTGCTTCTACCAGACGGAAGATGGAATTAAACTTCAACGCTGATTGGCACCAAGTAATATATCTCTTAGTTCCATTCTCTTATAGTATTATATCTTTATGATTAATGTATAATTTAAGATTAAATTACTGTGCCAATCTACGAAAGAAAAAATGTGGGTTGACATGCACCACAGTGCTTTAGGTATGTATAAACTTTGCCTGGGTGTTTAGAAGAAAGTTATTTACAACAGGGAGCGCCAAAGTCGCAGGGGCAGTAACTCTTTAGCGGGCCACCCCGCCGAGCATCGCCGCGGTCTCTTGTTTTGATTAATACCTGGAGCCTCCTTGGCGAGTGGCCTGCCGTTGACGTCTCAACGTCCAAAAGTTGAAATCCATTCCCGCGGCATCGAACCACAAAAACAATTAATTCGTCTTTCTCTTCCTTTTATACCACCACACCAATGATATAGTAGATCGATGTGTTCGCGAGGGAGTCAATTATGCAGAAAATAGATTTGAATTTTAAATTATGGGCGGACGGAAAGAGTCTTTGTGGGAGCACGGGAGCTAGCAGACGCCAGATCTATTGACGAGGGTGAATTTCTTGGTAGGATGTTGAAATGTGGGGGCGATACCTCACACTGATACTCGATAGTCAACAGTCCATAATATTTGTCCATGTGGTGGATCTTGGTAGAACAAATAATAAAAATCGTGTAAAAAATCGAGATACTGACGAAACTTGGCCTCTCAATTCATTAATTAAATAGCCATCTATCGATTTAAAGATAAGCCAAATGTGACATGACTCTAACATATGTGTGGTTGACCTCTTGTCTGATGCAGTAATTTTATTAAAAAATAAGTTTCGACGTCAATGAAAAATGTGACCATGATACCATGCATCATTAAGTCGAGGATGTTGACAAGTCGTGGAAAGTGTTTTCGTATCGGTTAGTTATTTTCAATAGATAATGTAATCGACCAAGAAAAAAACAAATATCCCCCCCCCCCTCATCAAAAATAAGCAAAATGAGTAAATCTGTATCTTTCCGATGAACGTTGTGGAATGAATCATCTCACACTATCCTTTTAAAATTATTTTATTCTTACAAGGAAGAGCACTGTTAGAAGGGGTTTTTTCCACTGCTTCGGTCGATGGATTCTAAAGTATCGTGAGATCTTGAAGTCAATCTATTTATCAATAATACAAAAATAAATAAATAAATTACCAATAACCGAATTAAAGAGTTCGGAAATTTCTTGTTTCACGTTTCATCGTTCACTGTTTGGCTTTTTGGAAGCATTTTGGTTTATTATTCAATAATAAACCATTATAATCGCTGTTGAAAAAAAAATGCCTAACCCCCCCTGAAAATTTCATGGTTTACGTTTCAAAGGGGGTAGAATCCAAACCTGCAAAACAAATTTTTCCGTCCGTCCGCCGTACACACGATTTCTTCCAAACGGCTGGAGCAAAAAATCTGAAATTTTCAGGAAAAATCAATATTGGTCCGACAACGCCCCAATTCCTTAGCCAGCTCTCTCACTTAATTTAAAGTGTCCTTTAAGGGTTGTCAAAGTTTTGTAAAATCCCTAAAAACCTCAAAAAAATTCAAGCCGGCCTAAATTAGGACTTTTTTTGAAGAACCTTCCATGAAGAATCGAATGAGCCCCTCCCCAGGTCCGTAGCTCAAACCGTTCCCGATGTATGGCCCGATTTATGTTGCAAACATTTGCATCCACATTCAGTACATCACTACGTTACTGCAATCAAAACAAACACAACAGCGATTTTTTTTTAATCGCATTAATCTAGTGATGTAATGAATGTGGATACTGGAGTGAACTCTTAAAAGGCTTTGTAGCCGATACACGGGTTGAAGCATTCTGATATGCATGAAACGCTGCAAATTCTTCCACTGGAGTTTATTATTCAATTTCATTCATTTCTACTTGCATTCATGATTTGAATTTCTACTAGAGCTATGGAGTGGAGCACGTAAATTTTCTCAACCAAAATACCTATTTGGATTGATCAGTTGATCATATTTGTGTGCCTCCTGAAATTCAATAATCGCTATATCACCTGTGAAACACGCACACTCCAAAGCTTAGTAGAAATTCAAATCATGAACGCAAGCCAAATGAATAATAAAACCCAGTGAAAGAATTTGAAGCGTTTTTCCTTTTTTTCTTGACTGCATACTACATTGCATCGTATGCAAGATTGGGATAGAAACCTAAAAGAAAGCTTTCACGTAGGTGGGCCATACGAATTTGACAGGATAATTGGTTCCCAAATACCGTTCTGCTTGAAACTTTGACGAACTTCTATCCTCAAAAAATCAAAGCGAATCAAACAACCGCCCTAATGATATGGTTGTGGAATGATGATAACTAGAAATTAACTTTGGCTATGCGTGAACTTCAGAGGAATCTATTTGCTTCACCTGTTGGAATCAACGAAAACTTTTTTTTCAGACATGGGCGACCGGGGGCTCACGTCAACTAGGCCGTACATTATCGCTACCACTTTTCATCCCTAATCTCATTAGCATCGCGGAAACTTAATTCGCTAAGCTCCATAGAGGGTCAGAGCACCGCTTGATCAGATTTCGTTTCGATTTAATTCATTTCTGCCAGCCCCGATTCGTTTATTTTGCTACCGCCAATGGGTTTGCTAATGTTACGCCTGTCTCGTCGCTTTTGAAATAGAAAACCTCGCTCGAGAGTTGAATGGATAAAACTCGATTTTGATTTAATGCTAATGCCCAAGGGTGGAGAGAAACAAGGAACAAGAAAGGACAACATTTTCCGTGTTTTCTGGCAGGTGACAACCGTGAAATTTGAGGCGGGCGCATTAAGAACGTGACTCGTCATCTTTCTTCAGCATCCACTCAACTTTAATTTGCAACATTTTCGAGAATTGGAATCCTTCTTTTGGACCGGCTGAGCACGAGTGCGAAACGAGCTTAATTTTAATTATTCACATCCAAGCTGGATATTATTGAATAGGCTTGGGACTTTAAAATTTGGAAGATATTAGGATTCCAAAACTTTGTTTCTACAAACACGTGCAATTGAATCCAACGTTTCTCTATCCATTGCTCGGGTATTCCGAGACTCCTTGTTGCCGTTCTCTGGAACAATAATTTTCCTGATTCAGTTTCCTGGTAGCTTTTCGTTCATTATATTATTGGGTTTGAGAAGTGGGATTGGGGCTTTTCGGGCTTTGTTAATCATCGGATTTCTGCGAACAGAAATGAGAGTAGCTCCTGACTATATTATTTTGACCGAGTTAATCGCAGTTGAGGATACTGTCAAGAACGAAATAATAAGAACTAGTAGAGCAAGTGGAAGAAGGCAGTTTTGCGGGAGGAAAGGATGATGCTAATGGGGCCCTGAAGAATGTGTCAAATTAAGAGCTGAAGACGTGATTATGTGACGATCAAACTAACATATGTTAGTGCGTTTGAGAACATTCATCAAAACGTACAATACACGTAAAAAAACGCCAAATCACTTAAATGAATTGTAAAGGTGTATTTGGCTGAATACTATGGTGATTATGACAGATGATAACTATGATAATAGTGCCATTACAGTTTTATCTCGCTGTAGGCGTTTATTGGAAATTTATCATTAGTTTCTACTCTAATCATATTCTGTAACTAACAAGTTAGTTGTAATATATTTACCTTACGACGAGCGTTAAATGGGCTTCAAGAATGATAAGTAGTTATACGAAACTAGTGGAGTTTTTAACAAATCGAGTCACTGTTTTTAAAAGTTAATGAATTCAGAATTCTGACTTCTTCATAAATTAAGAAAAACGACCAAAGTTAATAAATAACTGTTTTAATGTTCATAAAACGAGGAGAAACAATGTTAAATCGATTTTGACTATTAGGACTTATCAGTAACAATCAATAACTTATTGATCATTTCCACAACTGCGTCATGAATGATTTAGTTGGTTTCATAAATACTATGTGTGCACAAGAGATTGCCAGAAAACGACTCAAAGGTGCAAGAATTTACATATTATCAGACTGCCAGGCAGCATTAAAGGCCATTTCTGCCTTCTCAATAACATCAAAGCTGACCTGGAGTTGCCTCATCTCACTCAAGACTGCAGCCCTCGGCAACAAATTAACGTTGCTTTGGGTACCAGGTCATGAAGGAATAGAAGGCAACGAAGAAGCTGATCGACTGGCTAAAAAGGGATTAGAGTCCTGCCCAATTGGACCTGAACCGCAACTTGGGGTTACCATGAGTTATATAACTCAACAGGTCCAGAAATGGGAGGACAAGACTCGAACAACATATAGGCAAGGTACTTTTAAGCAGAAACGCGCACACTCCCTATTTTCACTGAGGCGTACAGACGTCATTAAACTTGTGGGACTCCTCACTGGCCACTGTCCTCCAAGGTACCACCTTAACAAAATGGGTAAGGCCAGGACAATAGAATGCCGGCTCTGTTGCGAAGAAGCGGAGACAACTGAACACGTACTCTGCGACTGTCCTGCTGTTGCATCCTTAAGATTCCGGCATTTCGGAAAGGGTGCTCGATCACCTGCCGATATTGCCAAGGAAACAAGGAAGCTTGTGGGAACTTATGGACCTGAAGTAATGTCCCGTCAGCAAAAAAAAAATCAAGGTTCAGCCCACGCTGGCATCAGTGTTTTGGGACAGAAAAGGGGTGTTGTTGGTGGATTTCATGGTCAGGGGAACCACCATTAATGCTGATGCGCATTGTGGGACCCTTAAAACATGGAGGAAAAAAATCAAAGACAAAAAGGAGGGGAATGCTGACTCGTGGTGTGTCCCTTTTTCAGCCACACACCCCAGACCCAGGACTCGCTTGTGTCGTTTGGATGGGATGTTGTGACCCATCCACCATATTCACCGGACTTGGCGCCTTTGGACTTCCACGTTTTCACCAAATTGAAGGAGTTCTTGGGTGGAAAACGTTTTTCCAACGACGAGGAGGTGAAGGAAACTGTCGAGAAGTGGTTTTTGGAGTTGGAGCGAAGTGTGTATGACGAGGGCATAAAAAAGCTGGTGCCCAGGCTGAAGAAATGTGTTGAACTTGGTGGCGATAATGTAGAAAAATAAGGACATATTTTGCTACATTTCCTCAAAATTTAAATAAAATATATGCATTTTTCGATTTTTACCAGCACTTGAAATCTTACTTTCTGGACGACCCTCGTAACTAACAAGACTGCGGAGACATTGTTTTCAGTTGCAAAAGATGAATTTTTCCTCGACAAAATCTAAATTTCCACTCCCATTCTAAGAACAATCCACTCCCATTTTCTGAACAATTTTAGCTACGTATATGTTTGTAGGGTTGTCTTATGTCCGCTTAATACCCACACGTTTCTTAATTTTAGTTTCCTTTATAATAGACCCTCTTCCTAATATTTACGCCTCTGCCACGAACGAGCTGAAATAAGAAATTTCAAACTAACACCAATTATTCACGCTCGGACCATAATACGAAGCAACACATCGGTTTCGTTCATCATAATTTCCGCCGTCTGTTTTCGAATGCTTTCGGTTATCATCGGCATCGTCTTTGTTTAGGTTTTAATAAGTCGCGGTCAAATTATGGCTCTCACCCGAAGGTTCCGATCAGACCAGTTCCCCCGGCGTCGCGCTCAAAACCTCCACTAAATCTTTTCTCGCATACATTTATGATAATCTAGTTTATGGTCTTGATTTCACCTGGACCGAAGACTCTCCGAGCCCTTCACTCCCTTGATCTCACATTCACGGTTCGAGGATTTGAATATTATAGTGATACGGATGATGAATGCACATCGAATCAGTTTTGAGCCTTGAGACGTCCGTCAATTGAAAAAAAAAACGCTTCCATTTGTAGATCCGATGTGGTGGTTTTCCTGACGCCTTACAACCTCATTCCGACGGAGAATCAACAGAACCAAATTCATGTCATTATTACAAATCTTTTTATAATCAAGTATCTCGTATGATGTTGAGGGTACAGTAAGGGTATTACAACATCGTGTTTCCTTGAAATGGACGGCAAAAAAGATTCATATTCCTACAGAACACCACACAGTTTTTAGGAATAAAAAATTTAAACTTCCACACTTAGCAAAATCTGTTTCAAGTTTTCTTAAAATACTGGTTCAGCGTCAGAACAGTGTATGTAGTACTCTGATGGTATTTACAAAGAATGCTCTGGTATTCTTTCTTCCGCACATTTTCGGTTTGGTTTATCATTTTCAATAATAAACCATTGTAATTGACAAAAAAATAAAATAAAATAAATTAATAAATAAAGAATGAACTCCTTGTTCAAAATTTTTTGGTTTATGTTTCAAGATGCATAGAATCCGAAAATCGAATAAAAGAAGTAAACAAATTGGTTTTGGTGTTTAATTAATCACATTTATGAAGAAGTTATATCGTTTCAGGGACAACTAGAAGTCGATTACGACATATGGATACATCCTTACTGAACAGCTGAACGCCCTATATGAATGATTTATTCCCTGATCAAACTACCCTGTTGCAACATAAATGTAGCTCTTTTGAGGTATGGAGGTAGGGATGGCCATCGAAACATAAAAAACCTCTGCCAAGTGGGTGTAGCACATAGCTTCCTCGTATCCATAACATGACTGTATAGATCATTGAAAATTATTATTGACTAAAGAACTTCGTTCAATTAGGCGAAGTAAATGTTGAATTAGGGTAAATTTATTGTTATGCAGGTGCATAACTTGAGAAAATAAAGGTAGGCATGTTAAACTATTGAACAAACTATAAAATATACCTAATAAGTCCGAACAATCCCTGACAATTTCATCGAAATCGGTCAAAAACTCCCGGTGTTATGCTTGTGGCAAGGATTTCACGTTTGCGCATGCGCAGAGGCTTCTATTGATCCGGGGGTCATGAAACTCATAGCTGACCATCTGCACATCAAACCGAACAATCCCTGAAAATGTCATCGAAATTGGTCGAGAACTCCCAGAATTATGCGCGTAACAAGGATTTATTTATTTATTTATTTATTATTAGTTGTACATTTAACATATTTATATAATTTTATATGAACATTTCATTTAAATCTATAAACAACTCTTTTGCAGGGAAATAGACTAATAAGTCTGTAGTACCCTGCAAGAGTAGTGCAAACTAAATAATTACTGGTCGAAAAAGAAAAAACATACAAGTTGTAATGAGAAAAAAAAACTTAAATTGTTCAAATTAAAATATAAATTATTGTAACTATTTACTCCTTATTCCTATTTACAATTCTAATAAACTTCAGTTCAATATTTTTCTAATACTATTACATTATATATACGCGCTCAGAATTATGTTTTCTACTTCGTCTCTACCTAATTTTAGAATCCATTCAATTATATTTTTCCTGTATGACGATCGAGTCTGTGACAGTGGTGCTTTGAGAGAGGAATCCAGAGCTCGATGGACTATAAAAATTATATAACTCGGACTTCTGGTAGTGAGAGAGAGTGCGGGCCTAGGGGCGACTACATTACCCATTAACCTAAATCGGGTATCATACGCATGATGCTGGTTTATTTGAACCAAAGATGGGTTTTTATGGATTTCACGTTCGCGCATGCGCAGAGGCTACTATTAATCCGCGGGTCATGAAACCTATAGGGGACCATCTACACCCCAACCCGAACAATCCCTGAAAATTTCATCGAAATTGGTCTAGAACTTCCGAAGTTATACCCGTAACAAGGATTTCACGTTTGCGCATGCGCAGAGGCTACTATTGATCCGGGGGTTATGAAACTCATAGGGGACCATCTACACATCAAACCAAACAATCCCTGAAAATGTCATCGAAATTAGTCAAGAACTCCCGGAGTTATGCGCGTAACAAGGATTTCACGTTTGCGCATGCGCAGAGGCTACTATTGATCCGGGGGTCATGAAACCTATAGGGGACCATCTACACCCCAACCCGCACAATCCCTGAAAATTTCATCAAAATCGGACAATAACTTCGTGTAGTTTTGCCCGTAACAAGGATTTGCTGACAGACAGACAGCCACACAGACAGACACGGAACCAAAATCGTTCAGAAAGGTCTAAAACGCAAAATGCGAGTGGAATTTTTGATTTTGGAGACAAAAAAATTTTCACATTCCGAAAGTGAAAACAATGCTTCCGCTACTTTAGTAGACTCGGAAGCAATATCTATATATCGATGTTTGATAGTATCGGGGTTAAAACATCGATGCCGATGTATATCGTAGGTTAATGATCGATAGTAGGCACTACCGATAGTATTGAACAATAAATATCGATAGTTTTAGAAAAACTGACACAGAATAAATAAAAAAGTAGAAAGAAAGAATTATCCGTGAACAAGATACAATCTCAAAAAGGACAACACAACACTTGCTGAAAAACCTCAACAACCGCAATCTTCCAATTTTCCTATGGAAACTCCAAACTTCTTCTATTTTGATCGTCTTTTGCCAAGATTCTTGGCGCATCCAAAACCACTACTTGATATTCTATGCATATTATCCATGGATAGATATCGGTATTCCAGCCAGACGAACTCATTTTTGTGGGAATAATATTCTCCAAACTCGTGTAATGTAAAAAAACGTCTGCCAAGTGGGTGTGGCACATAGCTTCCTCGTATCCAAAACATGACTGTATAGATCATTGAAAATTATTATTGACTAAAGAACTTCGTTCAATTAGGCGAAGTAAATATTGAATTAGGGTAAATTTATTGTTATGCAGGATCATATCTTGAGCAAATAAAGGTAGGCATGTTCAACTATAAAATATACCTAATAAGTTCGAACAATCCCTGGAAATTTCATCGAAATCGGTCAAGATCTCACGGAGTTATGCGCGTAACAAGGATTTAGTTTGCGCATGCGTAGAGACTAATATTGATCCGGGGGTCATGAAACTCATAGGGGACCATCTACACATCAAACCGAACAATCCCTGAAAATTTCATCGAAATTGATCAAGAACTCCCGGAGTTATGCGCGTAACAAGGATTTCACGTTTGCGCATGCGCAGAGGCTACTATTGATCCGGGGGTCATGAAACTCGTAGGGGACCATCTACACCCCAACCAGCACAATCCCTGAAAATTTCATCAAAATCGGATTATAACTTCGTGTAGTTTTGCCCGTAACAAAGATTTGCTGACAGACAGACAGACACGCAGACAGACACACAGACAGACACGGAACCTAAATTGTTCAGAAAGGTCTAAAACGCAAAACGCGAGTGGAATTTTTGATTTTGGAGACAAAAAAATTTTCACATTCCGAAAGTGAAAACAATGCTCCCGCTACTTTAGTAGACTCGGAAGCAATAGGTAGGATTAATCTTTTATTCAGACCCCTTTTTATATTACCTACTTATACTATTACGTTTTTTATTTTTGTATTACCTACCTGTATATTATTTTCCTGCATATATTATATGTATCATTTTATTATTATATTATTTCCTTTTGTATTGTTATACTCTTGTGTGATCACAAAGTCTAGTTTTGTCTGGAATTGTTTGCTTTCGAGGTTCCGAGTCAATTAAATTTACTTTGTCATTCGATACTACCCATATCGATACATTTCTTTCGATACTGTATCGATATCGATACCAAATATCGTACCAAAAGCGGTATCGGAACGTCCCTAAGTGCAAGCAACAATCACGCTAGTGAATTTATACGTGCATAATAAATATTTAAGAACGTGTTTGCTCATTGAGGCTCTAGTTGGCAAATATACGTATGATCAGGGAACTATTTTCGATGTGTTGGCTGTTTCGAAGCGTTCGACTAAGGATAATCGTTAAACTCGTAGGTAGCATGTTTGCACATTGTAGGAATAGTCTAGTAGGCAAATATGTTCAACTACGCAATATGTTCCGTGTTCAACTACGGATAATCGTTAAACTGAAATGTAGTGTAAGATACAACCACACTAGCGAATTTATACGTGCATTATAAAACTTGAAGAACGTACATGGTTCGAGAGAAAAAAGGCGCACTAGCAGACTAAAGAAAAACTTTTGGTTTTTTTCCACGATTTTGGTCTGAGAAAAGCCTGAAAGGGAATCATTGCATGGGACTTCCTAAACATGCGACACCTACCTAATCTCGACCTATATGACTTGTTATTAGAGATTTTGTAGGAAAAACTTGGTACTTACCGATGTATTTGCGTGTTCCCGCATTCCGCTGAACCAATCCATGAAGATTCGAGTTCCGAATAGATGGATGATGAAACACTTTTCGCGCGAAACACGGAACGGAGTAGACTGCCGGAGACCGCCACGCCCGAACGCGGAACGAAGACTGGTCGAGACCGCCCGCCCGAACAAGGACCTGAGAAGACAGGTCGAGACATGCCGCTCTCCGATACGAGCAGGTAGGCGGAGGGACCCACAGGCGGTCGCCTCGGTGCCGTTCCTGTTTTCGATTCACACTCGCGGTAGCGGGAACGTCTAGGGTTGTTCCGATATCGAGGGTCTTCCGATATTCGATATCGATAACGATATTAACCATCAACATCGACTCATCGATAATATCGCAACAAAATATCGATATCAGCAATATCGAATGATATTACGCAATTTTTATGATTGCTCACAATTATATGACAAAACTCTTTGTATTCACGTGATTATATTACTACAATCTTAAACTGATTTTATAATGAATTATAACGTAGAAAATTGGGTAAATTGATATAAATTGGAAGCAATTTTCATTCCTTACTGTAAAATTTGGTTGAAAACATTTTTTTTTAGTTTAGCTAATATAAGTTATCCAAAACAATCACACAGTGAATTTCCAGTACGAAAACAGAAATAATTCTGGTACATTTTTTAAAACTTTATATTGCAATTGTGCTGTTGGAATAGGCATAACTGAAAAACAAACCTTTTCACCCAAAGATAATATTTAGCAAAACTTACATGCATACATGGGCAGAATGAAATTTTAGTTTCTTTATTTAAAAAAATGTATTTGGATCAAACTAATATCATTGCCATTTGCGATTGAAAACCCGAATTTTTATTAAAATAGCTAACTCAAAATAATGCAATATCGAAATCCGATATTCACCTAAATCTTTCGATATGACGATAATATCGAAATCCTTATATCGATATAATATAGAAAATATCGATATTTATTGATATCGACAATATCGGAACACCCTAGGAACGTCAGATCACGTTCGGTGACGGGCGCGTAGGTATGGGTATTTTACCGTTGAGTATCGACACTGGGCCCTTCAAAATTAAACGAGTATCGATACTTCAATTCCGATCGAAATATCGAATATCGAAATATCGGCAAATGTTTTCTCACTAGCTTAAAAAAATTGGTTTTAATATTTTTCTTTGGTCGATTTTCTTACTAGTCAAAGAACTCACCAACAAATCTTTGGGTCCATTTCTCACTTTTAATGGAATCTGGACTGTAAAGGAATAGTGGCTTTAATACTAGATGGAAAACAGGGAAAGAAAAAGTAGGAAGTCAGCAGTAGGAGGCTATAGCTACTGTTACTGTTACCTTACCTCTCAAAAGTTCAAAAAATCAACACAAAGATTATTTTCGGTTCTGTTTAAGTAGATAGGATTGCTTTTTGCTTCCTAGTCTACCAAGGTAGCGGAAGCATTTTTTTCACTTTCGGAAATTGAAAATTTTTCTGTCTCCAAAATCAAAAATTCCACTCGCATTTTGCATTTTAGACCTTTCTGAACCATTTTGGTTCCGTGTCTGTCTGTCAGCAAATCCTTGTTACGGGCAAAACTACACGAAGTTAAAGTCCGATTTTGATGAAATTTTCAGGGATTACTCGGTTTGATGTGTACATGGTCCCCTATGAGTTTCATGACCCCCGGATCAATAATAGTCTCTACGCATGCGCAAACGTGAAATCATTGTTACACGCATAATTCTGGGAGTTCTCGACCAATTTCGATGAAATTTTCAGGGATTGTTTTATTTGATGTGTAGATGGTCCCCTATGAGTTTCATGACCCCCGGATCAATAGTAGCCTCTGCGCATGCGCAAAGGTGAAATCCTTGTTACGTGCATAACTCCGGGAGTTCTCGACCAATTTCGATGACATTTTCAGGGATTGTTCGGACTTATTAGGTATATTTTATAGTTTGTTCAATAGTTGAACATGCCTACCTTTATTTTCTCAAGTTATGCTCCTGCATAACAATAAATTTACCCTACTTCAAAATTTACTTCACCTAATTGAACGAAGTTCTTTAGTCAATAATAATTTTCAATGATCTATAAAGTCATGTTTTGGATACGAGGAAGCTACCTATGTGCCACACCCACTTGGCAGACGTTTTTTGTTCACTTAAGATTTTGGTTTAGCATTTAAAAAAAGTGGGTGTGGCACATAGCTTCCTCGTATCCATAACATGACTGTATAGATCATTGAAAATTATTATTGACTAAAGAACTTCGTTCAATTAGGCGAAGTAAATGTTGAATTAGGGTAAATTTATTGTTATGCAGGAGCATAACTTGAGAAAATAAAGGTAGGCATGTTCAACTATTGAACAAACTGTAAAATATACCTAATAAGTCCGAACAATCCCTGAAAATTTCATCGAAATCGGTCAAAAACTCCCGGTGTTATGCTTGTGGCAAGGATTTCACGTTTGCGCATGAGCAGAGGCTACTATTGATCCGGGGGTCATGAAACTCATAGCTGACCATCTACACAACAAACCGAACAATCCCTGAGAATTTCATCAAAATTGGTCAAGAACTCCCGGAGTTATGCGCGTAACAAGGATTTCGTTTGCGCATGCGCAGAGGCTGCTATTGATCCGGGGGTCATGAAACTCATAGGGGTCCATCTGCACATCAAACCGAACAATCCCTGAAAATGTCATCGAAATTGGTCGAGAACTCCCAGAATTATGCGCGTAACAAAGATTTCACGTTTGCGCATGCGCAGAGACTACTATTGATCCGGGGGTCATGAAACCTATAGGGGACCATCTACACCCCAACCCGAACAATCCCTGAAAATTTCATCAAAATTGGTCAAGAACTCTCGGAGTTATGCGCGTAACAAGGATTTAACGTTCACGCATGCGCAGAGGCTACTATTGATCCGGGGGTCATGAAACTCATAGGGGACCATCCACACATCAAACCAAACAATCCCTGAAAATTTCATCGAAATTAGTCAAGAACTCCGGGAGTTATGCGCGTAACAAGGATTTCACGTTTGCGCATGCGCAGAGGCTAATATTGATCCGGGGGTCATGAAACCTATAGGGGACCATCTACACCCCAACCCGCACAATCCCTGAAAATTTCATCAAAATCGGACAATAACTTCGTGTAGTTTTGCCCGTAACAAGGATTTGCTGACAGACAGACAGCCACACAGACAGACACACGGACACACAGACACACAGACAGACACGGAATCAAAATCGTTCAGAAAGGTCTAAAACGCAAAATGCGAGTGGAATTTTTGATTTTGGAGACAAAAAATTTTTTCACATTCCGAAAGTGAAAACAATGCTTCCGCTACTTTAGTAGACTCGGAAGCAAAATGGAGCTCGCGATCGATATTATTTTGAGTCAACATAATATGTGATATCATCAGATGAAAGCGATATATCGGTTAAAAAAAATATCGGCTGAAATATCAGGAAAAAATTTTGGTCACTAAGTATCGATATCCGATACTATCGGCCCTTGCATCAGCAATTAGCCAAGTTTTTTGCTTCCGAGTCTACCAAGGTAGCGGAAGCATTGTTTTAAATTTCGGAATGTGAAAATTTTTTTGTCTCCAAAATCAAAAATTCCACTCGCATTTTGCGTTTTAGACCTTTCTGGACAATTTTGGTTCCGTGTCTGTCTGTGTGTCTGTCTGTCAGCAAATCCTTGTTACTGGCAAAACTACACGAAGTTATAGTCCGATTTTGATGAAATTGTCAGGGATTGTGCGGATTGGGGTGTAGATAGTCCCCTATAAGTTTCATGAGCCCCGGATCAATAGTAGTCTCTGCGCATGCGCAAACGAAATCCTTGTTACGCGCATAACTCCGGGAGTTTTTGACCAATTTCGATGAAATTTTCAGGGATTGTTCCGTTTGATGTGTAGATGGTCCCCTATAAGTTTCATGACCCCCGGATCAATAGTAGCCTCTGCGCATCCGCAAATGTGAAATCCTTGTTACACGCATAACTCCGGGAGTTCATGACTGATTTCGATGAAATTTTCAGGGATTGTTCGGACTGATGTTTTAGAAATGTCATAATAATTATTTATCACTACAGTCATCTATCCATTCAGCGTCGATGTCAATTTTTATTATTAGGTATATTTTATAGTTTGTTCAATAGTTGAACATGCCTACCTTTATTTTCTCAAGTTATGCTCCTGCATAACAATGAATTAACCTAATTCAATATTTACTTCGCCTAATTGAACGAAGTTCTTTAGTCAATAATAATTTTCAATGATCTATACAGTCATGTTATGGATACGAGGAAGCTGTGTGCCACACCCACTTGGCAGACGTTTTTTTTTCTTATAATTTGATTTTAGCTCCTATAGTCAAATTCCTGCTGCCAGGTTAGATTTGAAACATTCGCAACTTTTTGTCAAATATATTTCATGACTGACTAATCAAAATGAAAATTTCTTCTACATTCGTATTGTTCAAAACGTATTTTCTGTATGTTGTATGACATTTTTCAGGTTTACCAATGTTGATGAGATAAGATCTCACATTTTCTATTAAACTAAAATTAGTTCATTTCTAAATAATCGAAATTGAATATCTACTTCAATCATTTAGTTCAAAATAGCCCAATGTTTTCTCTTGTCACATTAGTTCACATGATCTATCAATGTTGCAATCGGGCTTCACCGATATTGTGGTATTCAAGAATGATCTGAATCAAGTCTCCTAATACTTGACGTCCCATGGGTAACTGCTAGGTTCGCAATCCGTAAAGATGTAGGGTTCGCTTGATTTCCCATGACCTGTTCAGAGATGTCTGATCATTTACACTACTTCAATGCAAGTAATGCAGTGATCTAAATACAATGTAATCTAAATTTCTTAATTTATCCTCATCATTTCATCTGCAAGTAATATTTTATCTACGTACGCCTCAGGATCAGAGAGAAACCTAACTGATCACCTCACAATTCAAACTGATTTGACAGACGATTCCTCTTCTGCTAACAATAAGCAATAATGTTAACTTGCAAGGCGAGCTGTAGTGCACAATTATATCCTGTTCGAGATATTAACATTAAATTACGTTCATTTCAATATCAAGCATTTGCCAATCCGCAAGATAATAGATTAGAAAATGAAATGATTTATGACCTGGAAATGAGGTGACATGGCGTTTCCTTGTGAGTTTGAGTTGAGACCGCTGGCGCCATAATGACATTATTGTTCTCACCCCTGGCTGAGCAGTGCATAAAATTAAGATTAATAGTCGCTTAAAAAAAGGCACCGAATCAATCTTCGTTCAAGGCTGTATACCATTGAAGTCTCCATTGACAGAACGTCACAGGTACCAACCCCAGCAATCAGATCGCTAATTCACTTAACTGCAAAAAAAGAAAAGAAAACGCGTCATAGAAACAATTAGCCTTTCAAACTGCAATTAGATTGCTTAGTGTCATAACGCCTATTCATGTGGATAGAATCTGATTCAATAAATGAATGTTTTCTAAAGGCAAATGTACCAAGGATATTATGGCTTCTTCTCGATATAAATGGTATGCCAAGTAGTTGTTACTACAACTATATGGCATATTTATAGTATAGTTGCAATTCGATAATGAAATAACAAACTATTGAGTAATAATTAGGCTCCCAATTCGAGGGGATCAAATCAGGCAAAGTTACTTGTAAAATGTTATGCCAAGTGACTCTCTTATGGTGGGAGTGAGGACATCTGGGAATTTTCTCAAATATTTCTGTTGTCATATAATTATAACTGTAACTACTTATGTTGAAGCTGAAGTTCGGTTATTAAATAAAGACTCTGCCATAACTATACTCTAAACCTGAGGGGCTCAAATTAAGCGTTGCTAGTTGCAAAATGTTTTACCAAGTGAGTCTCTCATGTAGGAAGGGTGAGCCTCTTGGGATATCCTCTAGGAATACCCTCTTATGAACGGTTATTCAAGACATACCAGGCCAGGTATACAGGGTGCAAACTTGAAATTCAAGCCAAAATTACGAGATTTTGCTTAGTGGCATATCAGCTCATATAACTTTTATTATGAACCTAGGCCAGGTATATATTGATGTTTACATCAACGTGTCCTAGTAGAGCTATGCTAATCATTACATAATGATTTAATAATCCTTGATTCATTCAGATTAAACAATTAGCAATCCATGAACAACATTATATGTCATTCAAAAGCGTTCAACTATAAACCCTTTGTGCTTAATTGAATCTGACTCGGATATATAGGATGCTTCACGAATTTAGTCAGCCAAAAACACCGTACAGTCAGATTATTAATGGTGAATTTATCAAATCATCGATAGGTCACAACAAGTTACTACATATTCCTAACTGTTGATGGCTTGATCGCCGAAACCTGACTATCGTTGGCAGTACTCCATTTGTGTAGAATCAGGATCCACCTTTATTTTAGTAGCAGACTGCCAATATTCCCGACATTGAATGATATTTCTCAATGATTCTCAGTCATTTGCTTAGCAATATCGGGGATTCTGCAACGGTAGTTCTCTTGCCGAACGGACTACTGAAGACGGTTGTTCAGCAGTTACCTGCGTTTCCTGGAACTAAGTTGTTATCGCTGCACCATCTCACTACCGCAGCCCTTCAGATCCATTATCGGAGATGTCGTCCCGGCGCACCCACTACGTCCGTTTGGTTATTTGCTAAGTGTGGTCAACATTTCTGCCCCGAATCCTTGGTCTAACGTCGAACCACTACTGTTCTTGGCTGGGGAAAACCTAATTTTTAGTGCTCGTCACGTGAAGAGGAGGGATACTCTCTCTGCTTTGATTTCATTCTGTATATTAATACATTTTACCGTAACAGGAAAGCAATATAATTGTCGTGAGTGATGGTGATGTTTCCTAACTCTACCTGTATCATTGCTGAAGATGTTGCGTAGAACAGGTAGTTGCCAAGACATGCAGATAGATTTGTTAGGACCCGAATGAAATTCGAATGAAAATCTAGTTACTGGGACAATAGAGTAGAATAATATTAATACAACCTCAAATTGGTTAAAAACGGAGTAGGATAGAACGTTGTCTATATTTCCACGAAGAGTAAAAAGTTACACTGTTGAATCGATTTCGACGGATTGGTCATCATCAGTAACAAACATGAACTGAAAATACATCACAGAAAGCATATCTTATATAGGATAGAGTGAGAGGAGATTCAGTCCTATTGGCTCAAGGAAGTGAAAGGGGCGGGGAGGACCAACCAATGCCACTCAAGGCTTACAAAGTGAAAGGGGCACAAACAGTATCATTATGGAGAGGCGGAACCAAACTTATTGCAAGAAAGAACCCAATAATGGTGAAATGTTTTGAGGAATGACATCATTTAAACATTTTCCTGACCTATCACTTTTGACAATTTCGAATTTTTCTAGCACAACCAACGTACCTCCCTTTGGGCAAAAGTGAGGAAATTCTACATATTGCCTGTTTGTCAGATCAAAACTGAAACTATGATTGGATTCATTCAGATGACTTGCAAAGGCGGAATCACCCTTGTTGTCTTTGAAATCCTTTTCAAGCTCTTTTATTCGTTCCCTAAATTTCCTACCAGTTTGACCACAGTACTCAAGCCTACAAGAACATTTTAGTTTATATTTAGTTTTTATTTTATAGTTTATAGTTTTATTTGAAATGGGTTTCCACAACTTCGTCGCGAGTGACTTAGTCCGTCTCAAATTGGTTATTAGGTAATTGGTACAATATCGAATATGTAAAAATTCATAAACAAAGCTCAATGTCAACAGGTGATGAGTAAAATGATAGAGAATCAATAAGTAATAAAAAACACAAACTGATCAAGTAGGCAAAAAAGTTAGTTAAACTCTGCAGAAATCATGAGATTTTGCCATGGAGTGGATGGACACATGTAATAGCCTGTTTTTCTGTGCAGATTTCAGCTGATTGAACGCAAGGGTCTGCTGATGGAGTGGGAGGGTAGGAAAAGTTTGGTGCCTCAATGAGGGCAATGAGAGAGTTGTGTTATTGATATTCGATCTTTCATGAGCTTTTGATGTAACAGAATGGGGTATTCTGGAACAAAAACTGCTGGTTACCATTGCCGGTTGGTGGCAAATTGTGGAATTTTAGGATAAATGCTTTTCTCCCTCCGTTGGGAGATGGTGTGAGCCAATTTATCATCATTGGCCCTCTGGCGTTCAACATCTTTGTGAACGACCTGACATTTGCTCCGCGACATTAATAAGCACTGGCATACTATTTTGCCGATGACATGTCAGTGGTAATTTGGGCAGATACTGCAGGGCATTTGAGCTATCTGATAGTCAGAACACAGATGACAATGGTTGAATGGTGACGTGCAAATGGGCTTGCGTTATATCCTTCAAAAACAAAGACTGTAGAGCTCAATTTAAGTACCAAGAATATGGTGATCAACGAGTCCTTGTTAGGAGTGGACACCTCTGACAGACTTAGTTGGTAACAACATGTAGACAAACTTTCACCCAAACATTCTCGATCCATTTTTGCCCTCAGAAAACTGTAGAATTGTCTCTCCCGCCGAGTTCTAATAGAAGGAACATGGGAGGAAAAGTAGCTCTGGAGAAGAACAGGCAGTTGCTATGGCGAAATTTTTGGGGAGGCCAATTAATCCTCAGGAAGCAGAAGGCTGCATTAAGCATTATTTGCCGAGTTGGGCTCATTTCATCTTGTGAACCTCTGTTCAAGGAATTGAAGCTTGTTTGATCCGTATGTTCGTGAACTGGCGGTATTCACGACAAACCATACTGAGACATTCATTCGGCAACATTTCCATATATTATGCACCATAAGGATGACCTAATTAGTGAGAAACTAAGAGTTAACACGTCACTAAAACATCACGTTTCCTACATGGGCGTGAAAACGTTTAATACCCTTACGAATCATGTCATATCTTGAAGATGGTAATGAGATAAGCTGTGCGATACGCCAGTTTATTCCAAGGAGCGGCTATTTAAAGCGTAAACTTTTGTAAATATTTTTAACTTTTATGTTATATGTGTGTGCAAATTCCGTTTTACATTTAAGGACAAATCTTTTTTGTCGATATATGTTCATATCTTGGTGTCATAAATAAAACATTCTATTCTATAAGCCATATAAATACCCTAACACATTCACAATAAAAAACGTCTGCCAAGTGGGTGTGGCACATAGCTTCCTCGTATCCATAACATGACTGTATAGATCATTGAAAATTATTATTGACTAAAGAACTTCGTTCAATTAGGCGAAGTAAATATTGAATTAGGGTAAATTTATTGTTATGCAGGAGCATAACTTGAGAAAATAAAGGTAGGCATGTTCAACTATTGAACAAACTATAAAATATACCTAATAAGTCCGAACAATCCCTGAAAATTTCATCGAAATCGGTCAAGAAATCCCAAAGTTATGCTTGTGGCAAGGATTCCACGTTTGCGCATGCGCAGAGGCTACTATTGATCCGGGCGTCATGAAACTCATAGGGGACCATCTACACATCAAACCAAACAATCTCTGAAAATTTCATCGAAATTGGTCAAGTACTCCCGGAGTTATGCGCGTAACAAGGATTTGCTGACAGGCAGACAGACACACAGACAGACACGTAACCAAAATTGTTCAGAAAGGTCTAAAACGCAAAATACGAGTGGAATTTTTGATTTTGGAGTCAAAAAAATTTTCACATTCCGAAAGTGAAAACAATGCTTCCGCTACCTTAGTAGACTCGGAAGCAAAAGACAGACATTTGTACGATTATGAGGTTTGTTGGAGAAGCTTTGGAATTCAAAACTCTCCAGATAGAAAATATATCTTAGTAATTTATTAACGATCCCAATTTTCGTAGTACGGAAGTATTTTTAACAAGCTAGCTCATTGGCGAACTTCTGATAGAATTTAGGTCTTTACACCATTAAATATTCCCTTAGATATACTCACTTGATCGTGATAATACTAATTAATCGACACATTGACCTGGAGGGCAGAAGCGTTGGAAATCACTTACTCGTCAAAAGTCTCTCATTACTACTGCAGTTTTCGAAGGACTGACCGAATCATTACGCAGCAAATTGCGAATCCTCGTATCCACGAGAACATCGCCTGAGTCGGCAAACGCATTCAACTTGGCACATTAATTAAAAATAAAACCCCGTTAATTACACACCTCGCTCTGAATCCACCTCTCGGGGCTATATTCGCGAGCGGGAGTAATCAAATATCAATTTGGACTTCTGTAATTATTTGAACGACCCTCAAAACACTTTATTAAGCTTGCGAAATTTATGGCATGCGGTAAGAATCTCATAGGTTCAGGACATGAAGTTGGTTGATTCAATTCTCAGGAGTAACCTACCCACCTTGGTTGCTTGAAAATTTTGTTCATTTAACCTAATTTTGAGACGCTAGTTATTAATGAGTAATTAATGTGCATCCCAATTTTACAAAACTCTCCCTTGAAACACGCACACTCCAAAGTTTAGTGGAAATTCAAATTATGAATGCAAGCCAAATGAATGAAATTGAATAATAAACCCCAGTGAAAGAATTTGCAGAGTGTTCCTGATGAGATAGTAATGGCCGTGCTGAAGCGTGTTCCACGTTTCTCGAATTGTAGCCCTAGGATGAGCCAAGTATCCGGGGATTTGGCGGGTTTGCCGCAGTTTTTTCCCCTGTGTAAAACCATATTTAACGTTCATACCTTATCATTGTGACGGAGTAAGAGTTAATCGTAATTCATTCACATTGGGCTTTAATGGAGGGGTCCAGTGAAATCATGATCCATTCACTATTCGCATCAAAATCATAAATACAAAACAAACATGAGAACTTTCCTGCATTAAATGCAACACTTACCAATAAATGTTGACAGAGAGCTGATTCTGTAAACTATCACTCCATGTTATTCGGTCCTCATTGGCACCTTGAATTTCCGACACGGACTCGGAGGTTTTCACTCAAATCCAAATTCAACTAAACAATATTATGTTGTGCTAGTTAGAAATCGTCTCGAATTTGATTCACTAGTATAGAATCCCTCCTTTAATAAGCACAAAGATACAATCAAAAGGGAACTAACTAAATTTGTTAAATATGTAGAGTTAAAAAGGGTAAAATTTGTCATTTATTTTGATTGAATAGGTGAAGTAACAAATATCTTATTTCTACACAATCCCGGACACACCAAAAAAGCCGACTTTTCCATTTCCCTGAAATTTAGTCGTCCGTTTACGACCATTAATTTACAATACAGGTTCTCCAATTGTTTTTGTTTTTTCCTGATGTACGGATATAGTTTTTTCTTTTCCTTGTTCGATCTTATAACAGTTTTAGGCCGGCATTTCAGACCTTAACACACCCGGACAGTCACCGAGAGTTGAATTCCGTCTTGTTCTTCGGACTTTTACGATCTCTCTCCTCAGTCAACGCTAATTTTATGCCTGTCTAGAAAACGTCTGGTCCGAACCGGGGTGACTAGGCTTGGGAGGCCGGCAGTGTTGGAAGAAAGAAAAGTCGAGTCCATTAAACCAGCTTTCGACCCACACTCCTTTTTCCCCTCCCGTTATTTTATTCAATCGAGAAACAAACATTGTCTGCGTTTCCTATTCAGATGGGCCTCGAAGCGGACCACCTTCCGAGAAGTTTGTTGGGTTCGTCAATATTACCCGTTTGTATATTGAACATAAATGTATACTATACAACTGAAAATATATCTGCCTTAATTTATTTTAAATGGCTGATTTTGTGTGCGAGAGCGTACAGATCGCTGAATTATCGATTCTTTAACATAGAAGGTTGACCAGAAACAAAAGTTCCTCGAAAAATAAAAACTGGTAAAAATGATTTTATAACATGATCATAATCGTGTTAGTCTATGAGGTGAATTTATGAATAAAAGCGACCATTTCGGTATACCAGGTAACGGAGGACAAAAAACGATCTGTTTATTATATGGACTCCCGCAGGCCTGACTATTGTAATTTGAATCCGAACCACTTGGCCCGGCCATTTTTAATGCAAAACAAAAACGAGGTGGTGGATCCGGTTATGTCTTGTAATGTTGATTCCATAGTAGTCAAATTGCTATTGAGAATCAACCATGGAAGGGGAAGAAGATTTCTAGAGAATCTAGTCAGTTTATGATTTTAGTAGTGCATGAATAGACAAAGCTGGCACAGACGAGACCAAATATGTACAGAAATGTATAAAATTGAACGGGACTGTGTACCACAAGAATGATTTTTACCAACTAAGAAATTATATTTCTACCTTTCTAGTCCGTGAAGCAATTCAATATAATTAAAAAATTCGGGCTCAGTGGGTGGTAAGGGTGAGGCGTTGAATAACAGAGCAACGTTTGCCGTTATAAAAAGAGCAATCATGCGATTGCTATCGGAGTAGAGTTATTCTCAAGATCTACCTAAATGATCGGTTTATAAGATGTGAAGGTAATTATAGATGATGAAAGATAAAGTTGCAATGGCACGATTTAATAACTCTTCAGAACCAGAAATGGGACGGTTGCGCTGGTAGGTACATTCGGTTTCCGATTCAAGGCTTACGTATTACAGTTTAGCCACGGCAAATACATAGTCATTTCTATGATGATTATTTTCATCAAAGATGTTTGAAACAAGCACAAGGTCACCTTCGATAGGTAGACCATGGTGAATAGCAACAGAATTTGAACATGAGCGTGAACATTGTAGGGGAACGAGGGGTAATACCGTGCACTTAACTTCGGAACCGTACAGTTAAGGGACAGAACGTCATAAAAATGTTTTTCTTGGACGAATGGCTCTAGAATTTATTCTATTTTCGATATCCGAGCATTTCCCTTACATAACAGCCCACACTATGGGGTAATGACGTCCAACCCCGAGAATTGAATTATGATCCCCTCTCAACCGTAATTCAACCCATTTTTTCCGAAGCTAGAAGGTTAAATGTATTTATAACAATAAAAACTATGAAAACAGTAAATAAACTATGGGTAAAATGAACGATAACTTAGAAATAGGTAAACTACAGTATTGTATGTAGAACTTTTTTGAACCCACACTAATATTTAGCTTTTCTTTCTTTACAAAATTTTAAAATAGCCTTGCATACATCACATAGTCCGTGATCAGGTCGTCCCATGGAACACATGTAGCGGCTGCTGTGATTGCAGTGCTCGCAATTCCACTTTGGCGAATTATTATCGGCTTCATGGCAAATTGTACACAAGCTGTCCACAAAAGACGAAGTCAAAAATTTTTCTGCTCTCACATCTAGTTCTCTTGCGTTCCTCTATCTTTTTTTGAGGTCTTTCAATTTTTTTCATGATTTCCACCTTTCTTCTTCTTCTTCTGAACAACATCTCTGCTACTGGTAGTGAGTTGATAAAAATCCAGCTGATTTTGGGGCTTTGTTGATTATTTGTTGTTCTTTTCCATATTTTTTTGACGTTTCAGAAATGCACGGCATTTCCCCGATACGATGGGCGGCATTACCCCAATTTTTACGTTTTTCGTAATTCATTCAAGCTGGCTTCATTTACAATCAAAACTTAAATTTGGTTAGTGCTTCAGAAAGATGATGAAATTCTGCGTAAATACATGAAAACTGATCTAAAGAAGAGTTGAAATTGGGACTTACATTGCTTATTTCCGATGCACAAGAAATAACATCGATTCGGAAAAATACTCACTGCACTCACTTCAAGGAGGCTAACTTTGCAGGTAGGGTAACGCTAGAACCTAGTTGGCGGGACATTTCTCTAGGATCGGCGCTCATTCCCACGTTTCTGGTGTCGATTCAAACATCCTAAACAGCCGTGGGCGGCATTACCCGATGCACGGTATTACCCCTCATTCCCCTACTATGTATGTACTTTCTTAATGGATTAAAATATAGTTTATAAGAGTAAACTCTTGACCCAAGTATAACATTCAAAACATTCATTTGCTTACTTTCGGTATGTAGAATTGGGTGAATAGAAATAAATCTTGAACATGAGCGAAACGTTGTGACCATGACATGGTCACATTGTGTGTATCATTATCCCAAAACCCTAGGCATATAAATATAAAGTACAAGTATAAGGCAGCATAAGTATGAAGTTGGAAACATTCACATGCTCGCCTTCGAATAAGTGTAGAACAGGGTGAATAGAAGTAACCATTGAACATGAAAGTGATCTTAGTGGTCATGTTACGGTACTTTATTATGATGCTAGAAATATTGATCATAAGCTTAATTTCGTTTCTCACCAATGAAAATAAGGACGTTTTGTGTTTGACATAACTATGTCCCCAGTAATAAAAACGCCCACCTGCCTTTTGCATCTTCGCGCTTGCTGATATTTCCACACGAATTTTTTTTGGTTTATTATTCAATAATGATCGCTCTTGAAAGAAAAATTTTTTTAACCCCCCCCCCCCCCCCCTGAAAATTCCATGGTTTACGTTTCAAAGGGTGTAGAATCCAAATCTGCAATAAAAATATTTCCGTCCGTCCGCCGTACGCAAGATTTCTCCAAAACGGCTGGACAAAAAATATGCATTTTCAGGAAAAATCAATATTGGTCCGACAACGCCCCAATTCTTTAGCCAGCGCCCTCACTAATTTAAAGTGCCCTTTAAGGGTTGTCAAAGTTTTGTAAAATCCCTCTATCACCTGTGAAACACGCACACTCCAAAGCTTAGTAGAAATTCAAATCATGGACGCAAGCCAATTGAATAATAAATCCCAGTGAAAGAATTTGCAGCGTTTTTTATGGTTATCAGAATGCTTCAACCCGTGTATCAGCTACTAAGCCATTTAGGAGCCTGGCTCGTCCCATAGAATCGGTTTTTGAATGTACTGAAACGGATCCGTATTGGGTTATTCTTACTCTCATGCTTGGTTTGTCCCGCAGCTTCTACTCTAATAGGCCATCCCTGTCCCTTGCCTATATGCGGTAGCTTCAGAAGGACGTCCTAAAAACAACGCCCACGTCCAAACCCTCTGCCAAAGCATCTGCCCGGCTTTATTGTCAACTCTAACAGTTGGAAACCTTATAGATTGAGTGAGGGTTAAACAACAGAAGTTAACCATATTTGTTGTACGCTCTTTCAAGATACGGTACCTACTCTGACCAAGAGGCCAGGCTTCTCTGTACTACTGCGCTCTTTTGCTTCCTCCTGAGTTGTTTACAGTACTTAACTAATAAATCCACCAGCTGGTGATTTGCCTTGTTATTCCGACGAGCTATCCAAATGAATTCGTCATTCGATGATCCGTGACTCCGGCGTTGACTGCTGAAATGCATCATCCGGCATCTCAATGAAATCTCTCTAATATTGTCTTCCGCCGGGCAACGAATTCCGCCAGACCTTGGCCTCGACAATCGATTCTCAGAAGACCGATCACGAGTGAGATGCGCCGCTCGGGGTTGTGAACTTATCGAATGAAGAGCGCTAATTCAGCGGTTCCCGCATTGGAAAAGGCGGCCGGCGCGACACAAATACCTTGGTCGCCAATAAAATTCAACTGACGTCGACAAGGGCAATACTCAGTGCGGGTTCGGCGAACTTCAGTTCGGGGTTGACACGGTTTCACGTAATATTTTATTGGGTATATGCTCCAATTTTCTCGTTACGAATCAGTTTTACATTATCGTTCTTAGTCTGCTAAGAATGACTCATTCTGTTCTATATTTGATTAGTAGTGGAATTTCCTTATACCGATAGGATTAACAACTGCTCCCAACACTGTCAAGATAATAACCCAATTAATAAACAATCGAGAGGGAAGCTCTAGCCAAATATTGTTTAGAAACAGCTTTTTTCGGCGAAATTCGACTCCTGCGCGCTCAAACCAATAAAGTTGTAAAACGATTGGATATAAATGAGATAGGGCTACAGATAAATATTTGCTCATATGGGTATACTGCATGGATAGGAATTTAAAAAAAAAAAAAAAACTCAACTACGTGAATTATTAATTGAACTGAAAAGAACTTTCTCTAAATGGGTTTCAATTATACAAATTAATAACCCCATCATTCCCCTCTCTTGAACGCAAAAGCAAAATTTCCATAGTTTGTTGCACAACTAGGAAAAAATTGGGTTCGAAGCAATAAGTATTAAGAAAACCGGTTTGAGAATCGTAGTTGGAGTAGCATCAATCAATAGCAAAAACTAATTACAGTTTTTGAATAGCAAAATTTGTCGAGAAAAAACCACGTTTTTGTTATTATTCTCTCAAATTTCACTCCGTCGTTAAGAACATAACACTTTCGAGTTTTTTTGTGGGATTGGAAACTACAAAATAACTATCACGAAAATCCGTTAGAACTGAAGGCTGAGCAGCGTCGAAAAAATTATTTACATACCCAGACAGATATGCATTTATCGTTCTGTTCACGGATTCGGTCTTATATTGGTCTGAAATTGACTTGTTGTCAGTTGTTTTTTTTTTTTTTTTTTCATTTTTGGGTCGTCCTGTATTTCACTGAATCAATTCTAATGGGTATCTCATTATTGCGGAAGTCGAGCTTCCGAGAGACTTACCAAAAAAACGCTGCAAATTCTTTCACTGGGGTTTCTTATTCAATTGGCTTGCGTTCATGATTTGAATTATTATTGAGCGATTATTGAATTTCAGGAGATATGCCTAGAGCACTTAAATCGGTTCTCAACCAACATACCTATTTGGATTGATCAGTTGATCACATTTGTGTGCCTCCTGAAATTCAATAATCGCTCTATCACCTGTGAAACATGCACACTCCAAAGCTTAGTAGAAATTCAAATCATGAATCATTGAATAATAAACCCCAGTGAAAGAATTTGCAGCGTTTTTTTAAAATCAGGTATTAGTTCTAATTTTTTTGATCATTCAAAAGCGTGCTCATTTAAAATCCGTAAGTAAGGAAGTCTCTGTAATGCATGCATTACTTACCAATACGTTTAATGCTTCAGCCCCTAATTAATATATCCTTTAGGATTGTACGGAAATGGAGCCGAAGATTCCGGCGAAACCATCAAATTTTGAAAGGAAGTTTCAGTTTTTTTTCGATCGATTACAAATTATCACTATTGAAAGAAACTAAGTAATAAAACTGCGAGTAATACCCGTCAAAAAGTTGAAGTGCTTAATCTCTCTACAAAAAAAAAAAAAAAAAAAAAAAAAAAAATCTTTTCTTATTTGTAGTACGTAAGATGCGCACCATTTATAATATTATGTGAAAGGTACACGTGAACTATTCCGTTGTAAAGGCCTAATGTAATGCAAGTTGATTCGTAATCCCAAGGGACGAGTTCTCAATAGAAGGTTAAATGAAAATCCGAGTCTCGCCTCGCCTTTAGAACATTTTTCTTCGAGCCTTCACGCAAGTGCAGCCTGCACTCTGAGAAGATTATCCTTACGAACAAGGTCAGGTGAAGTCAAGATTTAATTGAGCGCATTTCCGCGTAAATCATCCTTTTATTTTAGTTTAAAACATCCTCCGTGTTGGGGTTGGCAAATTTCAAAGATTTCGCGACAATAGTTTTTTTCTTTTTTTTTTGGAAAGTCCCTCGGAAGCTTTCCCAATAATGAGATGCCTATTAGAATTGATCCAGACAAGTACGGGACGACCCAAAAATGAAAAAAAAAAAAAAAAAAAAAAAAAAAAAAAAAAAAACGCTGCAAATTCTTTCACTAGGGTTTATTATTCAATTGGCTTGCGTTCATGATTTGAATTTCTACTAAGCTTTGGAGTGTGCGTGTTTCACAGGATAGGGCGATTATTGAATTTCAGGAGATATACATGGAGCACGTGAATCTGTTCTGTGAATCTGGACCAAAATACCTATTTGGATTGATCAGTTGATCATATTTGTGTGCCTCCTGAAATTCAATAATCGCCCAATCCTGTGAAACACGCACACTCCAAAGCTTAGTAGAAATTCAAATCATGAACGCAAGCCATTGAATAATAAACCCCAGTGAAAGAATTTGCAGCGTTTTTATTGAACCTCAATACCCCCCCACAGTAAAAACATCTATAATTTATCAAGGCCTTTGGCACTCGTATTGCGTTAAAACTTCCCCAAATTCAAATTTAAACGATGTAGCCAAAGGTAGACAGATGTAGAGGGGGCACACAAATATCATCAACTGATCAATCCAAATAGGTGTTTTGGATGAGAACCGATTTACGTGGTCTATGCATATCTCCTGAAATTCAATAATCGCTCTATCACCTGTAAAACACGCACACTCCGAAGCTTAGTAAGATTCAAATCATGAACGCAAGCCAATTGAATAATAAACCCCAGTGAAAGAATACTTATTTACCCCAGTAATAATATTGAATAATAAACCCCAGTAAATAATATGTTTATTTCTAATATTGAAATAATATTTACCTATATATTATCAGAATGCTTCAACCCGTGTATCGGCTACTAACTACACTACAAGTATTCACATCGGCTATCACTCCAGTATCCACATTCACTACAACTAGACGCTATCGGCCGGACATCACTAGGTTACAAACAAACAATAATAAACGAAAAAACGCAAATGTTGGCACCATAAATCGGGCCATACATCGGGAATGGTTTGACCTACGGACGTGGGGAAGGGCTCATTCGATTCCTGATGGTATGTTCTTCAAATAGGAAAATATTTAGGCCGATTCGACTAGTTTTGAGGTTTTCAGGGATTTTACAAAACTTTCACAGCCCTTAAAGGGCACTTTAAATTGAGTGAGGGAGCTGGCTCAAGAATTGGGGCGTCGTCGGACCAAGATGGATTTTTTTATTTGAAAATAATTTGAATTCTTGATATAAATAATGTAATTAAAGTAAGCACTCCGACCCCCAGCACAAGTTTTCTTAAAGGGGGTTGTGTCTTGTAAACATCTATTGTAAAATTTTGAATTATTAAAATAAATGTATTTAAAAAAAAACCCAAGTAATGATCGAGGCAAATTACTGTGGTTCTTTTATCTATTACAAATAAGATAATGGTGTAGGTGGTGCACTTTTTACGAGGGGCGCGTGCGGACCACCCACCAAATTACAACCTCTTCCTTATTCAATAAATCTCTCCCCGGCGTGATCGGGATCTATGTTCTCCAGCCTGTCTAACAATATAAAATAAGACGAAGTTCTAGTTAATATCTGAATTTCCAATCTGTAATTCGTCCGTTTGTTTGAAGAAAGTTTAGTAATTCGACCTCTGGAGAATTAGATTAAGATCGCTCAAATAGGCTGACAATGGGATAGGAGGATTGTTCGGTTCCTTTCTATCAGATCACTAAGAAGTCGATGAAGAGAGGCCACCGATTTATCTTTTACACTAATAGTTACCGATGCATTTTCTCAAGCCTAATTTCATCCATACGGCTAGACTTCCTCAAGTTCCCACATTTAACGATAACTTGAAAGTTCTATTGAACTAAAGCAGGGATGCTCAAACGGTCGGTCGCGAGTTCTTTTGGTTTATTATTCAATAATAAACCATTGTAATCGCTCTTGAAAAAAAAAAAAAAAAAAAAAAAAAAAAAAATCCTAACCCCCCTGAAAATTTCATGGTTTACGTTTCAAAGGGTGTAGAATCCAAATCTGCAATAAAAATTTTTCCGTCCGTCCGCCGTACGCCGTACACACGATTTCTCCCAAACGGCTGAAGCAAAAAAAGCTGAAATTTTCAGGAAAAATCCATGTTGGTCCGGCGACGCCCCAATTCTTGAGCCAGCTCTCTCACTTAATTTAAAGTGCCCTTTAAGGGTTGTCAAAGTTTTGTAAAATCCCTAAAAACCTTTAAAAAAAAGTCAAGGCGGCCTAAATTTGTACTCTTTTTGAAGAACACTCCACGAGGAATCGAATGAGCCCTTCCCAGGTCCGTAGGTCAAACCATTCCCGATCTATGGCCCAATTTATGGTGCCAACATTCGCGTTATTTTGGTTTATTATTGTTTTTGTGTTGCTATCAGTAACCTAGTGACGTAGTGATGTAGTGACGTAGTAATGTGGATACTGGAGTGAACTCCTGAAAGGCTTTGTAGCCGATACACGGGTTGAAGCATTCTGATAACCATAAAAAACGCTGCAAATTCTTCCACTGGGGTTTATTATTCAATTGGCTTGCGTTCATGATTTGAATTTCTACTAAGCTTTGGAGTGTGCGTGTTTTACAGGTGATAGAGCGATTATTGAATTTCAGGAGGCATACAAATATGGTCAAAATCTGATCAATCCAAATACCTATTTGGTTGAGAACAGATTTACGTGCTATTTGTGTGCTCCTGAAATTCAATAATCGCTCTATCTCCTGTGAAACACGCACACTCCAAAGCTTAGTAAGAAATTCAAATCATGAACGCAAGCCAATTGAATAATAAACCCCAGTGGAAGAATTTGCAGCGTTTTGAGTAGATCTCGAGAAGAAACAATTTTTTAATAAGTACCAAGGTAACTAAACTACAAAAATTTATTACGTAATAACACTGCTTGCGGCAAAAGGCGGCTTTTGTTTATACACGTATGAGGGTGAATTATCAAATATTTTGGGACAATGAAATGCGTTTTTATGATTGCAGTAAATTGGTAAATATAGCATCATTTATGAGTTATCCATTTTCGTGTAAAAACATTGAGGAATTAGCTACTGAAGTAGCAAGTCAGTTCAATGTGAACTCATGTTCTGTTCAAAATGAGTCATGGGCGGTCCTAAGGGGGGGTCAAGGGGGTCATAACCCCCCCCCCCCCAATTTTTTAATTTTATGGTTTATAATAAGCTTATTTGAGGAACTCCTTCATCCATGATATGAGAATGGCAAGGGTGTTGGTGCGGGGTGATTTGAACAGCTGGGGAAGGATTCAAGTGAACTGAAGTGATGAACGTCAACTCTTTTGGTATCCGTTCAGTTGGAATCATATCTTTTGACGGATGCGTTCACTGGGGTCCGTTCAGTGCTGAACGCCACATCTCTAAGAGGACGAGTGGTTCGTAAAGATGCTCTTCTAACTTATGACAAGAAGGTGAGGGAATGGACTAGTTGTTCCGTCCAAGGGCGGGGGGTATAGGCCTGTAATACCCACATGATACCTCTTTAACTAGAAGGCTTAGCAGCTTCAAGGAATGGAAAGAGGGAATCCATCCAACTATTCATATCTACAACAAAACTTCTTGTTGGAAATGACCCCTCGAATCGAATTCCGAAGTATAAGTGATCTGTAAATGTCCTGTAAAAAGAGAAATCAACAAAAACTAGCCCATAAAGCCACGCCGCAAGACTGGGGCTGTTTATCTTGCTCCCGCGTGTGATTGATTTATTTCGATTGAACGAATGAATACTGAAGGCCCTGGTATGCTCTCCACTTCAGAGTTTATAGCCAAGAGTATTTGAAGCTGCAGTCAATTGGTAAAGCCATGTGTTTACCTTATGTCACTCCGAATGGAAATGTACCCCTAACGCTGATTTTACCCTGGGAGAGGCGAGTAATAAATTAAGATCTCGGGCGTTCGTCAGGACATTAAAAAACACCTTTAACGCTCTACCTGCTCACAAAACTCACAACACGCCGTTCTAGCCGACGTTACCACGGTATGTTTTCACAATAATAAATTTCCGTAGGGTCGTCCCCCTCTTTCAGAAGTAATAAATTAATTGCTCGCAGCGGGATTACGAAAACACGCTGCTTCCCTTGATTTTCCGTAGCGGTCTCTCGGGAGGCCCTATCTAAATTAAGAAATGAAGATATTAAGAGTTTGTACGAACGGTTGGTGAAGGGGTTGAGCATTCGCGAAGCTATTTCTGGGTCGTTTCACTTCTAATGGCTTATTTTCCAACGAAAGGGCGATAACAGGAGGCGATTATCCGAGGGACGACGGTGATGGCAAAACTGTTGTGGCCAACGTCCAACTTCCCGTAGCACGGTTGACTAGCAGTCAAAATACGCTTAGACTCCGAAACGTTCTCACATGTTTAGTTATGAATGGGGAGTTCCCATGCTATCAGAAAACGATGCAGTTGAAACTAGACAGTACAATCCCTTGATTCACAGCCTGGTTTTTGGTTTATTATTCAATAATAAAACATTGTAATCGCTCTTGGAAAAAACGCTGCAAATTCTTTCACTGGGGTTTATTATTCAATGATTCACGATTTGAATTTTTACTAAGCTTTGGAGTGTGCGTGTTTCACAGGTGATAGAGCGGTCATTGAATTTCAGGAGGCTCACAAATATGATCAACTGATCAATCCAAATAGGTATTTTGGTTGAGAACCGATTTAAGTGCTCTATGCATATCTCCTGAAATTCAATAATCGCTCTATCACCTGTGAAACACGCCCACTCCAAGCTTAGTAGAAATTCAAATCATGAATCATTGAATAATAAACCCCAGTGAAAGAATTTGTAGCGTTTTACATAAAGTGTCTTCCATATGCCCTCACTTTTCTTAGTTCTTCGACAACAACGAATTATAGTACCATATTTTATACTAATATAATTGACCATCATTTATTCAAAGATCAAATTAAAACCCTGTTCAGTCCTCAAAATGTCGATTCAACTTCCTTAAAGCATTTTGAAAACGCCAAAAAAAGGAATTTTCTCATATTCCAGAAATATAAAATAATGCAGCAAAATATGGTGTGTTCCATCAAAGAAGATGAAGCTATGACAATGTCTCAAACAGAAGTAAAAATAAATATTTCCAAAATTGTTTTCATGAAATTTCATTTTAGGAAGTTATAACGATTTTCTTGGTATTTGAACAATCCGTTATTCTATAGGGATTTTCAAAAAAAATTTAAATGTTGGTCAGCGCTGCATGAGCACCCGAAGGTGCTTTCAATTTAAGAAAATCTGCATAAAGACAAAATACATATATTGGAGTTATTGATGCCAAAGAAATGTTTTCGTACAGGTCCGCCGGTGTAAGCCTTCATGGAAATGTCATTGAGGTATGAAAATTGTGACGCTTTCGAATCAAGTTGAATCATGTTGAAGAAGGCAATTCATCATTCCTTAGCAACCAAGAACCAATCAATACTTCATTTCCAGACAATTTTCGAGTTTATTTACCAAAAACCGCTGCAAATTCTTTCACTGGGGTTTATTATTCAATTGGCTTGCGTTCAGGATTTGAATTTCTACTAAGCTTTATAGTGTGCGTGTTTCACTGGTGATAGAGCGATTATTGAATTTCAGGAGATATGCAATCCACACGTAAATCGGTTCTCATCAAAATACCTATTTGGATTGATCAGTTGATCATATTTGTGTGCCTCCTGAAATTCAATAATCGCTCTATCACTTGTGAAACACACACACTCCAAAGCTTAGTAGAAATTCTAATCATGAACGCAAGCCAATTGAATAATAAACCCTAGTGAACGAATTTGGAGCGTTTCATGCATTTCAGAATGCTTCAACCCGTGTATCGGCTACATCACTACATAGGCTAGTTCACTCCAGTATCCACATTACTACATCACTAGGTTACTGCTATCAAAACAAAAACAATAATAAACCAAAATAACGCAAAGGTTTGGCACCATAAATCGGGACATACATCGGGAATGGTTTGAGCTACGGACCTGGGGAAGGGCTCATTCGATTCCTCATGGAAAACTTCTTCAAAAAAAGTCCAAATTTAGGCCGCCTTGACTTTTTTTGAGGTTTTTAGGGATTTTACAAAACTTTGACAAACTTTGAAAAATTCTGATTGCAGATTTGGATTCTACACCCTTTGAAACGTAAACCATAAAATTTTCAGGGGGGGGGGGGGTTAGAATTTTTTTTTAAAGAGCGATTACGATGGTTTATTATTGCATAATAAACCAACAAAGACATGCAATGTCAAAATCATTAAAACAAAGTCATCGCAACCAAAGGACATTTGTACACTACGTCTTCCAAGAAGTTTTGTAAATCTTGGCTATTACTTATTGTTAAAATTTTAAAAATTTGATTAGAAAGAGTGGTTTGAAAATTCGCTGATATGGTCTTGCGTCATGATTGGAACATTTTATTTCGAATTGACATTCTTTGGAATACTAATATCAAATTGGTTTAGCTTATTCCTCTTTCAACGTGTCATGACGTTATGTATGACACACAAAGATGCCGATTTGAATAGGGTTTTACCTGTTTGAAGTGACAATTCAAACTCAATTGTCCACCTCGTTAGCCCAAGAGATGTATGAGGTCAGGTAAAAGTAAAGGAGGTACTATGTAGTCGGTTACCTGTCCGGAGGCATTTTCTTGACAAAAGATAGACGGATTTTTCAATGCTTCAGTGGCCTTTCAAAATGAGCGTAGTTGGGGCGGAAAGGAGTCGAGTATCAAAAACGGCATTAAACTTGAGACTTGACAAATCGTATCATTAATTTGTTGGGAAGTGGGAATGCGTGTGAGACCGTGGCGCGCTTCCCATAGAAGGTAGAAGGTGTTGCGCTCCCTTTTTCTTTTTGGGGGGTTCCTGAAGGGGGGCCCCGACAACGTTAACATGTTCATAACATGAAGGAAGGATCATAATGCGCTGCTCACGACCGCAGGGCGGTGGACACTGACAAGGAGTTCCTTGAGTTTGGGGGCCCTGGGACCCTTTGAGGCCCTTCAACTCCGGCCTTTACGATTTACGGTTCATACGAGGAACATTCTTTATCCTTTCCTGTCCTCGGAGATGCTGGAGAATTTCATGGACATCACCTTCATGAGCTTGAGGCGGCGACAGCATACCTATGTGGGCTACATTCCGTTGACCGCTCCCTGCTGGTGTTTGAATATGGATTGAAGAAAAGAGAAATCCATCCGAATTAGGTACATTTTATAAGAAAAACTTACACAGAAAAAAAAGAGGATTTGATAAGTAGTCACAAGTAACTGGAACTAGTCCTGTACAGGGTTCTGCCAACAGCTTGATTCAACAGAATTCACTTCATGGGAATTTGAATCTCATTTTGGCCTAAACATTGTGACTTCCTTTCAACATTCAGGGTCGATCCAGAGCTCATTTCCAACAGAAAATACCTCCCAAGGATTTATTTTTACTCGCTTGCTCTTCTGACTTTTGAAGTTTTAGGTTTTTTTTTCTAACTTTTACGCGCTCTTTGTACGGATAAGTCATATTTTCACGGCGAAGAACGCTCGGACGGTTAATTCACCAACCCATTTTAAATAAAAAGTGAGAGATAAAGATAGAACGTTGTCTATATTTCCAACATTTTCCCTTTGGGGAAAAGAGGAAAAGGATGTCAGGGACAACAAAGGTGATTCTGCCTTTGCAAGTCATCTGAATGATTCCAATCATAGCTTCAGTTTTGATCTGACAAACAGGCAATATGTAGAATTTCCTCACTTTTGCCCAAAGGACAGGTACTGAAAGTACATCACGGTGCTAAAAATTTGAAATTGTTAAAAGTGATAGGTCAGGAAAATGTTTAAATGATGTCAAGGACCATTATTGGGTTCTTTCTTGCAATAAGTTTGGCTCCGCCTCTCCATAATAATACTATTTGTGCCCCTTTCACTTTGTAAGCCTTGAGTGGCATTGGTTGGTCCTCCCCGCTCCTTTCACTTCCTTGAGCCAATAGGATCCAATCTCCTCTCACTCGATCCTATATAAGATATGTAACTGGGCCCGATGTCCTTGCGCCCGGTCTTCGTAAGGTTCCCGGATTTTCTTGAGATTTATCTTTTTTGCGTGTGAAAATCTTCACTATTGATATTCCTTCTTTCCTCCTCCTTCCTTACTTGTCCTCTCTCGAAATGGCTTATAATTTGTTACGGTATACGGTTAAAGTCGTTCGTAGACCATTGTTTTTTTAGGGGGCCCAGATTTTGCCCTCGGGCCCGGAATTCCTCCCCACGGTTTGCTTTCCCTTGACCGGAAAAGACTGAATCAACAGTTGAAAGATTCAGTTAATAAGTTCGTGTTTCCTTATAACCCTGTAACCCTGTAAGGGAACACGAACTTATTAACTGAATTTTTCAACATAAGGGTTTACGTCCTGTGATTTGAATGAAGCCTCAAGCAGAGTCGGGTATTTTACAGGGGGACAAAGGATACAAATACGCTATATCCTCATTTTTTGGCAGTATATAGATTTGGGGTGAAAAAACGTGGATTTCAACACAAAAACCCAAGTTTTTCCGCATTTAAACGTAAGCTGAGATTCGAGAAAATTTTCCCTAGGAAGAAGGAGTTAACAAAACCTCCAAAACATGGAAAAATGTTTCTGCCTCCTGAGTCATGTTGAAATGCTCTTATTTTACCCTAAGTCATAGGAAATTCGACGGCGTGTCAACTAGATTGGTGCTAGAAAATAGTTTAAGGGCGTTATGGCTATTTCAGTAACTCTTAATTGAAAGTTTGAAGGAAAAAAGCCCAAAATTTCGGAAAAACGATTGAAAACATTTCTAGGATGTTTTTTTATTGGACATTAACTCCAGATTCGCCCCTGAGAGATTGATGAACTTAAGCCGGGACGAACTTTGCAATGAAATTCTGTAGCCAACGAAGAAGAGAAAATATACTCTACATACAATTTGTCATTCTATGTTTGAAGATGCAGTGGTGATTTCCATTGGAGAAAAAATCCTACCTTTTGCAACAAACCACTGGACCAAACTTTATGGAAGGCGAATAAGAATACCAATTATAGGTGTTATGGGTGGTTTACATTCTGTTACTACTGATACTGCCATCAATGATAGTACTACAAGCTGCAACCTTAATTTGCTTTTCAGAAAATGTCTTCTGAAACATATTATACTGGTGAAGATGAGATAAGGGAACTTTTAGAAGATTTGGGCGTTGTTATAATGTCCGAAGACGATGAGCAGGATTCTTCTACAACATGGTGAACATCAAAAAGCTCCAACGAAGTTTGAGTTTGCCATAGCATTGGCTGAGGGACAGATGTCTCTTTGAATGCACATTCGACTTACACAACCAATTCCAAGAGTGCTCCGGAGTATGATATACAGATGCATGAAGTTGATTCAACCATCCAATGATAGACAACCTGGTCCGCAACCTAGCCATCTTTACGGCTACAGAAAAATATGTGCCTACTGTCCCTTCAAAAAACGTAGAATGTCAAAATCACTATGCAAAAAGTGCTACAAAAACATTTGTGGGGATCATAAGTGCCAAATTTGTACGAATTGTTCCTCTAAGATGTAATATCCTTGGCTTTTGTGATTTTTATGCGTAATTTATTGATACTTATTAGATTACATATAGTATGTAGGTACTACATCAAGAATTTTGAACTTGGATGGTGAACAGTCCTCATAAAATATGTTCCTCGCTCATTCTACTGAATGCATAGCTGTGACGTATTTCATTGTTCTAGCTGTATATTCCTAATGAGGAACTTTCACCCATTCATTGTTCCAAGCCTATTATTATGTTTTTTTCTTTTTGGGTTGAACAAGAAAATCGTTACCATTGAAATTTAATTGTGATCATTTACATTTTTTGATTGAAATAAACTAACTTCAGGATATTTCGTCATTTTTACATACTGGGCCTTTTTTAAATCAATTTTTTTTTGAAAATGTGCTTCTTTATTCAATGTGAACAAATACTTTATAAATTCCGTGGGTGAATTCCCCAGTAACTGCATTAATTTTGATTTTATCCGAGAATAGTGGTGGTGTTCGTCGCATCGACGAGTGGGTAGCAATCATCGTCAAATCTTCTGGGGTAGCACACCAGGGTAAACACTTATAGGACCTATTAAACAGTAGCGACCTATTAATATTGCTAGTATGCTGTTACTGTTGACTCCTAACCTATCTCCGGTTCTAGAGTTCAGCAGATAGTAGAACACTCTGAAAAAAATGTTTCATCTGTATCAGAATACGGACATGTAACGCAAGTTGCTAGTTGAAGAGCCACGAGAGCATTATAGACCACCTAGCTGCAGTTGGTTTAGTTAAACGGGAAGGGAAGATAGGTCGCTACTAATGATAGTGAGTGAGAAATGTGGGGGAGGGGACGAGTATCAGGGTTTCGGACGGTCGGCTCTGTGGACCTGCCCCTAGGGTGGAAGACCCACCACGGATCATAAATCATAAATAACCGGCGTAATTGCATTGTTTACCGTTTATAATAGTTGGAGCGGCGGGTAATTGTACCCGCAGCCGGCTGATGGCTTTACAATGAATAGAGACGAGACGGGGGACGGCACCGCATAGTACCTACTTACCAAACTGTCAATGTTTACCGGAAATATTCCGCTCGCCCTCTATTTGATCAACTCGAAACAAATCGTATTATGTCGATAGAGAAGGTCACTTTTTCTCAAGCGTTCGATGCGTATAGCTGGTTTGTAAAAGTTATTTTGAAAGAACTCCCCTTGGTGTTCATTTGGGATCGATTATTGGGCCACCCAGGGAAATCAGGCAATTGAATGGATTTCTCCATTGTAATCTTCCACGAATCTAGCAACGTTAGCCCGGAAAAAATAACAAAACTAATTGGAACCAACCTGAAAATACTCCCAAGAACTTGTGTACAGCTTCATTCAAACTGGATTGTGCCAAGAGGTCTCTGTCGGGATTCTTAAATATTTACTTCGCTCTTTTTACCAACCCTTGAGCCTGGGGGATTCAAGAACGAATCAGCTGATGTTATATTTCATCCGAGCAGGTGAAAAACACAACTCAGTCGCTTTTTGAAACCTGCACACCGAGAACGTGAGTCATTAGTCTCTTGCGATATTCCTCGCAGCTTTCTAAATCCATTTTAGAGTATTTTCAAAGAAACGCTGCAAATTCTTTTACTGGGTTATCATTCAATGATTCATGATTTGAATTTCTACTAAGCTTTGGAGTTCGCGTGTTTCACAGGTGATAGAGCGATTATTGAATTTCAGGAGATATGCATAGAGCACTTAAATCGGTTCTCAATCAAAATACCTATTTGGATTGATCAGTTGATCATATTTGTGTGCCTCCTGAAATTCAATAATCGCTCTATCACCTGTGAAACACGCACACTCCAAAGTTTAGTAGAAATTCAAATCATGAACGCAAGCCAATTGAATAATAAACCCCAGTGAAAGAATTTGCAGCGTTTTTTTATTGAAACACGCACACTCCGAAGCTTAGTACAGATTCAAATCATGAACGCAAGCCAATTGAATAATAAACCTGAGTGAAAGACTATTATTTACCCCAGAATAATATTGAATAATAATCCCCAGTAATAATATTTACCTACATATTATCAGCGTTTCATATATATCATGATGCTTCAACCCGTGTATCGGCTATAAACTACAAGTATCCACATCGGGTATCACTCCAGTGACCACATTCACTACAACTCTACGCTATCGGCCGGACATCACTAGGTTACAAACAAACAATAATAAACCAAAAAACGCAAATGTTGGCACCATAAATCGGGCCATACATCGAGAATGGTTTGACCTACGGACGTGGGGAAGGGCTCATTCGATTCCTCATGGTATGTTCTTCAAATAGGTAAATATTTAGGCCGATTCGACTTGTTTTGAGGTTTTTAGGGATTTTACAAAACTTTTACAGCCCTTAAAGGGCACTTTAAATTGAGTGAGAGAGCTGGCTCAAGAATTGGGGCGTCGTCGGACCAAGATGGATTTTTCCTGAAAATTTTATTGCAGATTCGGATTCTACACCCTTTGAAACGTAATTCATGAAATTTTCAGGGGGGTTAGAATTTTTCTTTCCAGAGCGATTACAATGGTTTATTATTGAATAATAAACCAAAACACGGCGGAAAAGCTAATTCTACTTCCCTTCTCGTCGTATACTCCGAGTCTCCCGAAATACTGACCCCATCGTTGACAATTTGGAGGCAGATTCTCTTGGAGGATCCTGGAAACCATTTCGGAAATCTCCGAGGACCACCATAAGAAGAAATTGGAAGGGAACCGTCCACATCCGGAACTTCAAAATCCCAGGTGCGATCGGCCCAATTATTACCTAAAACTAAGGGGAATCCTATCCGAACACAAAGAGACTCTTCTCAAACTATATCAAAACTACGAACTAAATATCAAATATGAATTACCTATATCTAAACTATGAACTAAATATCTAATATAAATTAGGTATCAAAACTATGAGCTAAATATCAACTATAAACTATATCAAAACTATAAACTATGTACAAACTATAACTACGTAAATATTAAAATCTACAGAGAAAGTTAATTTGGAATTTCAATTTTGATTTTGTGTACTACAAGAATTTATTTTATTGATTTTGTGAGGGTGGCCACTCGTAGGGTTTTGTTGAAAGGGAAGTACTATTGTACATTAAATACCTACCTAAAGTTAGAAGTGGAGTTCATTATAAAACCTCTCACAAGGTAAACTATTCATTTCAGAAATTGCTTTCAATTTTCCATGCATTATTATTAATAAAATTAAGTTGTTTTCTGTAGCAAACTGAAAACTGGTCTTGAATTATTATTTCATCCAGGGCTCATCCATTCTCCAGCTCGAGTTGAGCTTGGCCTAGATTTTAGAATCTGGAATTTTAAATTGAGTTCCTTTCATTTTCAAATACCATTAACTAGTATTTTCCTGGTAAGGAGCTACAAACCAAAATGGTAAACATATCTCTTCAACTTAGGATAATTACATTACTTCTGTGACAAGCATCCCATGGACTGATCTTCAATAACTTACATGTCATTCGAGAACATGGCTTTCTTTTTCTCACTTTTTTCTTCATAAATGTACCTTGTAAATAAAATAATTGGAATTTGGTAACTCTGAGCCGACACCAAGGGTTTTCGCAAGTTTTGTAAACGGTTTTTAATCAAACAAAATAAATCACCAACAACTTGTGGGTTCACGCTTCACGAGGCCACTTTCGGCTTGTTTTTTGCCAAATTTATCACCGTTATAAATCGCGTCCCATTGGCGGTCTCTGCAGTTCTTACCTAATTTACAAGCTCAGCGCCCAGTCATCTAAATTAGCGGGAGTCCTCGAAAATGGTTTTTTTATTCTTCTCAGTTCTCCTTTGCATTCCTCTTTTTTTTTTTTCTTTCTAATTTTTCCTCCTGGTGAGCCTCTTCATCAAACGAATGATTCCTTTTTCTTTTTGGGCAGGCTTGTAGTGGTTTGAAATTTAGAAGTGGGATCCGTTCGAGAATAACCAGCTGAACCTTTTGCCGTAATTTCTCGAATTTTAAAGGTCTCCGAGAGCTCATGATATTCGAAGTCAGGATCAGGTAGACACACGTAACGATTGATCAAAGTATCAACGTTGGATTTCGTGTCATAACTCATTCCACCACTCACAAGTGGTAGAAAATGGTCATCATATAAAAAACAAGAATAACTGAAAACTAAGTAATTGACATAAAACATAAAATTATAGTAATAAAAATGAGTTTTTATTTGGGTCCTTATGAGGTTCAATGATTCATGATTTGAATTTATACTAAGCTTTGGAGTTTGCGTGTTTCACAGGTGATAGAGCGATTATTGAATTCCAGGAGATGTGCATAGAGCACGTAAATCTGTTCTCAACCAAAATACCTATTTGGATTGATCAGTTAATCATATTTGTGAGCCTCCTGATATTCAATAATCGCTCTATCCACTGTGAAACACGCACACTCCTAAGCTTAGTAGAAATTCAAATGATGAACGCAAGCGAATTGAATAATAAGCCCCAGTGAAAGAATTTGCAGCGTTTTCAAGGGTTGAGAGAGTTTGCTGGAACTACAAGTCCTGTACAGATGATATTGCTGTTAAAACATTATAAACTACCAGTTTGGGACAGACGGTGAATTTCCCAATGATCATAGGAGTTTTAAAATTATTTGCCATCCTTACATTTAATCAACGAAGCACATAATATGTGAAATATGTATACATTCGTGCACATAATACTGTGAAGCACATACATGAGGAATTGATGTGGTCATCTCATCAATCAACCACGTTAATACTTTGAAAGATATTCAATGGGGCCCATTGTAGCTGATACTTGAAGTTTAGAATATTTACTTGTCCATGTTCTGTTCAATATTCTTATCCTCAATCAGTTTCGTTTACAAATCCAAGTTTAACAGTATCGTGTGACTTTGATCCCCATTTGCTTTGTATTTCCCAATCAAAAATTTATTTATTCACAGCCACAAAACCTGGATTATGGTTTAAAATGACAACTGGGGCAAATTTTATTCCCCCCAAAGCTGTAAGTATATCAAATAAATTCGATTCGACGTAAATTTTTTTTCCCGATCGGAGGACGTATCTCTCGTAAATTGATGCATAACAAGGGCCATCCGCTCACCCGTCATAAATTCCCTTAAGTATTTTCATCGCCAATAAAATTTCGAAGGTTCGAAGGGGGTTTTTCGATAAAAATCCAGTGGCTCGAAATTATGAATATGATTGAGTTTTTAAAGGTCCTGGTGGCCGGGAAGTTTACGACTGTCTGGAAAGGCGTATTTCACCGGTTGAATGGTGCCTATTCCCTCGCCGGTCGACCAGAATGAGTCGTCATGTCCGGTCGACGAGACGTCATCTATTTACGTCGATATCGATTCGCTGTTTAGCGGCATAATTTACAAAGCGGTGTTTAATTCTGACTTTTGAGCATATTTTGGTTGTAATCGTGATGTCTCGTGGGTTAGTACTCGTACCACACGCGAGCAATCGTGATAAGAAAGTGCTTAAAACTGTTGTCTCATTGGATTTCGCTGTATTACGTCAAAGAAGACGTACGACAAAGATATTCTCAAACACGATCTCTAAATGTACACCCTATGATACAGGCCTTAACAACATACAAAAACTAGTCATAAGGTACGTCTTAATTATTATTATTAGTTGGTCTAGTGGTTGCCGTTCACGCATTCAGTTTAGAGGTGGGTAGTGAGTGAGTGACCTTGTCTCGAAGACCTTCTCTTTCAGGTGAACTTATCCCAACTGACCTGCGGAGGGAAGACCTGCAGTTCAGTTCGTTTGCGACAGCATGGCTCCCCGCAGCTGACGTTCGAACTACTCAGGCAGTCGCGAACTTCTCTTGGCAAGAGAAGTTCGAGACCTGCAGGTCGTAGAGTTATGCAGGTCCCAAATGTTTTCGACAGCGTGGCTCCTGCGGCTAGCGTTCGAACTACTCGGAGACCTGCAGGACTGCCAAACCGTTCTCACAAAGTGACCTGCAGTCCACCCATCCCCCATTAGCTCGGGTTTCCTTCTAGTCAATGAAGGACTCCCATCATTGCAGAGTCAATACCATTCAAATTTACTCAATACTAAACTATACTGGTCGATACTATACTCATCACATAGTCGATTATATTTAATAAGTAGGTATTTATATGAAAATCTGCATGAGGACTCGAAAAAATGACTGGGGAGTAGAAAAAGAGAACAGTAGATTACTGTTATTTACCGAATTCTTACGGCAGAGGAAGATAATAGAAGTTGACGGTCATATTCACAAACTGAACTGCAGGTGTCGCATTCATCCACGGAGTGAACTGGTGAACTTCTCCCACTGACCTTGTCTTTGGACTGAGTGACCTGCAGGTCGTCTACTCCCTCAGGTGACCTGGGTTTACACACCACTAATTCAGTTGTGTTTGTCCAGTAGATCTGTGAGTGATCATGGAGTTAGTAAAACCAACTTACTGATTTGAATTCATTGAAGTTAAAACAATAGGCACCTTCCACCTACACCGCATTGGGGTCACATAAGGTACAACAATGTGCAGGCTATGTGAGGAGACTGACGAAACAGCATCCCACATAATATTTGAGTGCCCAGCATCTCGTAGATTTGAACTCTTTGGGGCACAAACCCCAATGAGGTCCATTCAGAGCGAACAACTAATCAAGGGCCTCAAACCCCTCACCAAGGGGCTGAACCTCCTTGATTAAAAGCAAAACTCTCAGGAAAGTACAATAAGCCAACAGGCTTCCGTGCTGGGGCTCCCTAACCCCCACCCTGAGAGTTTTAGTTATCATCTACATCTACATCTACATAGGCAGTGTGCATCACATAGAGAAGATTCGAGAACGTAGATGAAGGTTGCTGAAAAGAGTAAAGATTTGCCATACGAATCTGATTGCTGAGCGTTTTAAAGAGCATGACGATTATCAAAACTATCTTCGAAAGGACAAAGCCAACTAACAGCATCTGCTTGAAGCATCCATGATTTGAAGAGTAGACACCGTAATTCGAAGTTCATTTGGCCGTAATGATATGCTATTTTTGGCGACAGGAGCAACAGATAAAATTGGAGTGGAGTAAGATAGAGCAGGTGTGCAAGCACCAGAATGAATTGGAGGATTGAATACCGTCCAGACGCTCAAACCACATCAATTTTCTATCAGGGACAGATTTTACGCAAACCAAATGTTTTGCTCAGGACAATTTGTGTCCAGAAGCAACGATCAACTTGCACAAACCGAACTGTGCAAACCAGTTTACACAAATTATCTGTGCATGTCGTCGTTGCTTTGTATAGTAGGAGTTGTGATTCTAATAATGGGGGCCATTAAGACATAGGCTTTACAAATATGTTGTATCCACAGCTAGTAGTTGTAATAGCAGGAATAATACTGTGGAGTTGCGTAGTGTTCTAGGTATGCGGATGTAGATAAAAGTAGGTGAAACGCGATACAATTTTGTACAAAGTTGGGATTGGGAAGGGGGAGAGTTCCTATACCAATTTAATTGCTGAAATACGTAGCAGAGTTGTAAGTTGGTACATGAGTACATGCCTACCTTTGTTATTTCAAGTAGTGCAGTATAAAACCTTGTTTGAAAAGTTGAATGTTTCCTTCCAAAAACACAGGTAATTGGAAGAAAAGGCATTCCAGTGATTTATAAGGGCCATGTTGCTAAGTCAAATACTAGTCTTGTTGTACAATTACCAAGTACAGGTGGAAGTGCACTAACTGAGGGTTTCTGAAGTACAAGTGCTTGCAAATTATTTCAATCGTGCTAAACCTTCAAGAAATTCTCAATATGGCATCGATTCGTTGCCAGCCAAAAACTGCAGAGCTTCAGAGCGGGCCCCCCACAATCACCACCAGCAGTAACGGACGCGGGTTCGGATCGAAATAACTTGAATTATCTCGCGACGGTTCATCGCCTGATTTCATTACAATATTCGCCGTGAAGTGTTGCGATGTGAGTTTTCTCCAGAATGCTTCCAAACCTAATGATAGGCGTCCATCCCCCAAGACGGCGAGATCCCGAGAAGAAAATGAGGCGGCGGACCGTTTCGCAACACACCTTTCTGTCCCGCGCGAAGAGCTGGGATGGTTCCTAAAACGTGTAATTTAGAGAAAGGAGGAGGTCATTAAATAATGGCTCTGGTGTCCTAAGATACAGATTAAGACGGGATTTGAATCTATCAAACATGTTTAACAAATTTGTGGAGGGTCTCCGGGCCTGCTACCTCTCGGTTTGATAACCTTTCGCTAGCTCTTCCTGGAGTTAGACGGACAAAAAGGATTAGTTTTTCAATTTCACTAGTCCCCCGACTCAATAGCCTTGAGCTGCATAAATCAGTTTTATACGCCGGTTTTTTTGTGATTAATGAATAACCATTATTGTATTTTTTCAATGGGTCGTCTAAAATCTTGAAAAACAGTCTCACTGTTGCTAAGAGGAAGAGATGAACAAAAATAATGCCAACCGTTACTCTGTTACGTCACGTAGTAGGAGCTAGTTTGAAATCCGATGATATGGTGTGGACGATTGGAGAAATCCGACGAATTCCAACGGTAAGAAAACTTTAGATGTGAATCTCCAATATAAACTTATAAGAACTGGAACACATGGGAATCCATAACAGGCGAAGGGACCAGGACGGATTGACTTAAGTCAATCTTGAAAACCATCAAAATCTTGGGCAAATCAAGGGAAAAAAACGCTGCAAATTCTTTCACTGGGGTTCATTATTCAATTGGCTTGCGTTCATGATTTGAATTTATACTAAGCTTTAGAAGTGCGATGTTTCATAGGTGATAGAGCGATTATTGAATTTCAGGAGATATATGATAGAGCACGTAAAGGTGTTTCAGATTGAAAATACCTAGGATTGATCAGTTGATCATATTTGGTCCTACTGAAATTCAATAATCGCTCTATCACCTGTCAAACACGCACACTCCAAAGCTTAGTACAAATTCAAATCATGAATCATTGAATAATAAACCCCAGTGAAAGAATTTGCAGCTTTTTTTATGGTTATCAGAATGCTTCAACCCATGTATCGGGTACAAAGCCTTTTAGGAGTTCACTCCAGTATCCACATTACTGAATCACTACATCACTACGTCACTAGGTTACTGATATCAACACAAAAACAATAATAAACCAAAATAACGAGAATGTAGGCACCATAAATCGGGCCATAGATCGGGAATGGTTCGAAAGTTCTTCAAAAAAATTCCACATTTAGGCCGCCTTGACTTTTTTTGAGGTTTTTAGGGATTTTACAAAACGTTGACAACCCTTAAAGGGCACTTTAAATTAAGTGAGAGAGCTGGCTCAAGAATTGGGGCGTCTGTCGGACCAATATTGATTTTTCCTGAAAATGTCAGATTTTTTGCTCCAGCCGTTTGGGAGAAATCGTGCGTACGGCGTACGGACGGAAAATTTTTATTGCAGATTCGGATTCTACACCCTTTGAAACGTAAACCACGGAATTTTCAGGGGGGGTTAGAATTTTTTTTTCCAGAGCGATTACCATGGTTTATTATTGAATAATAAACCAATATGGGAGTACACTACAAGGATCTACTTTTTCGAATTTGAAGTACCCACTTCTATTATTTAATCTATGAACAAATGGTTTGTGAAACCATTGAATTTGTAGGTATGTATTATAATTTACTGGATTTTAAGAATGCTGAAATGTTGTTCATGAAATCATTGCACTCCCCACAATGTCGCATGCACAACCTTCGTAGAAGCCTGAAAGCTGGAACTGAGGAGTCAACGGAATATCTGATGCACACAGGAAATTATGCTGGAGGAAATGATCGCGAAACATGGCGGTATTATGAAAGGCCACTAGAAGAAACGACTTTGGCGTTTTAAGTTATATAGAACACAGTTTTTCCATATCATCGAGTTTGACGATACGAGGACGTTTAGATATTTAGATCTAAATCTAGATATCAGAATCAGATATTTAGATCTTAATTCAATAGAATCTAATATATAGTTGTATATCAGAGATAGGAAATTCTGGTTGTTAATCACAGATTCTTCAGCAAGACATCTTCTTGACTCAACAAGCTTAGAAAGCTACAAACCACCTGAAAATGTATATGTGATTACAAACACACGAACAAGACCCAATAATGCGGGCCGATAAAGCTTTTGAAAGGTGCTTACCTCGTTTTCTTCATCTTCGTGGTACTCCTCCTGCCCACTCCTGCAACATAGAGAAAAGTTTCAACAATCAATTAAATGCGTCAGATGCTAATAATTATAATATGAGTGCTTATTTTATCACATAATATTCATACTGGTTTTATGTTTAATGAATCTCTGCTGAGGTCAAACCTCTACGATTAAGGATCTCCAGCCTACAGGAATTGACACTTTGTTCCACATTACGTGCAAAGAAGAAATATGCAAATAATAACTAATAGATACGTGGCGAAGAAAAATCTGTAAGTGTAGAAACGGGGATTTTATATATACAAAATTTAAAGGAATGTGTTCATGTATTTCTTATGTCTATCTCGGAGCGTTGTTCTAGAAGCAGTTTAGCGATGTTGGATACGTACCTTTCGCAGAACGTTTTTCATTGGGTGATGCAGAAGCGAGAGATACATGATAACCTCATTCTACATCGTGATGTGGTAGCTAAGAAGATAGCAGGTGCTCTCACATCCAACGGCTGCAATGTGGTAAGGGAGATACTTTACCACATGCTATAACACAGGGGCCAGAAGCAGGATATTGTTTCCATTAAGCCCGATGGGCCTGCCATTATCCTGGATGTACAGGTTCTCAGTGGCAGCATGGATATAGAGCAGACCTCACGGGCCAAGATAAATGAATACGAAAGAAAAGCAGCCAGAGATAACTCAAATATCGTCAAGATCATGGCTGTGGCAGTGACACACCTCTGGGTGCGGTAGTACGAAATTGCCACATTGTTAATCGAATTGGCTATCCTAGTGACCGTGCTACATGGTACCACCAACCAAGGCGGCCTAAATTTGGACTTTTTTTGAAGAACCTTCCATGAGGAATCGAATGAGCCCTTCCCCAGGTCCGTAGCTCAAACCATTCCCGATTTATGGTACCAACATTTGCGTTATTTTGGTTAATTATTGTTTTTGTTTTGATTGCAGTAAACTAGTGATGTAGTGACGTGGATACTGGAGTGAACTCCTAAAAGGGTTTATAGCCGATACACGGTTGCATATTCTGATAAATATAAAAAAAAAATAAATAAAACGCTGTAAATTCTTTCACTGGGGTTTATTATTCAATTGGCCTGCGTTCATGATTTGAATTTCTATTAAATAGAAATGAATGTTCTGAATAGACTGTTCTAACCAAATAGGTATTTTAGTTGAGGACAGATTTACGTGCTCTATGCATATCTCCAGAAATTCAATAATCGCTCTATCCTGTGAAACAGGGACACTCCAAAGCTTATAATTCAAATTGTGAACGCATTTTAATAATAAACCCCAGTGGAAGAATTTGCAGCGTTTTTGTTGTGTTTTTCTTTCTTGATTTGAGTTTCCATGATGACAAAACATGTTTAATAATCACAATGAAATGTTTTGAAATTTTTCAACTTCCGAAACGACGATTATTACAAAACATGATAGGTTACTCTTCAAGTAACAAAAATGGTTTGGTCCAATGTTTTGCTGTAGATTTTGAAGCTTGAGATACACCAAATGTTATGAAGAACAGCTTGAATAAGCATCATGGAACACAACATACATTTAGTAAGTAGTGGGAAGCCTCTCATGGTGTCATGGTATTGCTATGCACATAAGAAATGACCTCTTTTTGAATTAAGGTCTTCAGCACTGCTCATCCACTATCCGTAGGGATATTTCATCGATGGGCATCCGTGTAAAATCAATTGTACCATCACCAGCTAAGCCTCGGAATCCAAGCGCGTAACTGTACAAGAAGGAGACGTCCGTGAGGACACTATCCGTATCCACCCGCCTCGGAGCTCTCCGACCTTAGTTGCATCCTTGAATTTATGGGAATTCCGCTCGACCGTTCTAATTGACCGAAAACGTTTCGTCGGGCTCCCACTTCCGAAAACCGGTCCACACGTCCGAGTCCTTTCGAAAAGGAAAAATCAAAAATAAAACGCCTCCCAAAGAGAAAATGTCAGTTCATTTATTCGAAGAGTGGATTCCCCACGGAAGGGAGTGCTCTAATGAGATCGGGCCTCAGTATCTGATCGTTTTAAGGGAGATTTTTCGTAGCTGGGATTAGCCTTCGGAGATCTTTTTGAGAGAATTAATCGTCACTCTTGTCCCACCGATTACCGGAAAGTAATAGTTACATCTAGGTCTGTGTGGCATCCTAATTCACAGCTTTCAGCATAAATCTCTAGGAAGCCTGAAGGTGAAAAGGCAATTTATAACCCTTACACAACCTTTAAGCGTTTCAATTCATTCCATGTTTGTCTCATTCAAACTTGGTTCTATGATAGAATCGAAAATCTGAGAACACTTAAAAGTGTACATTAATAGCCCCTGTCATCACGTTGGGCCTCTTTCCTGCGAAACTACAGATTAAAAGCATTTGCTGTTCGAAAGAGGCGGTCATTTGTATAGCTTGTAAAACATATTAATCATTTTGTTTATAGAAGATTTGTACAGGGCTATTCAGGATATTAATTTCTTTTCCGTTCACAAAAGTCCTTGCTAATGCTTCAATAGAGAAAATGTTCAGAAATTTTCTGAGGTATGCCTTAAATTGCAATTTCTCCGCATCTCTTTTATTACTTTTATGGATTGTGATGGTATCATATTAGAAGGCAAGCTCTGATCGAACTTTGTTACATTTTTAGCATTCGTTTACCAGACAAAATGCAAAGTGCTTGGAATAGAACAGGTGTGATAAGGAAGAGATTGCCAACGGATAGAAATAGATATTCCAATGGGGGGAAGTGTTGGGAGGAACAAATCCGCTATCTGGTGTGGGCCGCTATTCTGACAAGAGCGCCGAGAAGGTAGCTCTTCCTCCGATATCTTATTTTGCCTTCCACTCGAAAGTCAAACAAAGTAAATTAAGTGGTTTGGCGCAGTGAATCAATCGGAATACTCCAAGCTGGAATGTTATTCGAAGGATTAAAACGACAGGATTATAATCAGCGTTTCACCAGACTCACTTGCATCTGTTACATTTCACCTCTTTTATTCCTGGGTCGTTGAATGATGGAGATACCATTCATAGTTCTGTGGGAAGTTTCAAAATGACCATGGAATATTCTCACCATTTCGACATTGAATTCCTTTCCTCCCAAAATACAGCTTAAGCTACACAGAAATAAGTTTAGGCATCTGATTCCCACATTGCCATTGTTGTCCTCAAAAAGGGTACAAAACATCATTACAGAGAGTGTTCGCCTTCAATGTTCATTATTTCATTAACTGTCTCTCGAATCCGTAGGTTTGTGAAGGATATTCCACGTTATCTAGACTATTCAGTACATCCAGAATGTATACTTGTTTTCTATTCTTGTTATTCTATTCTTTTTTGGTAAACAACACATAAGTTTGTATATAACATAAGTTTTGTAAAATCCGTCCGTCCGCCGTAAAAAACCTGAAGCAAAAAAGCTGAAATTTTCAGTAAAAAAGTCAAGACTTAATTTAAAGTGCCCTAAAGGGTTGTCAAAGTTTTGTACTCTTTTTTGAACACCCCACGAGGAATCGAATGAGCCCTTCCCCAGGTCCGTAGGTCAAACCATTCTCGATCTATGGCTCGATTTATGGTGCCAACATTCGCGTTATTTTGGTTTATTATTGTTTTTGTTTTGATATCAGTAACCTAGTAATTTAGTAAACGTGGATACTGGAGTGAACTCCTAAAAGGGTTTATAGCCGATACACGGGTTGAAGTATTCTGATAACCATTAAAGAAAATCTGCAAATTCTTTCACTGGGGTTTATTATTCAATTGGCTTGCGTTCATGATTTGAATTCATACTAAGCTTTGGAGTGTGCGTGTTTCACAGGTGATAGAGCGATTATTGAATTTCAGGAGGTATGCATAGAGCACGTAAATCTGTTCTCGACCAAAATACCTATTTGGATTGATCAGTTGATCATATTTGTGTGCCTCCTGAAATTCAATAATCGCTCTATCACCTGTGAAACACGCACACTCCAAAGCTTGGCAATTGAATAATGAACCCCAGTGAAAGAATTTGCAGCGTTTTTCACTACAACTTCAAACAATGAGACAGTTGATTAGGATGCAAGGTTTCAACGGTGTTTTGCCGCAAATTCAAGGTTGATCAAATATTTTTGCCGTGTTGAATGACCAAACACACCTACACACGCTAATGCAATTTCTCTCACTCCTCAAGAAAGAATTTCAACTGAATGTCCAGGAGAAACTTATTGCCTGGAATTAGTTGGGGGATTTATTCCTGAAGCTGCATATTCAAGTCTCCTTTTAAAATGTATGATCCATACCTGTTAAGATCTATCCTAAGTAATGGACGATCTATTCTGATTTTATTGAAGGTCTGAAATCAGATGACGGGATATGGCGGAACCAAGAAAACGAATTTCCATTCCTACCGTCGACCTAATGCATTCACCGACGAAGTCGTATATTTTCATCAAATCCAAAACGCGAACGGCGATAGAAACAGAAATCTCTCCCAAGAGGAAAATAATACCAACCTGCCCGCAATTTATAGAGGCTCTCCGATGCCTATCCTTAAATGCAAATAGTCCGCCCGCCTAGTGTCAGAAAAAGTCATGTATGCAGATATGGCAAAAAGAGCAATGTCCTTTCTCGAAACCAACAAAAATAGTCAACAACAGGCTATAAATCACGGCAAAGAAAATCGCACAAATCACTAAATAGATAATCCACCTTCTTTAAAGCCCTCTTTTTTTCTCTTATACTCGTATTGTAAAATGATTTGCAAATCTACTATCTGTATCTCTTTTCCAGAAAAAAGGACGTAATTCTTGAATGTACATAGCTAATATTTTAATGGGTCAAGCTCGTCTGGTTAGTTTAAAGGAGGTTACTTGTGTAATGAAATGAACTGATGGTTCACATGTGATAAGGCCGATTGATTTATCGGAATACATAATTACTCTTACTTGCTAATAAAGCAGTTTGTTCAGCGCATTACCTGTTTTACTAGTCACTGTGGCCAATTATTTTCAATAATGAACCACAACTGAGAAAAACGATTTTCAACCCTCTCCCCTACATCCCTGTCAAAACCCATTGAATGTAGCGAACAAGTAAAACAGATTCAAACTTTTCTTCGACCCTATTGAACCAAGAAACTATGAAATTTTGGTTTAAAAAAAAAAAAAAACAAAAAAAAAAACACACATATGAGGTACCATTTCGATTAAGTTCTCGGCATCACTTGCGATCACTGTACGAACTGAAAAAGGCTTAATACACTGGGAGATCTCAGAATTTTTGAAATGAGAATAAAAGAAATAATAATAATTTGTTTTATTTGAGTTAAATGCTGTACGTTTCCTTTCGTTCTCTCTAAGAAAGTGAAGTTTGGCAGAAAAAACGCTGCAAATTCTTTCACTGGGGTTTATTATTCATTTGGCTTGCATTCTTGATTTGAATTTCTACTAAGCTTTAGAGTGTGCGTGTTTCACAGTGATAGAGCAATTATTGAATTTCAGGGGATATGCATAGAGCACTTCAATCGGTTCTCAACCAAAATACCTATTTGGATTGATCAGTTGTTCATATTTGTGTGCTTCTTGAAATTCAATAATCGCTCTATCACCTGTGAAACCCGCACACTCCAAAGCTTAGTAGAAATGCAAATCATGAATCATTGAATAATAAACCCCAGTGAAAGAATTTGCAGCGCTTTTTCAAGAGCGATTACAGTTGAAAAATATTCTATTTGAACATTCTAAATTTCGTAAGACGGAGCATGCATATCAGAATGCTTCAACCCGTGTATCGGCCCTTTTACGAGTTCACTCCAGTATCCACATTCACTACATCACTAGGTTACTGCTATCAAAACAAAAAAACTAGGTTACTGCGATAAAAAAAAAACAACGCCATAAATCGGGCCATGCATCGGGAATGGTTTGAGCTACGGACCTGGGGAGGGGTTCATTCGATTCCTCGTGGAAAGTTCTTAAAAAAAAGTACAAATTTATGTCACCTTGACTTTTTTTGAGGTTTTTAGGGATTTTACAAAACTTTGACAACCCTTAAAGGGCACTTTAAATTGAGTGAGAGTGCTGGCTAAAGAATTGGGGCGTTATAGGACCAATATTGATTTTTTTTTTAATTTGATTTTTTGAAAATTTCAAATTTTTTGCTGCAGCCAACTATGCGTCAATACTACAGTATTCTGTTGCGTAGAATAATATCAAAATCTCAGTTGATTTTGGGAAAAAATCGTCTTCTTCACAGAACAACTTCTCAAGTCTCAATATTGATTATTTTTTAAATTATTAGATCAAATAAGCTGCCAATAAATCGTATACCATTCCTCGTCGTCTCCTTTTTTTACACGCTTCTCCTTGGTTTGAAGAAAGTTGTAGTTTAACGACGTGGAGAACCTCCGCTCTCACGATCAGACTTTCGTAGCTTCGAAGCGCTGACTTCGAAGAAAAAAATCTAACCGCCACAATCGGAAATCGAACTCGTAAAGATAGAGACGGTCGCACAAGATCACGGTGCGTTTGACGCATCGGTTTCCAATAGTTTATCGACGTTGAATGTGAGACTCATCGGAAATGGCGGACCATTCGTTTTTTACGGAAGAAATCCCGAACAAGTAGGTACATGCCAGATTTGAATAATCACAATTGATTGAGTAAGTAGTTTTGCGTTACTATTTTCAATAATCCCCAGAGCATCCACAACATCCCGCTCCTCCAGCATCGTCGGCGATTGGCGGACATAGTTTTTCTCCATAAGCTCCTAAATGATAAAATTGACTGCCCCCGCTTATTGGAGCGTTTAGATTTCAAAGTGCCACGTCAGTCGTCCCGTTCGCGGGAACTTTTTCATGTCCCGTTCCACTACACGAGCTACCTACAAAATGCCCCCTTCACGAGAATCCCAAGGCTTGCAAATGCTGTCCTAAATAACTCACCCACTCTTGACTTTTTCAACTCCTCATTGAACTCCACCAAAGAATGCACAACCAGCTTCCTCACATCTCAACACTAACATAGACATTGATGATAACATATATATATATATACATACATAAATGCAAATACTAATTCATAATAACTGAACTCTGTTTCTTGTCGCTGACAACTAAATATTTAATTCTGTAAATTGGGCTTGCCCGTATCATGAATAAATAAATAAATAAATAAATAAATAAATAAATAAATAAATAAACCCTGACGATTTTGAAATTGAGGCATCTGTTTCATTCACTCATTTTCTTAACAACCCCGAATGATTTTGGTTTATTATTCAATAATAAACCATTGTAATCGCTCTTGAAAAAAAAAAATGTCTAACCCACTCTGAAAATTTCTTGGTTTACGTTTCAAAGGGTGTAGAATCCATGTTGGCCCGACAACGCACCTAGTTCTTTAGCCAGCTCTCTCACTTAATTTAAAGTGCCCCTTAAGGGTTGTCAAAGATTTGTAAAATCCCTAAAACCTCAAAAAAAGTCAAGGCGGCCTAAATTTGGACTCTTTTTGAAGAAGTTTTCCATGAGGAATCGAATGAGCTCCTCCCCAGGTCCGTAGCTCAAACCATTCCCGATGTATGGCCCGATTTATGCTGCCAACATTGCATCCACATTCAGTACATCACTAGGTTACTGCGATCAAAACAAAAGCAGCAGCGTTTTTTTTTTAATCGCAGTAACTTAGTGATGTAGTGAACGAGGATAGTGGAGTGAACTCCTAAAAGGGTTTATCGCCGATACACGGGTTGAAGCGTTCCGATATGCGTGCTCCGTCTTACGAAATTTAAAATTTTCAAATAGAATATTTTTCCAATGTAATCGCTCGTGTTTCACAGGTGATAGAGCGATTATTGAATTTCAGGAAGTATGCATAGAGCACTTAAATCAGTTCTCAACCAAAATACCTATTTGGATTGATCAGTTGATCATATTTGTGTGCCTCCTGAAATTCAATAACCGCTCTATCACCTGTGAAACACGCACACTCCAAAGCTTAGTAGAAATTCAAATCATGAATGCAAGCCAAATGAATGAAATTGAATAATAAACCCCAGTGAAAGAATTTGCAGTTTTTTACGGTTGAATCGTAAAAGGAAAATGGATGGGAAAATGAATAAATAATTTTTGAGAACCACCCCCTCCATTCACCTTCAATGGTAATAACAGTAAAACTCAAAAGATTTGTAGCAAACCTAAGTGGGATGAGGCCTTAATAAACAAACATGAAACAAAAATGAAAACCAGATGAGAATAGTGAAGAAAAGATAAATCAGTATAACATTAGTATTAATTAGTCCTATTCACCCTGTTTCTTTATGAAATTTGAAATTCTTGAAATATGATTCAAAACTAGAGCGAAAGCTCCTCTTCTTCCTTAGTTTACGCATGGAAGAAGAAATTTCAAAGGTGTCGATATGGTCAAAGGAACCCACACTCCACTACTGCGAACAAAATTTCAGGGCTACAATTGAGTATGTATTACTGTTGCAAGACATTCTAGTTATATTCTTGCGGTAGTCTCAAGTCACATGGGAATTTTGCCCTGTAACGGACGAATAAAGTGCTTAAATGTATCCTGACAACTAAGATAATGTTTCGTAAAAGGGTAATCCAGCGTGAATCCACAGTATCAAACCCATTAGCATGGATTCGCTATACTTATTTGCGAACCTCCCAATAAAAGACTCGTAACAATAAAGGATAAGGGGTCGGTATTACTTTTGATTCCAATATCAGCACTTCGCCTCTCCCACGCACCTTTTCGTTGGACGGACCCCGCGGCTCTAAGTTAACCTTGGGCAGCAGACTATCGAGAGACGGTCGGTCGTTGGTCGGGTCGGAAATAGTGCAAACATCCTCGCTATGTTTAGACGGACGAAGGCTGGTTTATTAGACAGCCTCTTTAGCCTCCCAAAGAGCGGGGTTACCGTTTAAGCGCCGGAGATGATTGGGAAGCGATTTAATTAGGCTTCCTATAATATGCGAGAAGGTTACGGTTGCCGAACCTGCTAACCTAGTTTGCAGTAAACGAAGAAACCAGAATTATCAAGACCATCCAGAAAGCGTCGCCATGACTTGTACGCGCCAATCTGATCAATTGCTACCTAAATTACCAAAAAATGAGTCATAGTTTTAACGTAGATGAGAAGTTCTGAGTTCATCTTTCTACGAATTAAAATTACATTGAACCTGCCGTTCTATTTAGTCTAACGGGCGGAGAAACCAGAATCATCAAAACCATCCAGAAGCCTCCGCAATGACGAGTACGCGCCGATCCGATCACTCGCTGCCCAAACGATAGAACCTGTGAGATATTTTTAACGTAGATGAGAAATTTTGATACCTCTTCACGAATTGGAATTATATCGAGCCTGCTGACATTTGCAGTGCCTAGTAATATACACATCGAAAAAGAAAAAGTTTTGTCATTCGATTTGTAAATACATGAAAATAAAGATAACAAATATGATCAACTGATTTGTGAAAATAAAGACAACATCTGAAAAATTTGCTAGTTAGTAAATATTTTTCCTGAATTATCAGAATGGGTATCGGAAATTTTTGACTAACATCACTACGTAGATGATAAACACAATAATCTCTTCACGAATTGAAATTATATCGAGCCTGCTGACATTTGCAGTGTTCTTCAAAAAGTAAAATTTAGGCACATCATTAATATTTGACAACCCTTAAAGGGCACTTTAAGCTTTCAAAAAGGCTCGTCGGACCAACATGGATTTTTCCTGAAAATTTCAGAGAAAATCGAGTACGACGGACGGAAAAATTTTTTATTGCAGATTCGGATTCTACGCTGTTTGAAACGTAAACCATGCAATTTTCAGGGGGGTTAGCATTTTTTTCAAGAGCGATTACAATGGTTTATTATTGAATAATAAACCAAAAGGCTTGACCTCGCCCATTAAATATTGCGCCTTTGGATATATTAGCAAATTTTCCCTGTTCTCAGGTGAAATGGTCTTGTCCCAAACAACTATAAAATTACGGAATAATCTTGGATTTAATGTGGAGCACCTGATAATTGAAGGTAACAATCTACATTCTCTAAATGTGTAAAGAACTAGGTACCAATTGATTTCTCTATTGATTTGATGAAATGCGATGTAAATCTTGGTATAACTTGTGATGGATATGGTCCGTCGCCTTGAGATATGAATCAGACGCCTTCAAGCGTCTGGGTCATCTTTTGAGCGTGGCGGGCATTACCGCATTCGGCTCGATGGAAGGGGCAACTATACCATTCCGTCACCTCACAAACTTTGCTGGGAATATTATAGACCAAATCACCTCCCAAATTGAATGCACAATCTGGTTGCAGGTTGGATGTAATAAACAACATAAATAGGTCAGCAATATTTCAACGAACTCTGATTAATTATCGTTATGCTCATAATAGCCTAACCGCTCGCGTGGTGTTTTCAAATGTTACTGACGATGAAGAGAGTGCTAATGAGTTCCACTAATCGTATTTATTGAGTGGTCGAAGAACAGCAGAGAACCAGACAGCGCGGGGCTCTTGTCGAGAAACGGATTAGCACCTCAGCGATTATTAAATGGTGAGACGTTGACTGCATTTCTTGTTTTGTGAGCCGGACGCGTCATCAGGGCTTTTATGGGATCGTGATGCCTGTTGTGCGGTTCGTCATGCTGTGAGTTGGATGGATCATTTTGTTAGAACATGGGTCACGGATTTGGGGGTAGGGTTGCCGCCCCTGCAAAGCAGAATCAAGGTTGGTTCCGTACCCTACATTACATTTAAGGAGCCCCTTGCGCAATGCGCATACTTGATAGGATGATTCAATTATTTGAGTCTTACACATTCGAACTACACATTCACTTGCATATAGGGAAGGCACGATTGGTTTGCTTATTTCGATTATTGAAACTGCATGTTGGTCCATTAGTTCTATCAAAGTGGGAAGCAACTACACGACGACGTCAGTGAAGTAGAAATGATTGGATTTCTGCAGCTTTTGTGGGAACTGTGTGCTTTGAAATAGAAACTTGGATGTTAAATACAGAGGTTTATGGGTTCTTCAGAACAGGCATCATATGTGTGGTTTGGTCATGGATGGTGCATCAGCTGTAGATCACTTTAGCATTAAGTGAACAGGATAATTTATGATCGGGTGGTATGCTGATTTCCTTCACCTAGAGTACCATCCCCGTTCTGGCTGTAAAGTGGTGGGTTGTTCACAAAAGTTTCTCCTGCAATAGGCTCAACTCAACAGAGAGCAAGTGTTTGGTTTATTTGCATGGGTCCCTCGATTGTTTGGTTCGTGGTTTTCCTCCAAGCCGTCACCCCAACTCAGGAGTAGTCATACCTTTCTCATAAGATTTTGGAGTTGGCACACGGATCTGGAATGGTATTTTTCAACGTTCCTGTCTGTAATAGTTTTTTAATAGTACTACTACTCCTCGGCGCTACAACCCATGGAGGGTCTGGGCCTGACCAATGACGCTCCTCCATTCTGATCTGTCCATTGCAACATTCGCCATCGGCGAATCTTATTGGTGAAGAGTTTGTGTGCAGCTCTGCTGGCAGGCATTCGTAGCACATGTCCAGCCCATCTGATCCTGGATATTTTGGCCTCAATGTCAGGGTTTCCATACAAATGGGCAATCTCGTGGTTTGTGCGAATACACCAGGTTCCATCCTCATATACAGTGCCATATATTATTCGCAATACTTTACGTTCCCATCGCCGGAGTTGATCCTCCTCCTTGTTGGTCATCGTCCATGTTTCGGAACCATTGAGATACAGTTTTTTAAAACCTCACTCAATAGAGACCCCACCACTCTAACCCGTGGAATCACAAAATTGCTGTCTGAACAGATATTAACGCTCCTTACTACTAAGCCCATCGGAAAGTGTCCTTTTCAAACCTAGCAAACAAAAGCAGCTCAATTCAACAACAACAATATCCAGTGGTCCTAATAAGATGCTCTTTTGAAGTCCTGGTAGGTTGAATAAAAAAAATCCTAATGGCTATTCATTATCTATAATTATCTGTAACAAATTACCTTTATGAACTACCTCTCAATAGAATGAAAGGCAAACTATCACATACTAATTAAAGCAACATCCATCTCAAAACAACTGATCGAAAATTCTATGCACCATCCACCCCCCGAATCAAAATCATTCATGTCGCTGTTATGTTATTTTATGCATCTACTAAACAATTAAAAATCTCATTTTTGCCAGATTTTCGACTATTAGCGCACCTACAGCCTCTAGAGGTGATCGTCGGCATCAGAATGACTCGAAAATTCTAATTCAGGTAGGCATCGTTGACAACTGGAACATATTCTCTTTCCGACTGCATCCAACGCCGCTCATAATTACCCACTTCAATAAAAAGAAACCGTTTCATTTCAGGTAATTAAAATAATGACCACAAAGTGGATGAACCGGCGTGTAGCTTTTAATAGTTCAGGTTCCTAAAGCGGCCCTTAACTCAATCAAGATGACGTGATAAGGTCCACGCTTGTCCCTACGACAACAAACTTTCTTCTACTTCTTCTTTCCCCTTTCCCATCGGTCTTTCGGATCTACACGGCTCATTTTGATCGATATCTTAATTGAGCGGTTTACTTGTTTCATCGGCTAATTTATGGCTTTGCGCAACGCTCCCTTTGATTTTAGGCCCCCTAATCATCCGTAACGACTGGAATATATTTATTATACATTTATGATTATGATTAATCGTTTTATAACTCAATCGCTGATGAATTGATATGTTTCTTCGAGTTTATCGACCAGAAACAAAACCCCCGTTCAACGGTGAATGTATAAATTATTTCTGCTAAGAAACTATAATTTTTTGTCCTCTAGCATCTTTCATCTGCTAGTTTGGGGGATAGGTTCCGTTATTAATCCTCTCTACCGCCTTGATATTTTTCGTTTCTCCTCGAAACATTGATAAATAAGCGATTTAAAAAGCCCAATTTCAAAATGAAGATGTGAGGGTTCCTGCCTGTATGTAAACCGCGACCAGTCGAAAAGTTGGATATATTCTCGCACCCTCAAGTAAGTTGAAGATATCTTAACCTTGATTAACCGGAGGAGGAAACCCCTGATTTCAGCAAACTATAGTGTCAAAGAGAGCTGCCACATTCATCTACCAAAATATGTATAATATCTTGATTATTTCGATTGAGAATGTAATCTGAAGTCGAATGTTATTGGTTAATCAGCCAGTGAGTCCACTTCAGAAGGAAATAGATTAATAACCTTTCGATTTATTAAAGTCTATTCTTTATTTGTTAATTTGTTCAAATCCTTATCCACATTTGAAAAGTATTTTAATAAAATTTGATTCTCTCGATTCAATGCCTAATTTCTAATTGTCATCGTATCCTCAACTCCTGCTATGCTCATCGTTACACATCTACGAAATTGGATAGATAGATACTGCAAGATGCAATTTTCATTCTACAATTACCCAGTTCAAGATAATTTCATATATCAACGTACTCTGACAGTACTGCAGCCGTTCTGCATTCCAAGAAGCTGTGCCCGCTAAGTGTCGCAGTCAATCGGATGATTGATCATAAACAAAATAGTCACTGATATTATATATATAGAAACTATCCATATTGTAGCAGTATTTTATGAAATCATGTAAATAAACATTATATTCTATAACGGCTAAATTGCTTTTCACGTAAACACAGAACTGTCGCAGAGACCTGAGAGAACCATTCTAGCTTATTCATCACTAGTTTAAAGGCCCTGCTACGCAGGTTAAAAAGAAATAGGTAAAAACCCAATGAGGGAGTATAAAAACAATACGCAAAGTCAAAAAATCGTATATTCTACAAGTCCCTGAGGAGGGGAGCACGTCGGTCGCTCTCGGAGACGCTCCGCCCCGCTGGGGCCCTCTCCCCTTTACTGGAGGGTTCTGGGCGGTGAATTCCACCCACTCAGCGTCCAACCACCCCCTGGAAGAAAAACGGATACCCCTACTCTGATACTTTCATCTTTATATATACGATTGGGTTTTAATTTGTTTCGTTCTCGCCATATGCGAATCACGACAAGGTAAGTATTACCCCAAATTTTCCTTTGGATAGAATCGTACCAGGTATAAAAAAAGCGGGACAGTAGACCTCTATGGTTCTACAACCAGATCATTAAAATGATTAATTTTACACGTTTAAGTACCGAAGATGAAAAATTGCCTATGCAACCTAAAAATATAGGATTCTAGCTCAGAGGAGGGGAGCTAGTAAACAGAGATGAAAGCCACGGCTGGGGGGGCTAACAAGGGTTTACGTGAGCGCAATCTGTGTTCATAAACGGTACTTACTAAGCCTAACCAACTCCCTGGAAAAATCTGTAGATTCAACCAGAGCACCAGAGAGGCTAGTGCTTACAAGGTGGCCGGTACACGAATGACCCCCTCGGGCGGACGGAAAAGTGGTGATGCCGGGATAACAAAGGGCGAAAGGAGCCCACCTGAAGGTTAGTTGAGTGTTGGGGAGGGGGGGGGGGGACTGTCGGGTCGGTCGCTAAGAACTGGATTGTACTCCTGTTAATCATTTAAATGATAATATTATATATTTACCAATAAACTAAAATATGCTCTCCGTCTCTCTTTCCTACACTTGAATTCGACCTACGCGTCTGCTAATAGAAGTTGATTTGAAAACATTATACCGTCTATAACCGCGGGGCGCACGCACCTATGAGGATGTAGATTGCACATTGATGCCCGCTGATACAATTTATTCGCGATAAATCATCATACAAACAACAAAAGGCCCCTTGTTGTCTGGAAGAAAAATTATCATCAGTATCGCAGAACGCGATGAAAAGTCAGTTAAAACTGCCATTTTTGATGAAGGTGGAAAACAGCTAATGAGTTTCATTCAACGCTCAGAGTCGTAGCCTATTTAAGAAAAGAAATTCCGCCATAAAGAATATATTGTGATGTATGTACCGCCTTCGAGGCATAATCACTGTAGAAGCTGGCTTCACTCGGATTTATGAGGGGCCGCGCAACCTCTGCCCGGGTTGACCGTAAAACGCCATAGGTACAAGGGTGTAAAAGGGATCACTAAAAAAAAATAACAGCCGCGGTTATGAAACGAAAATGATCTTCAGAAGAAGGTGGTAACAGGATTTGCTCGAAAAAAGGAATGGGATAATTGAAAGGTGTGAAAACGATTATACGGACATCGGCGGGCAAACTAAGGAGTGATTGGTGTGAATAATCGATTCGCTCGCTCGCAAACTGGACAAAGGTGTTTTGAATGGGATCGTAAAACAAAGCAGAGCGCCCGTCCGGGGCTATAAATCAATCTGGAATTCAATTATTGGATTCATCCTTATGTATGAATGCCCCCGGGGGTTGGCAAAAGCCGAAAAAAACTCGTTCTGTCCGTTAGCGAGTATTGAGTCGTCGATTTAAGCGAGTAAATCGTGAGAATCGATCCTGACGATCAATCCTTGGAATTGATTCATTCTTCAGTTCTACGGTTGTTTAGGTGCTTGTAAGAATATTCCCCTCTGATACATTTTTGTCGGTCATTGTTCCCATTAGTCCTAAATATCCTAAATCAATCCGCTGATTAGTTGGGAAAATAGATCGGAGTTTTGCTAAAACCAGCTCGGAGACAATTGTTATTACCACTAAATCGTACCTCAACTTTCTGAGAGCTTGTCAATTTATCAAACTGACCTACCAAATGCAAATTTGTACATACATCATAATTTTATCGGAGTAGTGAACGAACACAGCCGCCACCGATAGTTTATTAGGTTTGTGATGGATATGGAAAGCTCCGGATTCCCGTTTCTTGAAGCTGCTAACCCTGAGTACAAGTTTAAGGATTTTACCTTCAGATATATCCACTGAGTTTTGCCGGAATATCTGCCCTTGGTAGGGGCAAATAGTCCATTTCTACTTTTGGTTTATTATTAAATAATAAACCATTGTAATCGCTCTGGAAAAAAAAAAAAAAAATTCTAACCCCCCCCCCTGAAAATTTCATGGTTTACGTTTCAAAGGGTGTAGAATACGAATCTGCAATACAAATTTTTCCGTCCGTCCGCCGTACCCACGATTTCTCCCAAACGGCTGAAGCAAAAAAGCTGAAATTTTCACGAAAAATCCATATTGGTCCGACGACGCCCCAATTCTTGATTCTCACTTAATTTAAAGTGCCCTTTAAGGGTTGTCAAAGTTTTGTAAAATCCCTAAAAACCTCAAAAAAAGTCAAGGCGGCCTAAATTTGTACTCTTTTTGAAGAACACTCCACGAGGAATCGAATGAGCCCCTCCCCAGGTCCGTAGGTCAAACCATTCCCGATCTATGGCCCGATTTATGGTGCCAACATTCGCGTTATTTTGGTTTATTATTGTTTTTGTGTTGATATCAGTAACCTAGTGACGTAGTGATGTAGTAATGTGGATACTGGAGTGAACTCCTAAAAGGCTTTGTAGCCGATACACGGGTTGAAGCATTCCGATAATTTTCAGGAAAAATCAGAAAATCTGAAATTTTCAGGAAAACGCTGCAAATTCATTCACTGGGGTTTATTATTCAATGATTCATGATTTGAATTTCTACTAAGCTTTGGAGTGTGCTGTTTCACAGGTGATGGAGCGATTATCGAATTTCAGGAGATATGCATAGAGCACGTAAAACTGTTCTCAACCAAAATACCTATTTGGATTGATCAGTTGATCATATTTGTGTGCCTCCTGAAATTCAATAATCACTCTATCACCTGTGAAACACGCACACTCCAAAGCTTAGTAGAAATTCAAATCATGAACGCAATCCTATTGAATAATAAACCCCATTGACAGAATTTGCAGCGGTTTTGCTTTGAAGCTTGGTATGAGGGAATATTCCTAAATTTCCATATAATGGTTGTGTTGAATTCTTTTCAAATTTGAAAACTTTGCTCGCAAAGAAAATGTTACCTGATTAATTATTGCAAAAGTACTTGTACTAAAATATATTCTAATATTTAAATATTTAGTATGTTTAGCTTTTTTTTTAATTTGTGTAGATTTACCACATTTTGAAGAAATGTAAAATTATTTTTCACTATAAGTGTGAGCTTAAGTGTTTTACTATCCCAGTTCATCACTGATTAACTGTTTTTGAATAATATTAGTTTAAAATAAATACATTAACACATTTTTAGCGGTTTTGTAATTTTAAACATATTCTTTGAAATTCGATCATTTCACTGCGCTCAAAATGCTATTTAATGATTTTTTTTTCGCCAAAGAATGAAATTACACAAACACCCTCATTATTAATATTATCTACATGTAAGTAGGTACATATAAAAACGTTGAAATATAGGATTCCTTTCATTCTGCATGCAAACAGATTTTCATGAAGATCAAATATTTTTGTTTTAAAATGTGTGGAGTCATGTTTTAAGAAAATGCGCTAAAACATGAAACAATTTTAGAAGAACTATAGAAGAGATCACAATGATATCGTTTTAGTTTCCAATCGTTTCACCTAAGGGGTGGAAATACGTAGAAAATCGTACTGAAGTCCACAAATAAACAATAAATTTTGACTTGGGCAAATTCCTAAAAATGCGGTTCGGGAGCAAAATTTCTCGCATATTCATATCGTCGTAAAACATCCATTTTTTTCATTCTATAGGCCCTCAAGTAGAAAACAATAATAAAACGCGTATAAAAAATGTCAAATGGAAACTTTTGATGGGGCGGATTGCAGTAAAAGTCGAAACGGTCGTGAATGATAATAATAAAATCGTTTTTATTAACTAGCGTAAATTTGCCGTTTACATGGTACTTTTCTTCTTGGTATGCGAGTTTATGAATCTTCCTTCCTCTCGTTGTAATGCGGTTCGCCGCCGATCGGGTGCGAGCGGAGCCAATAAATTAGATATGCCGTGCCAGGCTCTTTTATTAGTGGGGTAAGTGGTCGGAAAAATGTTCCGCAGTACAGTTAAAAGAGATGCTGACGTTGAAACACGCTTTAGGGCCGGGATGTTGTTAAAACGTTCTAATTGGGAGAGAGAGAGAGAGAGTTGTGAATATAAAACACTGGGCAATGTTACGAATAATTGGACGGGTCAGGGGCTCGCTGACACATTATTGATAAATCAGCTTGGTATCTTCTTCAGCACAAAACGTTTCTTGAGTTTAACGGCGAAGAAGGATGAAATTTACATGTTCCTTCATTCAATTGAATATATCCCTTAAGCATACAATGTACACAGACAGTGAAAATGTATGTAATTGTATTGTGGTAATGCATAGCTTCCTCATACTGGTAACACGACTGTATAGATCGTTAAAATGTTTTAAATGATCAGAAAATGTGTAGGTAAGAATATAATTTGGTTACAACGATTCACGGGACAGAAATGACGCGGGACATGACTCGCCTTCAAAAGGTGAGTCGACTTACATTGAAGGTCTGTCATACCAGAATAATTATACCATCGAGTTGAAATTGATATGGGATTATTAGACCGTTCTTTCTGCACTATTCTAGACCTTTGAGCGAGATCGGACTACTAGAACCTGACGAAATACCTTCGGGGAGTTTTACCTTTTGCACATATACAGAGTGAAGTATTGATTTTCGAGCGATGAAATTCATGGGGGACCATCTACAGTTCAACTTCCACATTCCCTGAAAATTTAGTCAAAATTGGATGAAATGCACTTATGGAGCTTATTACAATGAACGACAGACACAGAGACACGAAACGAAAGTTGATCAGAATAGTCTAAAACACGAAGTGGAAATTTGGTCGTGGAGAGAAATCATTTATCCATCTCCCGAAGTTGAAAACATGCGCTGCACCAAAGGGCGCTCATTAGAACATTTTATTCAAAAACCTTCCAAATCTTAATGATAAGTGTTTGACACTTATTAGCTAGTGAGGTCACAATAGACAACAATGACCAAACGACTAACAAACTCCCAAGAAACTGGAGGTTAATTTCAATCCGTCATTAGTCCAACAATCAGGGCTGCAGTGTGCTCTCTACCACCGTATTATAGAAACCATCTCAACTGCAAGTCACTTCATAATTAGCTTGTGTGTCTTTGTTATAGCTTTTCCAAGTCAGATTCGGAAATTTCCAAACCAATTTCAGAAATTTCCAAATCAATTTCTGAATTTTCCATTTCAATTTCAAACTTTTCCATTTCAATTTCAGAATTTCCCATTTCAATTTCAGAAACCGCTCCCACCTGGATATTGATCACATTCTGAAATTGAAATGGAAAATTCTGAAGTTGAAATGGAAAAGTCTGAAATTGAAATGGAAAATTCTGAAATTGGTTTGGAAATTTCCGAATCTGACTTGGAAAAGCTATATTCGCAGCCAGTTTTGTTTTCTGAATACCTTCATATCAATAAAAAACATAAATTTGTCAACATTATTTATATTTAGTTGATAGTTGTAAAGAGATTGAGATGTAAAGAGGACGTAACAGTGGTGTGTGTGTGGATTGCAGACCAAGACGTCTTGTCTGCAATTGTAGCTTTTCCAAGTCATATTCGGAAATTTCCAAACCAATTTCAGAATTTCCCATTTCAATTTCAGAATTTTCCATTTCAATTTCAGAATGTGATCAATATCCGGGTGGGAGCGGTTTCTGAAATTGAAATGGAAAATTCTTAAATTGATTTGGGAATTTCTGAAATTGGTTTGGAAATTTCCGAATCTGACTTGGAAAAGCTGTATAAGTTGTCAATACGATGAGCTAGCAACTAAACATCACCTTCATTCTTGGTCGAAAAAAATGAGTAAATACGTGCGACATAATAAGTAACGCTTGGTTTCTGAATCATGAGTCATATACAAATATATGTACAGAATATGATTATTTTTCCTGTTTAGATGAATAATAGAAAGCTCTATTTTGTATGATATTTAATCCTAGTAGGATGAAGGAACTTATCTCATCAGGATTTTCATTTTGATCAACCAAAAAAGTGTGCGTTATTTCCACGTAGGGCTTTCATAATATTCGTACTCAATTTTTTTGTAAATGATGCTCATCCATCTTGGAAGGGTCACCATTACACATTTAATATAGACTTGAACGAATAGTCAGGTTACCATATTGATATGGGAGGAATTTAGCTTTGTGGTTGGTCCTTTTCCATCAAACTCGAGCCAGCTAATGGACCTCCAATTGAAGATTGATAAACACGCCAAAATTGTTGAGAGTTGCCGATTATGGATTACGTTGGTTCACGAATTAGTTATTGAGATATTTGATAGGAGATTCGATAAGCTGGCACTCGTAGTACGGCAAAGTATCCCATCGATCACAATTCTGGTTTTATTGTAAAGAAGACAGCTGTGTACATTGACTTGGTGTGAGTTAAATTAGCCGTGGCGCCAAGACGGGACAGCAGAATGCAAAACAGACAAAATAAACTACTCGCATCATGAAACGGTTCAGCCACTTGACAGGTGAAGAAAAGGACCGGTTACAGCTCTTAAGTTGGTACTCAATGAAATAAAAGAGACGTTAATGCCATTTGAAAGTATTGAACCGAGAAGGTGCCAATCATGGAACATGTTACAAGAACTAATCACTGACGAACGCCACAAAACTATCAACGGAACGTTGCGATTTCTCGTTTCAGCGCCAATCAATCATTCAATAGAAGACGTCTGCAGTACTTACGAACTGGCGGATTTTTTTCCATTGCACAATCAAGAAGCGGCATGCGATTAATCGCAGCTGAACTCAGCTGGGGCCAAGTTGATTTATGCAACCGCTCCTCCGTTCGGTTGCTTGTAGTCCATTTTTACGTTTTTCCTATTCCAGACGCCCCTACCTCTCATTACACCTTCGTCAGACGTATTTATAAAACCCGTAAAGAATGGCCACTGCTATAATTAATACGGGTAATATATTTTAAGAGGTTCATCCGCTGGCTTATAATTTCTACGCACGAGGTTATTACAACTTATAATTAGTTTTCTAAAGAATATGCAGAAATGAAATTAATGAATTGTTCGTGTGCCTCGAAACGATTTAGGAGAAGAGCACATGCGTTATAATGAATAACATCGAAATCTAACGTTGTGGGCAAAACTTTGAAACTAACTTCAAGGTTATTTTATCAAGAACTACTTTGTGGTTCGCAATGAATCTCGAAAATACTACCATTGACCGGTGTTGTGGATGTTGTATCAATCATTCAGATATTGTTCAATTGTTGACGGATAAAATTTCATTAATTAAACAATATCTATATTAATGCACACATTGAAGTACGATTTGGCTCACCTATGTGATACCAGAAAATACTTGGAATGATATCTATTCAGTACATAGCCTGTACCTATTACCCCTCATGCCTGTAATTGAAGATTATTAAGGAATAATTAGGTAATATGGACTATTAAAGTGATTTTGAAAATGTTTTTGGACAATTTTTAGAAAAGGGAAGTGAAAAGTCAGTTTTTTGACGTTTACGAACAACAAATTTTTCGAATGAAGTTTTTCTGTTTCTATATTGTAGTATATTGTAGTAAAAGGAAACCGACAAACCAAATTAATTATAATTTTTTTCTATACTTTCCACAACACATTTCAATAAATATTCCCATATCCAGAGCTAACGGATGAACTTACAGGAACCCGGATGGTCTCATTCGATTCATAAAAATTCTTGTTTCAATTCTAGAACTTGATTCTTTTACATTTTTACTGTAAAATAATAATGATAGAGTTTAAGTCGAAATTGTCTGATTTTTTATCCGAATTTCTTAAATTTTCGCGTTGTAATTCAAAAGAAAATGATTGCTGAATGGACGGGAATGATTCGCCATTAAATTTTTGTTATCTACGCATCTTAAAACGTAAACCAACCAATTTCAAGGAAGGTGACCACTTTATCAATATCATAATTCATTATTGGAAATGATAATCCCAACAGAGAAATCCTCTTTTCCGAACGATTAGAGAATTTTCAAAACCAAGTTGTTCCGAAGTAAGTTTGATTTCACATTGAATAAGTAGCAAAATTAAGAACAGTTCATAAGTTGTTATTTATTATCTTATTATTAGTTATCTTAACCGTAGAAAATCAAATAACAAATTGGTTCAGCGGCACAGTTGTTGCTTGCAATAATTGAGACACATTCTGCTAGAAATCTGATCCAGACCACGTGATAGCATCATGATCTGGATTTACGAGGAGTTTGCGTAGTTATTGCCGGCGGTTCCCCTGAATTGAGACATCAATCGTGTTGCCTTTGGCACCGGCCACTTACAAGTCTTACAAGTACCTACATGCTACATATATATGCATATGTACCGACGGTCGAATGTATGATCGAATTTAGCATATAAATGGGTGGCGTATAGAAGGCGGGAACAAAACACATAAATTCTCCCGATTGATTCGATTGTCTCGTTACTTGAATTGCGAACTCCTTTGTCAGAATATATTATGTTCCTGAAGTGGATACAGTGTGATGCCCAAGACAGAATCTCAGAGTTAGGACAGTGTACCTCCGTGTTAGCAAGGCATTTTTTATTTCATAAAAGCTAATACATATATACCGCAGTATAATAAGGCAAATAAGGGTCCTTCCTTCGGTGTCTATGAACGACATTACTACTTTTATGCTCTATAAACATTACGCTTTATGAAAGTCCTCAGCCACCTATAAAAAATTTCTAGAAGTTAATTTGATGCCCATTACTTTCTTGTTTTATTACAATGATGTAAACATTTGATTTTAACTTGTACATCGTACACAGGGTGGTCCTTAATGAACGTACCACCCTTTAAATTTCGTGGGTTGTGGAGAAATAAAAAACACTTGTTGTAGTAACCTCCCCTTATTTTTTTGCAAAGGATTCAAAAATTGCAGTTTGAAGCGTCGCGCACGCGCGCAAATGCCCGAAACGTGCACTAACTTTCTTGTTATAAGTCGGAACTCCAATTTTTCATTTCAGATTCGGATTTTACTCAACATTTCAAGGAAATTTTACCCCTCAACCAATTTTTTTTATTTCGCGTAACCGGTTCAGCGAGCACTCAACGTTGCTCAACCCCGAAATCGTTGTGAACTGTAAAGTGTGGCACATGAATTTTCATTGTTTTTTAACGCTGATTCACGGGATGCTATCTGTTTTTTGATTTGACTAAATTTTTGCGGAATGATGACCAACATTTGTTTATTTTGCATCCGTTTTTTCATTTTACGCGCCTGTTTTCAGATTTTTACGGGGATTAATTTTCGAGATCTGGTTGAGAAATGTGAAAAAAGGATATTTAAACCTTTTTCAGTGATCAAGGGAAAAATCATCTTAATGTGAGTGTCAAAAGACGGCATAAATGATGATTTTTCACGCAAAACCAACGAATTTCGCTCATTATTCCGTAAAAACTGAGTCGAATTAAGAAACGGGTTGGATCACGTAAATCTTCGTTATAAACAATGAAAATACATGTGTCACACTTAAGTTACACTTGGAGTTGCGCAACTTTGCGTGCTCGCTGGACTGGTTACGGGCAATCGAAAAAAAATGGTTGAGGGGTCAAATTTTCTTGAAATCTTGGGTAGAATCCAAATCTGCAATAAAAAATCTGGGTTCTCATATAAAATAAGGAAGTTAGTGTGCGTTTCGGGCATTTGCGCGAAAGTGTGATATTTGAATTCATTGCCAAAAAATAAGGGGGGTTTACTTCGACAAGTTTTTTGATTTTTTCCACAACGAAATTGAAAGGGTGGTACGTTCATTATAGACTACCCTGTATATTGACTTCATGGTAATATTAATGACAGAAAAAAAACTTACCAGTTAAAATCACGGTTATAATCTTGTATAAATACCTAGCAATTTACTGATTGGAAGCAAATGCACCACGTTGCTATCGCGTTACATGTTACGCGTTACGCGACAAATTTTTCAAGTGATAGAAGAGGTATCTATGTCAAAAATCGTCAAAGGGCTCGTTAGATACGGATATAAACTACCAACAAACAGTAGAATTCCACAGCATTATAGAGTGTTGTGGCATAGTACATTTATCATTCCTACTCTAGAAAGTCCGCAATAACAGAACTGGTAAGAGTTGAAGTGGGGTAATAGTCGAGGCTCTGTTGTCAGGACACCACGGTTTTTCCTCTTTTTTGTTACGAAGGTTCGTTGTTTTGTCGTTTAAATGGCTTACAGGGTACTTGAGGTCGTCAGAAGTGGTTGACGCCCTTTTGAGAGCCGGCATCTTTTGAGACGATTGGTCTCGGCACCTAACCGGGGAAATATTACGAGGAGAAGGAACATCTCACGAGGAGGTTCATGCCGAACTGAGAGAGCGTATCCTACATAGGAAAACGAGATTTTGCTTTTCAGCAGAGTTCCAGAGAAATGCCAGTTTGTGGATATCCAGTTCATATATCTCACAAGACATTGGGGTAGGGTAATATGCACGTGGAAATACAAAATAATTGTTTATGATATAGAGGGCAGTTTCTAAATCCTTCCCTTTATTCTTTATTGTCAAAAGGTGTGGTAAGAGACCATCAACTTCCACCTTCTTTCTGGTTTTCATGGGCGCTATTGGTGTTTCCCTGTCTAAAACCAAGAAATTTATTGAGTGGAATCAAGGTTTGTGAGCTCTAAGAAGATGAATAGAGAGAGATGAAGAGAGAGAGAGAGAGAGAGAGAGAGAGAGAGAGAGAGAGAGAGAGAGAGAGAGAGAGAGAGAGAGAGAGAGAGAGAGAGAGAGAGAGAGAGAGAGAGAGAGAGAGAGAGAGAGAGAGAGAGAGAGAGAGAGAGAGAGAGAGAGAGAGAGAGAGAGAGAGAGAGAGAGAGAGAGAGAGAGAGAGAGAGAGAGAGAGAGAGAGAGAGAGAGAGAGAGAGAGAGAGAGAGAGAGAGAGAGAGAGAGAGAGAGAGAGAGAGAGAGAGAGAGAGAGAGAGAGAGAGAGAGAGAGAGAGAGAGAGAGAGAGAGAGAGAGAGAGAGAGAGAGAGAGAGAGAGAGAGAGAGAGAGAGAGAGAGAAATTTAATTTTAATTTTTTAAACTTGAATATTTACTTGCCAACATTACAGGGTCGTTCGTTTCTTAGATGATCTTTTCATAACACTTGTCAATATTTTTTTAAACTAGACTAAATTCTTAGATTAAAAAAAAGCAAGAAAATTCGCCAGAGAATTCTAGAAGGTGTGCTCAGCGGTCCATTAGCCGCTCCATCTGTCTTCTATACATCAAAGTCGAAATTCCCGACACAAGAGAGATTGATAAGACATATTCAAGCACTAGGTATTCCCTTATTCGTACAAACTAAAACACGTTCATTATTTTTTTGGTTGAATTATTGTGGGTATTATTTGAGAGATAGAATACCATACGAATTTCGAATGCTTTGGATTCTACAGGCAAGAAAATAAGCGTATAAGAATGCTTCACAAATCACACTGAAACAGTAAATAGCATAAAATCAACCGCTACTGTGAGTTTGAAATTCCCGCTAGAAACCCATTCCTTGTTTGAGAGGTAGCTAAACCTATAACTTGTCATTTGACGGGCATCCCATAAAAGATCTCTCTCGGTCAACTAACATTCCCCAAACACCTTCCGGGTCATTAGTTGAGAATTCGGGGCAGTCCATTTGAGACGTGTGTACATTCCTTTCGCACAAAATGGTAGCTCGGATCAGATACCGTGGACGTCGGGCACAATCGGGAATTCTTGAAGTTTCAGACGTAGTACACAAATTCTGGAGGAAGGAATGCCATTCAAATATTGGTAAGAGTAGACAATAGTGGGGGGAAATGGTGGCTGCGAGTAGAATGACCATGAACTAGGGACGGGACGATACCGCCGATATATTTTTTTAGCGATGCACGATACCGATATTTGGATATCGATACTTTTCCTCGAAAATATCGGAGGTATCGATACTTTTCTGTCGGTATCGGAACTTTTTCAACGAAGTAAAGTACCAGTTAGGTACTGAATACATCAAGAACAAAACTTAACAACAAACATTCATTTCACTCCCTTCTTGTGATCACCCACGTTATGTGGTCGATTGAAACAAAATACACATCGCTCCTCGCCTTCATCGATACCTCCTATATCGATCATCCTATAGCTTCTATAAACTGCTACCTGGGTACCTTTCTTCTTTCGTCACTATGTTTATCGGAATCTTTCCTCACGACGATTTATTTTTCACGTTCCACCCTTATTCTTTACATCACTTCACACAATGCCTCCAAAGAGTAGCGTTTGGAAATATTTCCGCAAAAACGACCAAAAGGAAGCCACTTGCAACCAATGTTTAAAAAGTTCGTTCGGCAAAAATTCAATTTTCATTCAAGTAAAAAATATTGTTTTTCAGTAACTAGTTTATTACTTGAGCCTTTCCATCTGCAATAGTAAGAAAATATGTGTTTTAAAAATATCGGTGGTATCGCATTGGTATAATATTCTTCAGCGATATATATCGGAGTATTGATACTTTTGAAATATCAATATTGGAGAGTATCGAGTACAGATACGTTATTTTAAAAATCGTTTCGAAAGAAGTATCGATACTTTCAAGTATCGTCCTGTCCCTACCTTGAACCTTTCTCAATTGTAGCAATTTCTACTTGTCCAAGTTATCAATTTGTCGGTTGGTTTCGGACGTCGTTCAACATATTCCAAAATTTAAACTAGATAAAAAGTCGATTTATGGGAGCTACACAATTGAAACACTCATAGGTAAGTAAATTTTTTGTTGTTTCATTGTTTTTTTATTTTTATTTTGTCCTAATTAATTATTGTCAAAAAGTAAGACAGTATACTAAAGCTTAAATTGTACCTAACGTTACAATTCTTAACCTCACAAAGCACAACACTTGATTACTTTGTTGTATTAAGTTGTACCAAATTTCGAATTGAAATAGAAGAAGAGATCATTTGTAAACCATAGCTGAATTTCAACTGCCAAGTAATCTGGACAAGTCCTCAGTTATATATCGGAGTATTCATACTGAATAAGAGTATCGAGTATCGATACGTTATTTTAAATATCGTATCGAAAGAAGTATCGATACTTTCAAGTATCGTCCTGTCCCTACCTTGAACCTTTCTCAATTGTAGCAATTTCTGCTTGTCCAAGTTGTACCAATCAATTTGAAACGATGCTGTTGTTGGTTTCCCACTGAAAACCGTAAGCTCTTACTTTCCCAACGCCTGAGGAGGCGTTAACCAACCTGCAACATATCCTGGAGCTCAACCAAAACCCTTACTCATACTCTTAACTTGTAATTACTAATCACAGAACACTCTGTTGCGTTTTGAAGTCTTCTAATATGTTGAACTATTCCGAGGTACATATGACAATGCCATCGAGTTGTGACTGTATCAGATGGCTCAGGAACATCATGTACTGGTGAACTGTAACCATGCAGAAAGGGGGATAAGAAGCGATCCATTCGATATCGTTGTTTCATGGACGAGTTCATGCGTATGGACATTTGGATGATGCAGGATTTGGATGATGCAGGGCAACATTGAATATACTCAGGTCTCACTAATGTTCGGGTCTTTTGGTATCGTTTCTTAGATTCAAAAGATACCGTGGCTACTCCGTAATTTTGCAGACGAAGAAAGCTTTATAAAGGTCTCTTACCTCAGATGTCTCATCTTCTAAATGCCACAACTCAAGACAAGTCAGAAGAATGTATTCTTCTTCCAAGAATTTGATGGCACCAAAAATGAGATAGACAAACACACAGACAAGAAGCTCTCAAACGGCATTTTTATTTTTGAGGAATACAGGGTGTCCCACGAGTTGTTCCCCCCTCCTAAATTCGTCAAAATGGGAGTAAACAAACAACTTTTTTCTGAATCTTCATATTTTTTTTCTGAGGATCTCAAATATCATATTTGCGCACTCCGCGCAAATGCGCAACCATGCGCAATTGATACTAACTTTCTTATTTTAAATGAGAACCCGAATTTTTTATTGCAGATTCTGATTCTACTCAAGATTTCATGAAAATTTGACCCCTCAACCAATTTTTTTGATTGCGCTTAACCGATTCAGCGAGCACGCAAAGTTGCACAACCCCAAAATTGTTAAATAGTAGATGATGGTGAACTGTAGATTGTGGCACATGCATTTTCATTGTTTTTTAACGCTGATTCACTCGATGCTATCCGTTTCTTGATCCGACTCAATTTTCGCGGAATAATGACCGAAATTAGTTTATTTTGCGTGAAAAATCATCATATATGCCGGCCTTTGGCTCTCAGATTAAGATGATTTCTCAGTTGATCACTGAAGAAGGTTTAAATATCCTATTTTTACATTTTTCAACCAGACCTCGAAAATTAATCCCCGTAGCAACCTGAAAGCAGGCGCCTAAATAAAAAACGGACGCGAAATGAACAAATTTCGGTCATTATTCAACGAATATTGAGTCGAATTAAGAAACGGATAGCATCACGTAAATCAGAGTTAAAAAAAAATAAAATAAAAAAAACCAATGAAAAAGTGGGGGAACAACTCGTGGGAGACCCTGTATATTTGTCTTCGAAAGTAATCCGAACTTGGAAGCAAAAGTAGAATGAATTCCTAATTTTGACTTTCACCTCCTTCCTCAAGTCTCCAGACGATTGCATTGGGCACTTTCTTCAATAACCTTCATTATCAATAGAATGCGATTCTACTTTCGACATAGAAACTGCGATTTGGACAACTTGGTTTTGGTACTGCGAGGGTAGGTTGGGCTCTCAAGCTTTTAAGCAGCCGACCTAAGGATAAACCCTGAGTAAAAATGACCCGGTCCTCCAGGTTGGGGGTTGAGCGAACAACCCACCTCGTGAAACAGCATTGTTACGAATTCTCAACAAAAGAAAAGAAACCGGACTGATCAATGGAAAAAAACCAGGCGAGGACATGGACAAATACAATTGCCACTTGGAATGTTCGTAGCCTCTTTCGATTGGGTGCAAGTAGAAATTTAGAGAGAGAGCTCTCAAAGTACAATATTGATGTTGTTGCCCTTCAAGAGATCCGCTGGAGAGACACTCCACTGATCGAATTAGACGATTATTTATTGATAAACAGTGGCAGCACCAGGAATCAATTTGGAACGGGGTATTTGGTACGTAAGGATATAAAACACACCCTAATGAAGTACGAGTTGATAAATGAGCGAATATGCTTAATCCGCGTAAGAGGTAAACACCACAACATATCTTTCATATCAGTTGACGCTCCCACAGAAGATAAAGATGAGGATGAGAAAGATGACTTCTATGGAATGTTGGAAAGAGCGTACGACAAGTGCCCACAATTTGACGCCAAAATAGTTCTGGGAGATTTCAATGCCAGGATTGGCAAAGAATCCTTTCTGAAACCTATCATTGGCATGCACAGCAAACATACAGAGACCAGTGAAAATGGCTTTAGAATGTTCGAATTTGCTGCTGAACGGGACCTTAGGGTGTGCAGCACCTACTTCCCTCACAAGGAGATTCACAAGGAAACTTGACGATTGACTTGTCAGACGATTGCATTGGTCACTTTCTTCAATAACCTTCATTCTCAATAGAATGCGATTCTACTTTCGACATAGAAACTGCGATTTAGACAACTTTTCGCACTGGTAGTCGAATTGAGGGTAGAATTGGTACAAGCAGAAAGCAAGTCTGAAAGGATATACAGTGAAAATCGTTTATAATGGAATCAGTTATAGTGGACTATCGCTTGTAGCGGACAAATCCTTCGGTCCCTTCGTGTGTTACGGAGTTAATACATTGGATAGTGCACTGCTGATGTGGTTTAAGCAGCAACGCGCAAGCAACGTGCCGATAAATGGACCAATGCTCCAAGAAAAATGTAACCAGCTAGCTCTTCGTTTCAAGAAAGAAAATTTCGCATGTTCAGCATCTTGGATCCAGAGATTCCGTGCTCGTCATAACATCGTGTTTGGCAAAATTGCGGGTGAGTCAGGAAGTGTTGACCTTTCCGTAACTAAGGAGTGGCTGAGAGATGAATGGCCAAAAATTAGAGAGGGGTATGCTGATGACCAGATCTACAATGGAGACGAAACTGGACTTTTTTTCAGAATGCCACCAGACAAAACATTAAAATTCAAAGGGGAGACGTGTGCAGGAGGAAAACTGTCGAAAGAGAGAGTTACTGTATTGGTTACTGCGATTCTACTTTTGACATAGAAACTGCGATTTAGACAACGTTTCGCACTGGTAGTCGAATTGAGGGTAGAATTGGTACAAGCAGAAAGCAAGTCTGAAAGGATATATGTACGTGGATAGAACGCGAGTCGGATCCCAAACGAAGAAGGGACTCTCACTCAAAACCAAACAGAGAGGATTACACAATTTCGCTGTCGGCTATAATAAAATAAAGTTCGGCAATCCAAGCGACATCGTAAACGACATCCGGCTTTTGGCGCCTGTAAGAGATATTTTATGGAGTGTGTTCCTTTAATTTAATCCAGGTCTGGGCGAAATCTAGATCGTGAATGGGCGCCTCCCGGGGGAGCGTTCAACGTGATTTAAAATCTCATTTGTAGAGCTAGACGAGGGTGAAAATGCATTCATTATAAAAGTCGGGGCTTGTATATTTTGATTCTTCCATTAAAAATGTTTTCAACTGATTCTGAAAGTTAACTAAACAACAACATAGAAATGGTCGGTATTAATTTGTTTGAATTCATTTTGTGATAACTTATTGGTGGGATTAGAAAATTAGCTGTGGAAACGTTTCACAAATACTTCGTTGTCATCAAGACCACTGGTTCGCCTATATTATTTTTTGTGACTATCTCGTAAATATAAGTTCCTTGACTAACCCGACAGGTTGCACCTTAAAATCTGTTCTCAATTCACGAATTAGACCTGCTACGTTTCAGAGCAAAAACGTTGAAAGAGAATTTTTCGTAAAGGCGGTGTGCAATGTACTATGATTGGTTATAGCAGACGTTTTTTGGCTTCAATTTATCCTTTGGGTGTTGCAAAACAATCGCCTCTGCCCTTGGAAGGGGCAACTACTCTTTTTCATCACCTTCTTCCAATACAGATTCTCCCAATGAATCAACTGCAATGCAATTCAAACTAGATAATTTAGTGATATGCGCAGGTTCACTAAAATTTTCAATATCTGAATGGACAGTGATTATTAAGGAAATCAGATCAGTGGGCTCAGTATTAGAGTAGATAACATGTATTTGTATTCATACTGACTCAGTCTCTTGTGAAAAGACTTGTGAACACCGAGAAAGTGATCTACTTTTCCAATAGCTAAGTGAGATTAATTTTGGTTTATTATTCAATAATAAACCATTGTAATCGCTCTTGAAAAAAAAAAAAAAAAAAAAAAAAAATTAACCCCCATGAAAATTTAATGGTTTACGTTTCAAAGGGTGTAGAATCCAAATTTGCAATAAAAAATTTTCCGTCCTTCCGCCGTATGCACGATTTTTCATGAACGGCTGGAGCAAAACATCTGAAATTTTCAGGAAAAATCAATATTGGTCCGACCCAATTCTTGAGCCAGCTCTTTCACTTAATTTAAAGTGCCCTTCAAGGGTTGTCAAAGTTTTGTGAAATCCCTAAAAACCTCAAAAAAAGTCAAGACGGCCTAAATTTGGACTTTTTTTTAAAGAACTTTCCATGAGGAATCGAATGAGCCCCTCCCCAGGGTCCCTGCTCAAACCATTCCCGATGTATGGATTTATGGTGCCAACATTTGCATACACATTCACTACATCACTAGGTTACTGCTATCAAAACAAAAACAACAGCTTTTCTTTGTTTTGTTTGTTTTGATCGCAGTAACCTAGTGATGTAGTGAATGTGGATACTGGAGTGAACTCCTAAAAGGGTTTATAGCCGATACACGGGTTGAAGCATTCTGATATGCATGCTCCGTCTTACGAAATTTAAAATTTTCAAATAGAATATTTTTCCATTGTAATCGCTCTTGAAAAACGCTCAACTTCTTTCACTGGGGTTTATTATTCAATGATTCATGATTTGAATTTCTACTAAGCTTTGGAGTGTGCGTGTTTCACAGGTGGTAGAGCGATTATTAAATTTCATGAGATATGTATAGAGCACTTATATCGGTTCTCAACCAAAATACCTATTTGGATTGATCAGTTGATCATATTTGTGCGCCTCCTGAAATTCAATAATCGCCCTATCACCTGTGAAACACGCACACTCCAAAGTTAGTAGAAATTCAAATCATGAATCATTGAATAGTAAAACCCAGTGAAAGAATTTGCAGCGTTTTTTACAAGGAACTGATCTTTTACCCGAACATTCGCTTCCTTGAGGTATCTTTAGTTGGTAGACACATAGACCGTGTGTGAACTTTATATCTCGGCAACGTCATAATTTATTTGTACAGATAAGGCGTAATAAAACAAAAAAATAAATTGTTTTCTTTGTTGTAATGGCTCTTTCAGTAATTCCTCAATGCCCGTTTTCCTTTTACATAGTAATAGTCAAAATCGTTCAGTAAATCCAAGTCCAGATTCCAGAAGGATCGCTGTCTGTGCCTTTTTGTCTCAAATACCTGCCGACACCTACGAACTAGGATTATGGACGAAGAAGCTGCTTCTTATCGCCTGTAGTAAACCCAAGTATTCATCCACATGGAAAGTTCCTTGTTAAAAATGCAGTTTTCCGAAAGATTTAATACTGACCGGCCGTGAAGGAGGAATGATTATTACCAATCTTATAAATCGTAAAGTGTTTGCTCAAGTTTTACACCCTCGAAGGCTGTAAAGTAAATCATCCTGTTTCGAGCCATCCGTTTCTTGACCACCGAGAGCTCCCCTGTGGGTTTTTAGAAGGTTGATCTATAGGCTATTCCCAACTGAGGAACATTATAGGTGCCCTTTTGTTCCTTTCCCTCTCATCGAGTTGCCATTCCTTAAGTCTCCTCAACTTAGCATTTTAACGGCTCGTTTTAATTCGTAAACGCTGGGGCCCCCGAGGCGTGGGCGGTATGATAAATGGTGGGACCCTCTCCGATAACGTGGTGCGAATGTTTCTCAACGGTAGGCGAATATATTATTGGTGCTTAGCGGCTGTAGCTTCTGTGAGTCTTCTCGTATTATGTCTGTTAATGTTAAGCCCTAATGGTTCCCATGGCAGAAAAACCAGTATTCGTAAAACTCTTTGGTTTTTCTTTCGAAGATTAAGCCTTTCAACCTATAAAGCCATCTTGTGTTTCATATTTATGGATATATTGGATAAAATACCGCTATCCTGATATTAAAATACCAGAAGGGACTTGTTTCTCATTGATTTCAGAAATGTATTTGTGTTTATAGCTCTATTCCTTCCAATCTTTCTCGATAATGTCTTACAAAACAATCAATACAAAAATGTTGATTCGTTACGATTATTAAAATATTCAGGGTGTTTACATTTTTTACCTACCATAGGCCAGATATTGATGGTACTACTAATTTGGTACAAAATTCGCCTAACAAAATTTAAATCTCTCTTAGTTTTCGAGTTATGTCAGATTTTTTCGGGTTTTCGAATTTATTTCTCTAACATGATCATAACTCCCTTAATTAAAGGTGTAATTTCAATTTTGAATATACTACTGCTAAGAGCGTTAACTTTTCTATCTTTCTAATGGAAAACTACAATTTTTTAACTAAGCTAAATTGACGAAAGATGAACTTGAAGAGGAAAACGCTGCAAATTCTTTCACTGGGGTTTATTATTCAATTGGCTTGCGTTCATGATTTGAATTTCTACTAAGCTTTGGAGTGTGCGTGTTTCACAGGTGATAGAGCGATTATTGAATTTCAGGAGGCACACAAATATGATCAACTGATCAATCCAAATAGGTATTTTGGTTGAGAACCGATTTACGTGCCGCAGGACATAATATGCATATTATGCAGTTACGTTCTCAACCAAAACTCCTATTTGGATTGATCAGTTGATCATATTTGAGTAAATTCAATAATCGCTCTATCACCTGTGAAACACGCACACTCCAAAGCTTATAGAAATTCAAATCATGAACGCAAGCCAATTGAATAATAAACCCCAGTGAAAGAATTCGCAGCGTTTTTTTTTTTTATTTTTTTCATTTTTTAAATGGTTATGAGAATACTTCAACCCGTGTATCGGCTATAAACCCTTTCAGGAGTTCTCTACAGTATCCACGTTCACTACATGACTAGGTTACTGCAATCAAAACAAAAAGAATAATAAACCAAAATAACGCAAATGTTGGCACCATAAATCGGGAATGGTTTGAGCTACGGACCTGGGGAAGGGCTCATTCGATTCCTCGTGGAAAGTTCTTCAAAAAGAGTCAAAATTTAGGCCGCCTTGACTTTTTTTTAGGTTTTTAAGGATTTTACAAAACCTTTACAACCCTAAAAACGTTAAATTGAGTGAGAGAGCTGGCTCAAGAATTGGGGCATCGTCGGACCAACATGGATTTTTCCTGAAAATTTCAGCTTTTTTGCTTCAGCTGTTTGGGAGAAATCGTGCGTACGGCGGACTGACGGAAAAATTGTTATTGCAGATTCGGATTCTACACCCCTTGAAACGTAAACCATGAAATTTTCAGGGGGGGTTAGAATTTTTTTTTCCAGAGCGATTGCAATGGTTTATTATTGAATAATAAACCAAAAAACAATGTATAAGTTAATTCAACTCTACGAGTTTCTGAATATGATTGCAATTGTCGGCAGAAAAATGTTGTTCGTTAAAACCAAATGTTGTAAAAGGTTTATCCGTTTAACAGCGTTTCGTTGCTCTTTCTGTCAATGTACAGCAAATTCCTAGACAGAGGAAAAATATAGGTATAAAATCCAATTTAGTTTATGTTCAAAGATTCATTATGTACAAATTCAATACTTATCAGGCCATTAGTAACGTTTGGTCATTCACTAACGTGAATTTCAAAGAATATGAACGTGATCCTATAGCCAGTCAATAAAGTGGCGTGAGTGAGGAAACCTCTATTCATCTTTCATTGGTAGTTGAAACGCAATAAATTTATTTATACCGAATGCTGTGAACTACTTCATGACTTCAGGTTCGCTACTTTGTGATCAGTAATGTAGAATATGGTGGACGAAGTTGATTATTTCTATATCTGCAAAGTTTCAAAAGACAAATTTATACTAGCTACCTAACTAGGCGGGCATTTTCTTCCTTTTTTAACTGACCGGGCAATTCTAATTGTTTTTGTAAATCCACCCACCTCTTCCGACCCAGAATTTCAGGTTTACGTTTCAAAGGGTTCTAATCTGCTATGAAACTCGATTTTATTCTCATGCCAACTGTCTTCATAAATCGTCACATTATGAGTATCTCACGAGAGCTGCAAACGGCTCGGACAAAATGACCCAATAAATTTTCAAAAAAGTCCATCTTGGTCCGAGGCCCCAATTCTTGAGCCAGCTCTCTCAAATGGACCATTTAAAACGAAGGGATGAAACATTGCTGTAAACAACAACCTATAACAAGTCCCCAACGGCCATAAACACCTCCGACCATCACCGACGTTGAGCCCTTTAGATCATAACCATTCTCGATGTATTTTTTACCTGACAACATTTGCGTTTTTACCTAAATTTAAAAATGTTCATTTTAGTGATGTGATATAAGAAAATGTTAGTTACTGGAGTGATAGCCGATGTATTATCTCATTAGTATATGGAGCGCTTGATATCGTTGAAGAATTCTGCAATGCACATACCTGATAATATATTGTAAAATTTAGGTATAAAATCCAATTTAGTTTATGTTCAAAGATTCGAAATTTTAAACTTGGATATTGTACATAGACACGTACAATACTGCATTGCCTTCAATACTTATCAGGCCATTAGTAACGTTTGGTCATTCACTAACGTGAATTTCAAAGAATATGAACGTGATTCTATAGCCAGTCAATAAAGCGGAGTGAGTGAGGAAACCTTTCTATTCATCTTTTATTGGTAGTTGAAACGCAATAAATTTATTTATACCGAATGTTGTGAACTACATGACTTCAGGTTCGCTACTTTGTGATCAGGTTGTTATGCTGGACGAAGTAGATTCATTTCTATGATCAGCAAAGTTTCAAAAGACAAATTTAACTAGCTACCTAACTAGGCGGGCATTTTCTTCCTTTTTTAACTGACCGGGCAATGCTCACTTGTTTTTGCTAAATCCACCCACCTCTTCCGACCCAGTCAGAATAAGTAACTGTTTGCTTCTACTCTTTTGAAACTCGATTTTATTCTCATGAACAACTGTCTTCATAAATCGTCACATTATGAGTATCTCACGAGAGCTGCGAACACCACGTCTCGGACAACAATGACCCAATAAATCCAAGTTCAAGTCCACGAAGTTCCGAGAGCGGAAAGGAAGGTGGGTGGTATGAAATGGACCACAAAACGAGAGATGAAACATTGCTGAAACAACAACTATAACATATTCCCCAACAGGCCATAAACACCTCCGACCACACCGACGTTGTTTTTACGCGGCCATAACTATTTAATTTCGACTTTATTACCTAAATGTAGTTTCTAAGAAAAATGAATCACTTTTGATGTGATATAAGAAACGTTAGAATGTATTATCTCATTAGTATATGGAGCGCTTGATAACCGTTTTAGAATCCTGTTGTAGAATGTTGTTCGCCTCCCATTAGCTTTCTCTTTTTTCAAAATTGGCATTCAAGTCAAACCAGAACTTGAATTTCAAGTTAAAGCTGAACATACCCGGCCAATAGGATGTGCAAAGCCTTCAGCATGCAATAAAAGATAATATCGAAGAGTAGACGACGATTCTAATGAATCCGAGGAATGACAAAACTATCGTAAGAAAATACATGCTGAAGAAGTCCACGTTGTCTGGGCGAAACGTCCAAAATATACAATTTCAAGACAATAAAGAAAAAATTTTTTTGAAGAGCTCCAACAACCCGTTCAAATAAGAAAAATGAATCACTTTTGGTGTGATATAAGAAACGTTAGAATATATTATCTCATTAGTATATGGAGCGCTTGATATCCGTTTTAGAATCCTCTGCAAGCACATAAGGAAAAGACACCTCAATGTTTTTGCACAAAGTTTTACCATTTCTGGATTAGATTTGTAGTAAATCAATGGTATATTTACATAGTCACAAAGTCACGAACCATAGCTGCATCGACATTTATACCGGAAAACTCGAATTAGCAGAAATTCAGCTTGCTCCTCCAAGTCAAACACAATTTGTGATTCTCGGTAGCATTGATGATTTTCCCCCTTAAAACAACCGAACCGTTTTGGAGCGCGAGTCAATGATCAGGTGATTCTCCGGGTGGATTCATTCCATTCTTTGAACTGAATCCTGACTATATCAAACGAAAACGCTGCAAATTCTTTCAGTGGGGTTTATTATTCAATGATTCATGATTTGAATTTCCACTAAACTTTGGAGTGTGCGTGTTTCACAGGTGATGGCGCGTTTATTGAATCGGTTCTCAACCAAAATACATATTTGGATTGATCAGTTGATCATATTTGTGTGCCTCCTGAAATTCAATAATCGCTCTATCACCTGTGAAACACGCACACTCCAAAGCTTAGTAGAAATTCAAATCATGAATCATTGAATAATAAACCCCAGTGAAAGAATTTGCAGCGTTTTTTTTTCAAGACCGATCACAATGGAAGAATATTCTATTTGTTAATTGTAAATTTCGTAAGACGCATATCAGAATGCTTCAACCCGTAATCGGCTATAAACCCTTTTAGGAGTTCACTCCAGTATCCACATTCACTACATCACTAGGTTACTGCGATCAAAACAGAAACAATAATAAACCAAAAAAACGCAAATGTTGGCACCATAAATCGGACCATACATCGGGAATGGTTTGAGCTACGGACCTGGGAAGGGGCTCATTCGATTCCTCATGGAAAGTTCTTCAAAAAAAGTCCACATTTAGGCCGCCTTGACTTTTTTTGAGGTTTTTAGGGATTTTACAAAACTTTGACAACCCTTAAAAGGCACTTTAAATTAAGTGAGTGCTGGCTAAAGAATTGGGGCGTTGTCGGACCAATATTGATTTTTCTTGAAAATTTCAGATTTTTTGCTCCAGCCGTTTGGGAGAAATCGTGCGTACGGCGGACGGACGGAAAAATTGTTATTGCAGATTCGGATTGTACACCCTTTGAAACGTAAACCATGAAATTTTCAGGGGGGTTAGACTTTTTTTTTTCAAGAGCGATTACAATGGTTTATTATTGAATAATAAACCAAAAGTACCATAATTTACAAAATTTTCCAAACGTTTTTCCATATTTCGACTCTTCAGATCCAACCTTTAGGGTCAACCGCAGGTGAGACGAAAATTCACTAACTTGAACGCACACCTGATTTAAACAATAAACCTATAAACTGTAGTTACAATTGTTTGGGGGAAAAGGGTTGAGGGCGGAAAAATGTTAATAAAATCTTAAAATGTGTTTTTGTACCTCAGAGCTGGACTTGGTATAAAAATAATCATACACGAAGTAAGATAAAAAGTAGTGTATGCATAAATATTGTAATCTGTATTTTTTCAAAAAACGTATTTTCGCAAGAAATCTTTTGGAGAAAGAAGGTCCTTAAATTCCAATCCCAGTTTATCATGCGCACTACAGGATTTCTTCTTGTAAAACTTGAAAAAATTCCTGATCAGGAAGCGCAGCTTTAGGAGCACCCCCAGCTATTAGAGCTCTATCTTCGAGGACCGGAGTCCTCAGATAGCGTAGGTACGAAATGCTCACTCTAAAAAACGACCAACAGTAAATCTTCGATAAAAGAGCTTCGATTACGTTGTCCCGTCGAAAATACCTGGGGCAGAAGTGTGACCGCTCCCAGTAAAAGGGTGCTCTCGACGTTTCGACGTTTTTGCAAAAACCTCTTCAGCTGATTAAGGAAGTACTCGTACTAATGCTTCATTATCAGCCTTGGTGGGGGAGACGCGTTTTTATGGAGCTACATTAGCCTTTCGCTTCACTCGGGGACTTTTCTATCGAAGCGCCTCTGGCGCTATTACACGGATTATTTTCGAACGCAGTTAGCAATTTAAATCGGATTTAATTAGGGCGGATAGATGGCGGATAAAAGCGGTTATTTCTCCGCAAACAGGGTAAAACCCGTTGCGGTTTGAGCGAGTACACTTATCACGCCTCCAAGGTGTTTTCCGTCACTCTCGACTTACGATCGTATAAGTCAATCGGAGATGAAAGCCGCAAAGAGAGAGCTAAAATTAATTCATTAAATTATATACCTTACATAAAACGTAATACATAACAAAAGAAGTAGTTCCCCATTAGTATCATATGTGTGAGTGTTTCCCGTTGTTGTGTGTCGTGTTTTAGGTCCATCTGTATTCCATTATGGTGTGTATACATCCAAATGAGCGCAATATTTCAGAAAGAAGAAAAGGAGGACTTTTGTATTAATAGCATAATGAGTGTCCATTCAAGATCCGACATGTCAAGGAAATCTAAATTTCAGGTAGAGACGAAAAACCTGTTTTCTCCTGCTGGAGCCACGTTTTTACTTCATGATTGATGATACGGCTGATATCGGTATCCTAGATTAGCTAACTGTCAAATTAATTGACATTTCATAGCTCTTAATTCTGAATTTGAACTTTTCATTCGTCTGATCTTGTAAGACACCTACTGGAAATGTCTGCTTTTGATGAAACTGTAATTCCTTTTGGTTTATTATTCAATAATAAACCATTGTAATCGCTCTGGAAAAAAAAATTCTAACCCCCTCTGAAAATTTCATGGTTTACGTTTCAAAGGGTGTAGAATCCGAATCTGCAATACAAAATTTTCCGTCCGTCCGCCGTACGCCGTACGCACGATATCTCCGAAACGGCTGGAGCAAAAAATCTGAAATTTTCAGGAAAAATCCATCTTGGTCCGACGACGCCCCAATTCTTGAGCCAGCTCCCTCACTCAATTTAAAGTGCCCTTTAAGGGCTGTAAAAGTTTTGTAAAATCCCTAAAAACCTCAAAACTAGTCGAATCGGCCTAAATATTTTCCTATTTGAAGAACATACCATTAGGAATCGAATGAGCCCTTCCCCACGTCCGTAGGTCAAACCATTCCCGATGTATGGCCCGATTTATGGTGCCAACATTTGCGTTTTTTTGTTTACTATTGTTTGTTTGTAACCTAGTGATGTCCGGCCGATAGCGTCGAGTTGTAGTGAATGTGGATACTGGAGTGATAGCCGATGTGAATACTTGTAGTGTAGTTAGTAGCCGATACACGGGTTGAAGCATTCTGATAATAAATCAGGTAAATATTATTCAATATTATTACTGGGGTTATTATTCAATATTATTACTGGGGTAAATAAGTATTCTTTCACTGGGGTTTATTATTCAATTGGCTTGCGTTCATGATTTGAATCTTACTAAGCTTCGGAGTGTGCGTGTTTCACAGGATAGGGCGATTATCGAATTTCAGGAGATATACATGGAGCACGTGAATCTGTTCTCGACCAAAATACCTATTTGGATTGATCAGTTGATCATATTTGTGTGCCTCCTGAAATTCAATAATCGCTCTATCCTGTGAAACACGCACACTCCAAAGCTTAGTAGAAATTCAAATCATGAACGCAAGCCGATTGAATAATAAACCCCAGTGAAAGAATTTGCAGCGTTTTTGTCTGACATTGCTTGAATGGATACCTGTGTAGTTAATGGTAGGAATTTACTAGGAACAAAATTCCGTATCTTTTCATACTGTTTGGAATTACGTCATTAGATATTGGCGTAGAATAAACTAAACTTTGTGAGTAAAGAATACGTTATCAGTCTAATATAACACCTCGATTTTCCAAAATCTATAACGATAATTTAGGGAAACTCGCACATACAATCTTGATGACTGGAATTTTTCCGTTCATATTTCTGTTTTGATTGATCATACCTGCTAAAAACATAATATAGGTTGACAGGCACGAATAAAAAATACTTAAAGGGCCAGTTCCCTGGATCAATGTGTATAATACTAACATTCATACATCATCTTATGAATCACTGGGGTTCCTTACAACCGATAAAACTCCGTAATTCGGAGTTATGTCAAATCGAAACCCTCTGTTTTTGAACACCGTTTAAGACAATCAAACAATATACAAACGCTAGTGACGCTAGTGAGTGTTTGATGCCGTGACATTCCATTATTCAATAGCTCTAACAGTTCATCCATTTATGGATAAGTCTATGAGCCCCCGCCGTTAGAATCTGATTGACGCGGTCAGTGCACAATCTATAGGGTTCCATCGTACTTCATTTCTGAGTCTTTGGATTTCTGAGAAAATAAAAATATAGTTTCAGCTATCTACTATCACTTATAGAGTAACTAACCTTGCCTAGTATTAGTTCGGGATACAGAAAAATATTATTTATAGTTAAAAGATCGAGAGGAAGATCTATTGAACTCCATGTCTCAACTTGAACTAAGATATTTAATTTTCACTGTTAGTGAAATTTAGAAGAAACACTCAAAAATCAACCGAAAAAAAAGTCTGCCAAGTGGGTGTGGCACATAGCTTCCTCGTATCCATAACATGACTGTATAGATCATTGAAAATTATTATTGACTAAAGTCAACTCGTTCAATGATGGTTCAATATGGTTCGATCCAAGCTCGAGGCTAAAACTTTATTTTCTCTTTATTACTCACGAGGACCATCTTTACATCAGTCCGAACAATCCCTGAAAATGTCATCGAAATCAGTCATGAACTCCCGGAGTTATGCTTGTAACAAGGATTTCACGTTTGCGCATGCGCAGAGGCTACTATTTATCCGGGGGTCATGAAACTCATAGGGGACCATCTACACATCAAACCGAACAATCCCTGAAAATTTCATCGAAATCGGTCAAGAACTCCCGGAGTTATGCGCGTAACAAGGATTTCACGTTTGCGCATGCGCAGAGGCTACTATTGATCCGGGGGTCATGAAACTCATAGGGGACCATCTACACATCAAACCGAACAACTGAAAATTTCATCGAAATTGGTTGGTCAAGAACTCCACGAGTTATGCGCGTAACAAGGATTTCAGTTTGCGCATGCGCAGAGGCTACTATTGATCCGGGGGTCATGAAACTCATAGGGAACCATCTACACATCAAACCGAACAATCCCTGAAAATTTCACCGAAATTGGTCAAGAACTCCCGGAGTTATGCGCGTAACAAGGATTTCACGTTTGCGCATGCGCAGAGGCTACTATTGATCCGGGGGTCATGAAACCCATAGTGGACCATCTAACTCCAACCTCGTGTAGTTTTTGCGCAAACGTGCCAATCCTGCGCATAACATGAGGTAGATTTAAAAATTTCATCAAAATCGGACTATAACTTCGTGTAGTTTTGCCCGTAACAAGGATTTGCTGCCAGACAGACAGACACATAGACAGACAGACACGGAACCAAAATTGTTCAGAAAGGTCTAAAACGCAAAATGCGAGAGGAATTTTAGATTTTGGAGACAAAAAATTTTCACATTCCGAAAGTGAAAACAATGCTTCCGCTACCTTGGTAGACTCGGAAGCAAAACAATAAAATTATCAACAAAAATAAATTGCTTGTCTCCGCAACACTCATTCTAGTAGTGGAAATAGTTGAAACTCGAGTGCTGATACAGTTTTTTACCATCTAATTCAACCTCTTTCGCGATGAATACAAGGTTTTTGTTTTCAAAACAACCTTTACGCTCTAAATACAACCTTTTTCCTTTTCAATACAATCTTTTTCTTTTTTCACAACTCAATTCAACTCTCGTTTTTTAGAGTGGGTGTGGGAAGAAAATGAATGGTGGAATGACAGCAGGTAAGTTGAGGACACGAGGGAAGATATCTTTGAGATTACGAGAAAACGGAGGAGGGGGAGGGAGATGTGTTAATTATTAATCGAATAGTACACATTTGGCCATCAATTGCCGGCCAAAAGAAATGTTAAGAAATTGATTGTTTTGAAAGTTGGTCAAACATTTCTGCTTACGGGTGAGGCAGTCTTTATTCCAGAAAAAAACACATCTTCTTCTTCCACTATATGTGCTCTATACGGTTATCCGAACATTGGCGATCACCACAGCGAATGCAGCCCGGTCCTCATCTGCTCTAAATAGCTCCTCAGCACTTCCAATCGCAGTCCAGCTCCTAATATTCCTGAGCCACGAGAGCTGCCGCCTCCCAATGCCACGACGGCCTTCTATCTTTCCCTTAATAATTATTATTAAATAACTGCAGAAGGCGGTACTTGCTTTCTCCAAAGATATGCCCTAGGTAAGCAATATTTTGGCATATAACGGTACGAAGCAGCTCTCGTTGTGCTTCAACAATCTACAGCACCTCCTCATTGGGGGTATGTGCCTTCCATGGTATCCTAAGCATTTGTCTCCAAATCCACATCTCAAAAGCGTCAAGACGATTCATTGTCCATGCTTCTGCGCCATACAACAGAACCGACCAGACATAGCAGACGACCATCCTTCTACGAAGAGGCAGGTTGAGATCCCTGTCACAGAATAGGTTCTTCATTTTTGGAAAAACTAAGCGAGCTGCCTCTATTCTGCACTTTACCTCACTATCTGGGTCAACATCCTCGTTTACCGGAGAACCCAAATGCTTGAAGTGCTCGACCCGATCGATCTGTTTACCATCCAGCTGCAGGTTCGCGTTCTCGTGGGGGGATCGGCTGAAAACCATGAATATCGTCTTATGCACATTATTAATCATTAATATCCAGCTTGCTGTCCTCTCGTATACAATCTACCGAGTCGAGAGTTGTGAAACATATCACAATCAGATTTTGGTGACAATTTCAGGGATTTTGAAAGTCCGGCCAAAAATATCATTTGAGCGATTCCACGCACGCACTGCTAACAAATCAGCCCTAAAAACTGGTAAATAGTGTATAATTCAATGGTAAAACAAATTGGATGAGTTGAATTTGAAAATTTTGTTCAATCTACTCTCAAAATGAGTTACTTCTGATGAAACTACATAAATTATTGTTAATATTGATTATACATAATTTCTGACGCGATTCCTTTCATTAAACTTGGAGGGATTTTAGATACACTACAATAAATAACAAAAGCATTGCAAAGTGAACGATATTTAAAGATGGAATCGTTACATTGCAGTTTGTAGTTGGAGATCGCCTGTTGTAGCTTGGAGGTGTTGACGCATCATTGAGATGTTAGCCGATGTTTGTACCCAGATCGCTCTATTGTGATCAATTCAACAACTCGACTAAAGGTGAATGGTGATACAGCAAATCCTTGTGTGACTGAAGAAGAACGAGTTTCGTTCCTCAGTTACGAACGTTTCACCGCCGGCAGATGTAAAGAAGAACGGTTCCCATTATTAACGGATTTGAGACATTGGGCGGCATAATGGGAAGGAAAGTAGCCCGTCATCCGAGCCGGGGCATCGCCATTCATAGGCGGTTGCGCAAGGTATTGAAACCAGAATACAAATAAGATGATAGATAAGTTTGTAACGTGTTAATTAGAAAACTTTAAGGGGTGATCCCGAAAGATGTTGGATCTGTGGCACCATAGAAATGTGGCACACTAAGCCAATCAGTTATCTTTAAGCATTCAGATACTCATTCAGACCAGTAAATTTTGACCACCTCCAGGGACTCATGAAATAGTTTCGGAAATATGTCGTAAAGCATATAATGATGAAAATTATCAAAGTGCAAACCACTATTTTAGTAATGAACAAGAAACAGATTTGTGAATATTCAGGGACACAGAAGTACGGCACGAAACGGTAAACAAAATGTTTATTATTGAAGTACCAAGGAAACCTTTGTTCGTAGTTCATTGGTCTACCCTGATTCATTCTTAGTATAGCCAGGGTAGGGTAGTAAAATAAATTTGCCCCCCCCCCCCCCCCCATAAACCCGAAATCTCATGACTCATACCATCTTAATATACCAATGAACCAAAATATAAATATAATTAATTTGATTTATTCACAATGTATAAACTCTTTTACTAAAAGGAGTTTGGGGTAAGTAAGTGCTCAATGTAAAATACCATTTAATTTTTATTAAATTTAACAAACTAATAGATGATAAATAAATTTTTGTACGAAATGGAAGCCCTAAACAAACTTTAAAATGAAAATTGTCGGGCTTTTTTTGCTGCAAATGTTTTAATGATACCATCAAAAGATAGTGCTGAAGCTATTTTGTGCTGACTAAGCCAAGTTGCTTAGTCGTTGTTGTCCTGTCAAGTTCCTGATGTAATTTTTTATTATCCTTAGTTTTCCAAAACTTCTTTCATTCGATGCTACACACACGGGTATTGTAAGAAAAATTCTCAAAGCTGTGGTAATATTGGGATAGGCGTCATGGAGGCCGTTTTATGCAAAGATAAAACTTCTTCGAACATTCGATGCCTAAAAAAAAATACACACACGAAGGATTGTAAACAAATTCCTCAAACGAATCCGTGGAATAACTTGGCGTTAATATAGTTTTTCGGTTGCTAAGTTAAATCCACAGGTAGAACGGCAATGAACGAATGTAGAAATTTAATGTCTTACGTGTCTCAGCAATGTCCATTGTTGAATAAAAGCAATATTCGCGCTACACACACCTTTAACATAATGAATGGCGTCGAATAAAGATAATCCCTTGCCGATTATCAGGCACTTGCGTAAACATGACTGATTCAGTCATATTTGTTTGTAAACACGGTATGGAGGAAAATATTAGTATTTACAATCTATAACTAATAATAAAGAGCCACTTTCCAGTTTGTCCACCTAAATTGGTGATTTAGCTCGCCTCGCGAAGTATACATTTTCTATATCCTTCCTTGTAGGCCTATTGCATTCCTCATTTATATTATTTTTCCTTTTAGTAAATATTTTCAAATTTACTTTAAGCGGTCATAATATTTAAAAGAACTTGGTAAGCTGTCACTTTTTTGCCTATTTGGGGCCCCTCTAACTTTTTAGGGGGGAGGGGGAGGGGGGGGCCTAGTTAAGTCCCTGGGTATAGCCTTCATTAAAGATGAATAACTAAAAATGTTCAGAGGAATTATCTACTGTGGAAAACCAAAAAAGGAATAAATGAAATAAAAGAATAAAAGAAAACTACAGCTAATCTCCTGATCACCCAGACTGCGTGATTGATCTCTCAAAGTTGACGTACTTACTGATATCTTTAATTAGTTTATAGGTTATCAATATTGGTTAGAATTAGTCCAATTAGCATGTATAAGCTAGAAATTAGTGTTACATTTTCTGTATTTATATAGCTTTTCCAAGTCGAATTGAGCATTTTCCAAGTCGAATTGAGAATTTTCCAAACCAAATTGAGATTTTTCAAAACCAATTTGAGAATTTTCGAAACCAATTTGAGAATTTTCCAAATCAATTTGAGATTTTCCAATTCAATTTGAGAATTTTCCAATCTAAGAAACTTCCACTACTAAAAAGGAAGAGGGAGTTTTCCAAACCGAATTGACAATTTTTCAAGGCAATCCAAGACTTTTATTGAAATCAAAATTAGTGAAGCAAAATGAAAGAATAGCACTTTATGAACTGATTAACATTGAAATCAAAAAGCGTTTGGCTGGTCTATTGAAGTCAACAAAAACAAAAATGCGGAGTGGTCTCGATTTTTTCTGTTCTAGACAAGACCGTAAGTTTTATGAAGTATTCTTCGTTCATTTTGTCTTTTTGATTTCAATGTTAATTAGTTCATAAAGTGCTATTCTTTCATTTTGCTTCACTAATTTTGTTTTCAATAAAAGTCTTGGACTACTTAAAAAATTGTCAATTCGGTTTGGAAAACTTTCTCTTCCTTTTTAGTAAGGTAACGGCACCGGTAGTGGCCACTGCTCCAGTAGTGGCCATTTTAAAGTTTATATTTGAGAAATAAGGATTCCCGGTCTCCTAGTGGCTTCAAACTTGCAGGAGGTACAGCTCATGTCATCTTGTAGTCAGAGGTTGAACTAGGAGTGCGCAGAGCATCATTGGAAATTGTGGTAAACTTCTCAATATGACCGTCCCTAGTTTCCTCGTTTGTTGGGCTGTATCCTAGAGCTTCTACTGGATAGAATCAATTTTGTTCATCTGGTATTGAATTTAATGATATTAAACACGTAAGGAGGGCAAAATGTCAAGTGGCCACTACTGAGACATGCACGTGGCCACTACTGGAAATTTCGTAATTTGATGTGGCCACTACTAGATCAAAATAAAGGTGTGAGAAAAAATTAATAAAAAATAGAAAAAATTGTTCTTTTGATAGTTTTAGGCAATGGATATGTTAGGGAAGAGTCGGGATATATTCTAAATGAGTCCTGAAGAAAGTCAGTACTACTGTTGGCCCACAATTGTCAAAACTAAAGAAAAAAATTCTTAACTGTGGCCACTACCGGTACCGTTACCTTAGTGGAAGTTTCTTAGATTGGAAAATTCTCAAATTGATTTGGAAAATTCTCAAATTGGTTTGAAAAATTCTCAAATTGGTTTGGAGAATTCTCAATTCGACTCGGAAAAGCTATACATCAAAATTTTGATTTTTATATGAGTTATTTATAAATAACCCGATCACATAAAGACTGTAAGATGACAGCAATCTATTCATCACACAATAATCCCATGATCGTCGCTCACACTAGTAGATCTTTGTTTGATAGGTGTCAAACCATAAATTGGAAGACATAAGGAAACAGGACCAAAAATTGTCACGCAATAGTTAACCAGTGAAAAGGTCGCTAGCGTCTTGCTCAAGATAGCGTGGGAACATTCAGTTTTGATGGGTTTCACATTGAGGAATGAGTAAGCCACATTGGCCGTTATGACGAGCGGTAGTTCGTGCTTTTCTTGTATCGTTTGATAGAAGACAAGTGAAACATTTATAGGGTGAAAAAAAGAAAATAACGAAAGTATGTGAAGGGACATGGGGTTCTGATCCGGGGGCTCGACGTTGGATACTTTCTGGGACCAGGTCTGCTATGCAGAGTTTACATTTCTCGAATCGTCCTTTCAAATGACTGTTGGCCGTCTCGAGTGTTGTTGAGAGTGCGTGACAACTAACAGGTCAAGCTCGGGCGGCTCTGATTCCCGACTACTTCGAAAACACGACTACAAATAGAAGAGTGAAATGTTGCATCGGCTGGGATTGATGCAGGGCGTCAGGATGGGGTTGTTGATGCGTCCTTCGTATCTTGGTTTTTCCTGATAAAACCTTCTCTCGTTGTCACTGTTCCCAATGACTAAAATGAGGCCATGGTTTGGGAATGCTAATGATTGGGTACACAGATCATTTCATAAGGTTTTCACGAGACTGAGGAGTGGACACAGCTGTTGTAATGCCCATCTGTATAGAATGAATGTGGTCCAATCGCCACATCGTTGATTTTGGTTTATTATTCAATAATAAACCATTGTAATCGCTCTGGAAAAAAAAAATTCTAACCCCCCCAGAAAATTTCATGGTTTACGTTTCAAAGGGTGTAGAATCCGAATCTGCAATAAAAAATTTCCGTCCGTCCGCCGTACGCCGTACGCATATCTCCGAAACGGCTGGAGCAAAAGATCTTGGTCCGACCAAGAAATCCATCTTGGTCCGACGACGCCCCAATTCTTGAGCCAGCTCCCTCACTCAATTTAAAGTGCCCTCTAAGCGCTGTAAAAGTTTTGTAAAATCCCTGAAAACCTCAAAACTAGTCGAATCGGCCTAAATTTTTCTCTATTTGAAGAACATACCATTAGGAATCGAATGAGCCCTTCCCCAGGTCCGTAGGTCCCACCATTCCCGATGTATGGCCCGATTTATGGTGCCAACATTTGCGTTTTTTCGTTTATTATTGTTTGTTTGTAACCTAGTGATGTCCGGCCGATAGCGTCGAGTTGTAGTGAATGTGGATACTGGAGTGATAGCCGATGTGAATACTTGTAGTGTAGTTAGTAGCCGATACACGGGTTGAAGCATTCTGATATGCATGAAACGCTGATAATATATAGGTAAATATTATTCAATATTATTACTGGGGTAAATAAGTATTCTTTCACTGGGGTTTATTATTCAATTGGCTTGCGTTCATGATTTGAATCTTACTAAGCTTCGGAGTGTGCGTGTTTTACAGGTGATAGAGCGATTATTGAATTTCAGGAGATATGAATAGACCACGTAAATCGGTTCTCATCCAAAACACCTATTTGGATTGATCAGTTGATGATATTTGTGTGCCCCCTCTACATCTGTCTACCTTTGGCTACATCGTTTAAATTTGGATTTGGGGAAGTTTTAACGCAATACGAGTGCCAAAGGACTTGATAAATTATAGATGTTTTTATTGTGGGAGTGTATTGAGGTTCAATAAAAAAACGCTGCAAATTCTTTCACTGGGGTTTATTATTCAATCGGCTTGCGTTCATGATTTGAATTTCTACTAAGCTTTGGAGTGTGCGTGTTTCACAGGATAGGGCGATTATTGAATTTCAGGAGGCACACAAATATGATCAACTGATCAATCCAAATAGGTATTTTGGTCGAGAACAGATTCACGTGCTCCATGTATATCTCCTGAAATTCAATAATCGCCCTATCCTGTGAAACACGCACACTCCAAAGCTTAGTAGAAATTCAAATCATGAATGCAAGCCAATTGAATAATAAACCCCAGTGATTTTTCTTCTAAATTTCCGAAAATGTTGGCTATTTTTATAAAAATACCGGTTTTCAATCGCGAAATGGCAATGATATTAGTTTGATCCAAATACATTTTTTTATTAAAAAACTAAAATTTCATTCTGCCCATGTATGCATGTAAGTTTTGCTAAATATTATCTTTGAGTGAAAATTTGAGTGAAAAGTTGTGTTTCAGTTATGCCGATTCCAATAGCATATTTGCAATACACAGTTTCAAAAAATGTACCAGAACATATTGCACAAATTATTATTTCTGTTTTGGTACTGGAAATTCACTGTGTGATTGTTTTGGATAACTTATATTAGCTAACCTAAAAAAAATGTTCAACCAAATTTTACAGCAAAGAATGAAAATTGTTTCAAATTCATAGCAATTTACCCAATTTTCTACTTTACAATTAATTATAAAATCAGTTTAAGATTGTGGTAATATAATCTCGTTAGTACTATGAGTTTTGTCATAAAATTGTGAGCAATCATAAAAATTGCGTTATATCATTCGATATTGCTGATATTTTGTTGCGATATTATCGGTGTATCGATGTTGATGGTTAATATCGTTATCAAATATCGGAAGATCCTCGATATCGGAACAACTGAGGGAAAATAATAATAATAACTGAAGGATAATAATAATAATAACTGAGGGAAAATCGTTATATTATCGGTGTATCGATGTTGATGGTTAATATCGTTATCATTTTATGAACTCAATTTAAATGTTAAGTTAAATATGTTTAATGTATGAAATGTTTCAGTCCCTTACCTAGTTACATAGTTTTACACAAATAACTCAACATTTATTCAACTTTTCCTTGAGGGAAAATAATAATAATAACTGAGGGATAATAATAATAATAACTGAGGGAAAATCGTTATGGAGAAGGGAGATGTGAAGAGTGCTTTGCGCATGGGCATCTGCGCAGCAGCCTCACATGGACTTCGGTCGAGTCCAAGAGTTTTGGCCGGGGTCAGTCCCCTCGGTAGATGCGCTTCCAAGAAGGTGGGTAGAAAGACGGTTGCTACGCAGGGCGGAGCCTCCATCACGGAGGGGCCACGGCTGCTACACAGGACGACGAGGGGCTCCGCCTGTGACGTCACTGCGACGCTACTTCCACCGGCGCTCTGCGTTGAGCTCACGGATACTAAACTAAGAGATCACGGATACTAAGAGACTGTCTTCCCACCACGGACTAGACCACGGTAAGTACACGGTAGGGGTCACCCGCCGGGCGTCTCAGAGAGGTGACGTCACTGGTGCTCACCTAGCTAATGTACCCGTACTCATTCATATCCCGTTTCCAAGTATTTCCCCAGAAGAATAATTTAGTTAGTTGATCTGTTGGTAGAAAGATGATTCAAATATTATTTAATTCTTCAAATATACATGTACATTGTTGTTTACAATTATAATTATAAGGTACTTATGTGGGTGATTCCTAAACTTGG
>JAVIWC010001727.1:0-29144 GCA_031894815.1 Creontiades dilutus | reverse complement strand
TATATGTAGTAATAATTACTGAATTATTCGAAAGACATCAGATACCTTCGTTTCAATTAAATTGAACTAGGTAAGGATACCGCAGTTGTTGGATGAGCAATCAATCTGCTAGTGAGTGACATCGAAATTTCGTTAAGCGTTGGAAATTCATCAATGCTATAGTTTCTTTATTCATACATTTTAACGAAAATCGATTTTATGATTTAATTGAAACTTTATCGGTACCTACTCACCCAAAGGCAAATGGGCAGAGATGGTGAGGTTTTGTCCCATCTGTCATTGGGCCATGAACTTTCGACCGACATGCAATAATATTCACTTGAATATTTGCTTATTCTAATGAACCAAAATATTCATGTTCAAAAAATTATTCCGTCAGCAATAATCCAGAAACAGAAAATTAAATACTTAAGTCTTTTAGACATTATTCAATAGTCAAAACTAGTTTCCGATTGAATTTCGCCAAAGAATTTTAAATTGGTTTTGAAGTTTTGGACATTTAAGTAAGTTTTGAATTTTGCAACTGAAATTGGTGCTCTTAAAAAGTATGTGGCTGTAATTATTACCTAGTATAAGTTTCCCGTTTTTCTCCAATGAACTCTATATTAGGTAACTCAAAAACCGGAAACTGGATCGCAGGGTAGAGGTACTGCTTACCTCACTTAATATTATTTCCACCTGTCGAACTGATAGAAATGGACTCTTTGTCACCGCATCTAATTTACAGGTAGTTACACAACAACAAAAATTGATGGCAAACGTAACAACTATATGAGTATTCTTACATCAGTCTCACATTAAATAAAAACACACATTTACATAATAGTTATAACGGTTAACGTTTAAATTATATCAAATAGTTTGTCGCTGACAGCTATTCACTGGTAAAGCGTGATTTGTTTTCTTACTGCCTGCTCCCTAGAGTCAAATTAGGTAGGAATTTCAGTTTGTTTTTTTCTGTTTTAGTTGATTACATCTTAACACGATTTTTTACTTTTTTTTACAAATACGAAAATCCAAAAGAGAATTGAGAGGGGTTTAGAACGAAACCCATTAAAAGGTTCTGAGAGAACCGATCATTTCAGAGCCGTTTATCAACCTTTGTTTTGCTCTGATTTTAATTTTTCACTTAGGGAAAATATCCCCTGGCGATCGCATCGACGAGTTCACCGTATTCGGCGGGGGACAGAAGCGGGTCGACTCTCCGCCGCCTTCGATTGTGAGTTGTGGAAGATATTTCTATGCAAAGCACCGCAAACCTGAAAGAAATTTTGAAAACTTACTAACTTGTCTTATTAATAGCTGAAATATTTGATGAATGTTGTTGATAATGTGCCATTTTATGGTTGAAGTCGTAAGAAAAATCTCCTGTATTCATGCGTTAAAATAATAGTTAAAAAAATATATATATACAAATATGTTAGGTTTCCCCTTTCTTGACTTGTCATTTTTATGATGGTGGAAACAAATTTCCCGGTTCCTAACTGACCCTGTAAATTGAGCAGAAACGACAAACAGTCGTTTAAATTTTTCCCGATTCGGTCGTAAATCTCGTACGAAATCAGATATTTGCAAAAGAAAGTGTGCAACGATCGATTTCAAATAGCTTACTTCCGTTTTACATCCAAATCAGTACCAATTTCAGAGATGTGCGCAGAGAGGGCGTGAGACACGCCCGGAACGTAAGATCCGAGAATCAGGGAAGTAGGTACTTAACTTCTTTATCTATAAATAAAACGCTGCAAATTCTTTCACTGGGGTTTATTATTCAATCGGCTTGCGTTCATGATTTGAAATTCTTCTAAGCTTTGGAGTGTGCGTGTTTCACAGGATAGGGCGATTATTGAATTTCAGGAGGCACACAAATATGATCAACTGATCAATCCAAATAGGTATTTTGGTCGAGAACAGATTCACGTGCTCCATGCATATCTCCTGAAATTCAATAATCGCCCTATCCTGTGAAACACGCACACTCCAAAGCTTAGGAGAATTTCAAATCATGAACGCAAGCCGATTGAATAATAAACCCCAGTGAAAGAATTTGCAGCGTTTTTTTCATTCATTTCATTCATTCAAACGTTCCCTCGCAGCAGTGCTACCTACTGGAAAGAATTCATGAAATTGATTTTAAAAACCCCAGTGAAAGAATTTGCAGCGTTTTGCTTCTGCTACCTTATATCATTTAAACTGCGCTCCATATTTGCAGTTCCCTTTATACTACCCAAAGTCTCTCTTGATTTCATATCAGACCTACATCAAATTAAAGGAAATGGGCTCACTCCCATATTCGAGTTGAGGGCGCTTGGAACGGCCAGATGGGAAACTGCCAGTTATCAAGAAGGCGATAACAGAACTCGAAAAACGCAAATCTTGGCCGCATTAATCATGCCATAAATCGGGAATGGTTTGACCTACAGACCTGGGAAGGGGCTCATTCGATTCCTCATGGAAAGTTCTACAAAACAAGTCCACATTTAGGCCGCCTTGATGTTTTTTGAGGTTTTTAGGGATTTTACAAAACTTTGACAACCCTTAAATGGCACTTCAATTTGAGTTAGAAAGCTGGCTAAAGAATTGGGGCGTTGTCGGACCAACATGGATACATAACAAGAATGATATTGAGGCTTTGGCGGAAGAACTTGAGGAGACGCTAATCACCTCATACAACAATCACACCTTGACGACGAAGTGAAACCAAATGGGGAATACACCTCAACAGCCGGAGACACTCTAGCGCTCATGCTGGAGACCCACTTCCCTGGCTGTGAAGTGACAAATGCTCTGGGCACTGACTCTGGTCCCCCTGCCTGGTCTAATAGTGGGAAAGCATCCCGCTCAGACTGGGAGGTGGCAAAGAAAGTAGTTACCCCCGAGCGAGTGATGTGGGCCATCAACTCCTTTGATCCCTATAAATCGCCCGGTCCTGATGGCGTCATCCCGAAACTCCTACAGGAGGGAGGGGATGATGTTGTCAGGATCCTGGGTGCTCTCTTCAGGGCGTGCCTAGCCATGGGCACAATCCCTAAGAGATGGAATCAAGCTAGGGTCATTTTTCTGCCTAAGCCAGGGAAACCCTGGTACAACCAGGCTAAGGCATTCAGACCCATCTGTCTGACGTCCTTCAATCTGAAGGCGCTGGAAAAACTTGTTGATAGACACTTGAGGGAGACCTCCCTTATGGAGAGGCCTATACACCCAAACCAGTTCGCCTATCAACAAGGCAAATCCTGCGAGGCAGCGCTGCACCACCTTGTTACCAGAGTGGAAAATGTGCTGTCTTCAAGGGAATTTGCAATTGGCATATTTCTGGATATAGAGGGGGCCTTTGACTCCACCTCAGTAACATCCATTATAAGGGCTACTCAACGGCACAATGTGAACGACACCATATGTAGGTGGATAGAAACAATGCTAAGGAGTAGAACAATAAAGGCGGAGCTTCTTGGGGAGTTGGTAGAGGTGTCGGCGGCGAGGGGCTGCCCGCAGGGGGTGTACTTTCCCCACTGCTTTGGAACCTTGTTGCTGACTCCCTACTGGAAAGACTCAACTCGCTCGGCTTTTACGCTCAAGGCTACGCTGACGATGTGGTCATCCTGGTTAGGGGACCATTTGTTGGAGTAGTATCAGATCTGGCTCAGTCAGCTCTGAAAGTGGTGGAGAACTGGTGCAGTGATGAGGGCCTAAATGTAAACCCCAACAAAACTACACTTGTAACCTTCACTAGGAAAAGAGATCTGAGAGGCCTCTCTGAACCTCTACTCTTTAACTCTAGGGTGACCTTCCAGCGTGAGGTCAAATATCTGGGAATATACCTGGACTCAAAACTCACGTGGAATAAACACCTAGGACATGTTGCAAACAGATGCAAAGGATCCCTCATGTGTGCCAAACGCACATGTGGGAAAATATGGGGACTACAACCGCAGATGGTCCTGTGGATATACACTGCTATCGTTAGACCCATAATAACGTACTGCTGCGTTGTGTGGTGGCATAAGGCTAGTCAGGTGGGAGCCCAAAAAACTCTCACCAGTATTCAACGGCTAGCCTGCTTAACCATCACCGGAGCAATGCACAGCACACCCACAGCAACTATGGAAATTCTACTGGGCCTACCCCCGGTGGATGTTTTCATAAAAGGAGAGGCTATGATGGCCTCCCTAAGGCTGAGATGGAATGGCTCCTGGCGGAAGACTTCCCACGGAGGCCACACCAACATCTTGGAAATGGTGAAAGAACCACTGCTTGACATGGTGGCCGATACCATGCCCAAAACCTTCTCCCAACCCCATCTCTACACGTCAACCATAACAAGAGATGGGCAATGGGAGAACAAATGCTGCCCCAATGACATCATCTGGTTCACAGATGGGTCTAAAATGGAGGCAGGAACTGGTGCTGGAGTACATGGGGCTAAACCCAGGTGGAACGTTTCAATTCCACTAGGGGAGCACACCTCTGTGTTCCAAGCAGAAATGGTGGCAATCGAGGCAGCAGCCGCAGAGAGCCTTAGGAGGGGACACAAAAAAGCCCATGTCCGCATCCTCTCAGACAGCCAAGCCTCGATAAAAGCATTAATGGCACCAACCATCTCTTCAAGATTGGTTTGGGACTGCATGCAAACCCTTAATAACCTGGCAAAACACAACCGGGTTCGCCTGGAATGGGTGCCAGGGCATAAAGGAATATCTGGTAACGAGAAGGCTGACGAGCTTGCAAAAAGGGGCTCCCGAACCCCATTTGTAGGCCCTGAGCCGGCAGTCGGCATACCAAAAACCGCCTTCAGGGGGACCATCAACATGTGGGTCAATAAACAAACCACTAGTAGATGGCTCAACATCGAAGGACACGTCCACAGTAAACTTATGGTGGAGAAACCCAACACCAATATTACTGACTGGCTACTAGGCAAAAACCGTAGAGGACTAAGAACAATGGTCGGCCTCATAACCGGCTTTGTACCCCTAAGGTTCCACCTACACCGCATTGGGGTAACACAAAGTACAACCCTGTGCAGGCTGTGTGAGGAGGCTGACGAAACGGCATCCCACATAATATTTGAGTGTCCTGCACTCGCATCTCGCAGATTCGAACTCTTTGGGGCTCAAACCCCAATGAGGTCTATTCAGAGCGAAAAATTAATCAAGGGCCTCAAACCCCTCACCAAGGGGCTGAATCTCCTTGATTAAAAGTAAAACTCCCAGGAAAGTACAATAAGCCAATAGGCTTCCGTGCTGGGGGCTCCCAAACCCCCACCCTGAGAGTTTTAATCCTACATCATCTACTTTTTTTTCCACATTTTCATATTGATTTAGAGTGAAATATCCGACTAGTAATTAACATTATTTTACCAACCACCGAAAAATTCCCTATTTCAAAAGTGTTTCCTCAGCGACGCCTCATTTTGAGTGAGAACAATTGTTGACGAAATCATTGTTTTATGGAGATGTAATTAAATCATATTGAAATGGTGATCGGGAATAATTTGTTCTTTTGTTATGTTCAGAATATCGAATCATCCCTTTGATAAAATTCAATAATGGAAACACTACAAAGAAGCACTCCAATAAATTAGTTTATTGATTATAATATTTATTTATTGGTTTATTATTTTCTGCTCCATACCTTTCTTACAAGCCGCATAAAAGCATTTGCCCCGATCCCCAAAAATTTCGTCGGCTTACATTTTGAGATGAGAAGATTAAATAAAAAATTGGAGAAATATAGATACAAATTGGTGGACAAGAATTAATTATTTCCGAAACAGATAAGTCTTCGCTTAAAGTGCAACATGTCGTATCTCAGTTTTTGGCTGTTTTGAGTTATGCACATTACTTGAATGAAAAAAAAACGCGGGGAATCGAATAGAACAGTTGATTTTGGGCTAAAATCTATATTAGCGCGTATATCGGGCTTTTTGTGAACTTATCATATCAAAAGTCCTAATCAACCTGTCGTATCTAATCAGTTTTTTGTCTCTCCTGAAAAGTTGAGACATATGAGATACGACATGTTGCACTTTAAGCGACACTTTGCTTTTCACTTGTACGAACATATCAACTTTATGTATTACTTAAAAAGTGGGTTAGCTTTTTTAAAACGCTAAAATTGAATTTACCTATGCGCGCAGGAGAGAGGCTCTTGACCAAGTAGTTTTCCACCGACAAGCGACGACGCCAAACCGATGGAGTCAACGGAGCCCGACTCCCAGCCGTCGCAGTAGCGGTCGACGTCTCTCTCACCGTTGGCCAGCGCCCCGTGCCACACGTACTTCTGAGGCCTGAACATAGATACATGTGTATGTAAACAATCCAATTGGACAGGATATCGGAGGAATTAATTGCCTAATTAATTTCAGGTGTACCGGCACTAAATAGAGCTGATTTGTGACATTGGCTAGCAATTGATTTGACGAGGACTGCATCATGTCGCTCCGCATAGTGCGCTTGTAGCCTATTCTGGAGGACGACATTTATTCATCACTTTGTATTCATTAATTTATTTTCCTTTTTTTCAAGGAAAACTTGGTTTAGTTTCATCTATGTTTCATATCCCACTACCTGAAATGGCTCCCTAATATATTTTCGTTAGAACTACCGAAAATCCTGGTGAACAAAATATTTTCCAACGTTCCTCCCGTGAGTGTATTAAACATTTAGGAAAAAACCTATCTGTGCAATCGACGACCAGGAATCCCTTTGTTAGTTGATTATTAATAGAGTACCTACCTAATACTATTTGTGGAGCCTCACTACACGTTTAAATGAAGTGAAGAAAAACAAACTCAAAAAGTACAGCAAGAGTCATAAAATCGTAGCCACAAAGACAGGAGGGTGGGAATAGTCACACCCGCTATCGCCTGAACTGAAGATTAAGGTTCCAAACATTGAAACTTGATAAAACTTATTTAAACCATTGCGTCAACCAAAACACTTCAGTTTTTCTTACTCACTGAAAACGGTCAAGATTTCTCTCATCCTACAATGTACCCGTTCAAATCTCACTCAAAGTCTTATTCATTTTATGGGACTCGCTATCCCATCAAAATTCTACCTAAAGTACGTTACTTCTACTTCATCGCGGATTGTTGCTGGAATCAAGTAGAGCATATTAGCGTAGTAGCGTACGGCGGGGATGGCCAATTGGCGGCCCGCGGTTATGTTTTATGCGGCCCCCGAACAACTTTTTAAAAGTATTACGGTAGACATTTTTTAACAGAAATCTAAAATACAAAATTTTCTACAAGAATCCATGTTAAGTTCAAATTGTTTGGAAGCACCTACATTTGTAAGAGCACTTTTTCCTCGATGAAACTTATAAAATCAACACACCGTATCACACTTACAGAAAACCATCTTCAAGATTTGCTTAAAGTTGCCACCACCTCGACAAGAATTGATTTTGACAAACTCGTGAACCATTGTGCCCGCCCTCAGTGTTCTCACTAGTGGTTTTTTTTTTCAGTAAAATTGTAGATTTTGTTCTGCTCAACTTTTGTATGATTAGTATATATTATTTTAACATTAAAGTATGTTAAATATCCATAGAATTTGTTTATACATTAGTTTATATAGCCTAAATTTCCCTTCAACTTCTTGTGCGCCCCTGCTTTTAGCGAAAGTATGGTAGTGGCCTTTCGGGCAAAAGAAGTTGGGCATCCCTGCTTTACGGACACCGCATACATTGCAGTCGACCATCTTAGTTGTATGAATTGTCAACAGGATAGCGTCTCGTTAATTATTGCCTTCTGGACATCAGGCTTTGAGGTTTGAACCTTCCAAGCTAGAGCTTACTAAAGAACGCATTGCGGAAAAAAGTTTAGGTTTAATGAGTTCTAAAAGATCACAGTGGTACTCATATCACCAAGTAGGTAGCACTGGAGATAGCGCAATGCAGTAGTCCTAATGAATCATTCTACATTGAGACAAAACCAACCTTCAAAGGTATCTTTGAAATGATGGGCTCGAGGGTGTAACAGGATCACAATGTGAGTCCAAACAGTATTTAAAAACTTCAGTCCTTACAAGTTCCAGTTATTTCAAAACAACAAATTTTCTAAAATTAATAACCAATCGAGTTTTTTTACCCGAGAGACCTAAAAAATCCATTTTATTTTCTAAAAATCATTTTCCCTCTCTTATTCACGTTGATACGTGGATTTTTATCGCCCGAAGAAGGTTTTCCAAATGATGGGGTCTCACTCGATTCTGGGTACTAATTTCTACCTCAATACAACAACAAACTACCCTGCTCCATCGAAAGCGTTCGATGTTTTGGTTTCTTGATAGATCTATCCTTGAATATAATCGCTCAAGGTGGATTGATTGAGTTGCCGAGATTACTGGCACGTGTGATGAATATCGTTAGTTGGCCCCCCCGATTCTTGAATCCGACGAATTGGGAGATGAATCAGACGCCTTCAAGCGTCAGGGTATTCCTCTGAGCGTTGCGGGCATTACCGCATTCAGTTCAATGGCAGGGGCAACTATTCCATTCTATCACCACATCTCGGATCGACTATGGGTTTTAGCCATTTTGTTAACTTTGGTTGAATAGTTTCGGAGAGAGGATTTGAACGGCGGATGAACGGATAAATTTGTATTCTTATTCGAAGTTTGAAATGCACTTATCTTGAACTTCTAAGGGAGAGCTAAACATTTTTCGGCGGTCTATTACAAAGGTTGTTTTATTGAAAATGATAAAAAAAAAAAGTAAGCCAGTTTACTACTGAACTTTCCAAAATTTTGGTGAAAAATCATACATCAGTACGGGGTATGTCACTAATCTCGGCGTGTTGATCAATCAACTATAAGGGATAATATTTAAGCGTTTAATTATAAAATACCAAATACGTACTTGACGTTGAGAGATATAACCAAATAAATTTGTAAAAAACTTCGTTAAAGGTCTAGATATTACCATGACAAGTCTGTAACTATGTTTTTTCCACTAAAGCTGTAGATCCTTGGTTGTTGAGCGAAGAATGATCCGTTGAATATGTCTTGCCAACTGTTGAACAGCACGTCTCCCTGCAATTTAAAAGCAAAGTTTATCACTTCGCAGTTTTGACCATTCAAAAAAGCGGTAACTTGAATCAATCTATAATGAGCTATTAAACTGTTAACAGCCTCTGATGTAATGCTTTTCAATCGTATAAAAGTTTTATAAGAGAATAATCGACTTAGTCTTCGATTAATAAGAACTAGTTGAGATTTGAGATTCCCGAGTTGAGCGAAATTAATTTCAGCTATTATCAGTAATCATGGCCTTCCATAACCGCGTGTCGATGCTACGAATAATGATTATTTCAGCTGCTGTCACTATCGGTTGCGCAGAGAATGATTCGCCAAAAAATGACTCAAGAGACGTTAATACTACAATAACGAGTGTTGCGCTTAACGATATCGTGAACACGAATAGTACAAGTGATGTAACTAAAGCAACAGAAACTCTGTTAAACAACTTGAAGAATGCAATTGGTTCTATGCCACCGGAACTATTCGACTCGACCCCTAAACTTCTCAAGACCCCGTTGGGATTCGGCATCGTCAAGGCTATGAGTAAGACAATTTAAATGATCAATTATTATTTTAACTAATGTTGAATTGTATGCTCGATGTACGGCTCGATTGAGAATCGATAGAAATGGGGCAAAGTTTTACACAAAATTATGATTCACTATTAGATCAAACTCTTAGCTGGATTACCGGTGCACGACCGGAGACAATACTTCCGAGGTGCACTCGGGAACACATGTAGAAATCCAACTTGAATTTAACAATATAAAAATTTAACAAAAAACAAGAACTGTGTTTTGATTGAGGTAAATCATCAAAACACAATTATTTTCTAGATGGCATAAAAGGAGGAACATTTATATTTCTGTGTTCTAGATCGATTAGTTAAGAAATTACCCTCAAAATCCTTCGCCTGATAAGTGTGTGTTACTTTGTAATTGACTTCTAGAAAGATGTCTTAAATACAACTCCATCACCCAAAAACATTACTGGTCCCTTTGTACGAAATTAAAGTTAATACAGGAATACCAATAATGTTTTGATATACTGTAAACCGGCACGTCGTAGAAATCCAGAGGTAGAACAGCTGAAATTTAACTAGATAAAATAACAAAATTACCTACACTTCAATTGCCCGCAGATATATAAAGAAGTTGCAAAAAAATGGATTGGAGACGGCGAGATGACTAATGTATTCATATATAAGCCATCTTGCAGTGCAGATCTGTCACCAGTCACTTTTATCATCCACGCGTTTAGCGACAGACCTGCAATGCTTGAGCGAGGAGATGATCGCAAAAGCAACCGCAGCAAGCAACCTCTCAGCAATTTGGTGTCAGAAAACATTTTCTTTTTATTGCACTGAAGAAGTGCGATTGCTGCACGAAATGGCAGTTTTGTCAAAATATTGAAATCGCCTGTTTTCATCTCGCCTAGCAGAACTGTGCGGGCCTGGCGAAACGAGCGCTAAAATGTCAGCTTTCCAACGTTGTAGTCGTATTTTTAGTTAAGAAAATTGTGTTTAACTGCAGAAAAACGTGTGTTTTCTGTTAAAATTGAGGTTTTTCCAAAAGTCTCGACGAAAAAAGGTTGGAAGCGGGATATGCGTAACTTTTCTCACTTATTGGCTGTTGCTTCCGGCTAATGAGAATTGAAGAAAGAGAAAATTTCTCACTGAATCGAATGGTGACGACGTTAGACGTCTTAAGTGACGATTTAAGTTAGTTTTGTCGGATGCACAAACCCGTTCGTTTGTGAACAGCGTCTACGGCATTTCTAAGCAGTCCGCCCAAAATCAAGATAATCGAAGAGCCGAGAGACGGCTATTGTTTGTGTTCATTTACGATTGATTGCCTATGAGTTGCATTCATGTTTTTGCTGACACTATGGACCCTTATCAAACCAGGCTTCGTATCATTACCAACTCTTCCCTTTCCTCTCTTTCCTCGCTGTATTTCCTTCAGCGTGGTTTCCCTATTGCATACTCCCATTCATCATGGTGCACTATAGCTATTGGACATAGTTGGCAGTAATAACCAAAAAATTAGTGACAAAAAAGGATTAGTAGATAACAAAAATATATAGTTTACTAGATAAAAAAGGATCAGTGACATAAAAAATATAGTCTACCAATATCCGACGTGTTCAAAAGGCCGTGAGTTATACAAAGGAGGAGTGTGACTCCCTTGCTGCTTCTGAAGTATTAAAATTGGCAAAACCGTTCACAAAAATCATGTCTACATACTCACTTGTGGCATAGTTACTCAACTGAAAGCAACTCATCGCAATCAATCGTGAATGAGCACGAACAATAGCCGTCTCTCGGCTCTTCGATAATCCTAACTTTGGCTGAACAGCTTAGGGATGCCGTAGACGCTGTTCACAAACGAAACTTTTCAACCATCAAATTCATTTGCATTTCTCATTATTAATTTTTTTTTTTTTTTTTTTTGGGTTTATATCTTAACAATCGTGTTTAAACTCTTAACTCTTTATATGAACCCAATTTAAACCCCAATATCTTACCATTGTCCTACAGGTGGACAACATGTTTCAGTCAACAAACATTTTAGTGAAACTAAATTTGGTCAGAAACAACAAATTATCAACATTGCAACACCCAATGCTACCGCCAAATCAGATTGGGGTTGATATTACACGGCGCACAAAGCAACCCCTCCCGCAAGACCGGAGGGTCGTGCGGGTCATTGCATACCCTCGCTCCTGACCAAGACAATGCCTCCTCCGTAGCTTTCCCGGGACTTATGCAAAATCCGACTCCTACGTGTTGTAAAACTCACTTCCGATATATAACTCTTAGCAATTTTATGCCAGAGGCCTCGTTTCAGAGTTATTAGCAATAAATAAAACAGTTTACAAGATATTCGCTCGTCATTATTCTATCTTAATATTATTGAAATACAATTTCAAACGTTAACATCATGCTCAACATCAAGTTTTGAGGAAATCAATCAAACGAGCGAATCATGCAGAGTGAAACATATAGGGGAACGAGCTGTAGAATACTTGTAGGTCACAGTTTAAAGAATATTTGTGATATTTTTTTAAATTCTACCATCATTTGATTAACTATAATCTATTGAAATAAGATCCGAAGCCCTGTAATATGTTACCACATCTTCCTACGAATGAACAGAGAACGTCATTTTTCAACAATAATCTGATAACCGCCATCAAATCCATAAATGTGTACATACTAATTCATCATTGTTACACCACTTATTAGATACATAAAATATCTTAAGGGGTTTCAGAAAAGATGAGGAAAGAAATCATGAATGCAAAGTCACCCAACAAGGCTGAATACCTAAATGTCATCAAAGAAATCATCACGTCCCCAGAGCTGCTTTCTTCAAAGAAGAATTGAAGAAGAACGATTCATAATGCAGTTGTTTGTAAGAATTATAGTCGACCATTGGACTGTACAACTTATTTTATAATACAGAACTCGAAAGTACAATAATTATGTGGTTCCCACAACTATCCCAAATTGTGATTTTCCATTACGTCCGAGCCACTATACCGAGCTTCTTCGGTTTTTGCTTTTCATTTGACAAATTTTACCTACAAAAAGTTGTAACTGTACTGAAATTATAAGGGTAAAGGATTTGTTAGTATGTGGTTTACGTCTTACTAAAACCCCTTTTCAACTATTCTTGCATATACCTTTAGGGATTTGGTAATAAAAAAAATCATTGCAATGTACATTCACTGTAGTCTGATAGGTTACGAAAAAGAGCTTAATAAAATATCCGTTTTTGGTTAAATTACTAAGCGGGTTGGAATTGAAAGTGGTATTATTAATTTAAATGATTTGATAATATATATTCCGTTTTGAGCCATTCGGATAGGACTTTTCTTTTGGAACTTATGAAGGGTGTGACAATTCTCCTAGTGAGGTAGATGCCACGGTTTGAACAAAATGTACGACTTTTCAGCTGTGAACAATTTAAAGCAGTTTACTTTCTCGGGCAAAATAATAGTTGGTATTCAATAAAAATAAATAAATATATAGACGATAATTGACATTCCTGCACACTCTTGGGTAATTAAGGGCTACGGAATATTCGCGGTCGTGGACTTGTGAGCACTGCGGCTAGTGGCAATATTTTTCATGAATTATGCTGTCACATTAACTGCTTTAATGATTGTTTGTTGTTGATGTCTTATCGTTTTTCTTAAATGCTTACGCGTGCACGTATAAGTAGAGGAAGATTTGTCTCTATTGTTGGTAGATGAACAATTCGTTTTTCCAAAATCAAAAATGACACCCGACATTCTAGGTTTCACCATTTTGAGCAACTTTCGTTTGGTGTACATCTTCCTGTTTGCATTTATCGGTGTGTGCGTGAATGAGCCATTCCTACAGTTTTCATCCGAGTTCAATGAAATTTTCTGGAAGCGTCAATAATTGAACATTTTATTGTACATTAAAATGTGGATCCTTTCTTCAAGATGCTTGTTTTTTTTTTGTTTTTTAACAAGGAACATAAAAAATTTTTTTTTTTATTTTTCTTAATCTCTTCTAAATTTTTCGTTGAGAATTCTTGGCATAGCAATCATCAATCACCTCAGATGTTTTCCCATAATGACACCGTCCACAAACCTTTATGTTGACGACTGGGAGGTTCCTATCAGCTGGTCGGACGAGGGAATCCAAGTTCTGGACTCTGGAAGTCAAAAAGGCTCGGAAAGTGCCCCGGTGGCCGGCTCGACGGGCTTGTCGGTAGCAGGCGTAATCTGCCCCTCGCTGACCCTTCAATTCTCCGGTGTGCGGCTCATTGAGGGCTGCGATGTGGAGCTGCAGAAAACGTCAAATATCAGTTCAATTAATTTAGATAATTCAAAATATGATTTAAATGCATGTTAAAAGGAAAACAAATTCCAGGTGGAAACATTAGATTTGATGGATATAGTAAACAAATAAAATGTATCTACCTATTAGAAATATTACAAATGATATACGTACAGTGAATTTTATGAATACATTTTTATAGTGTGCGCATTGATTTTATTTTAACTGCAATTGGATATCGACTAACATCGAATTCTAATCCATGATTGACTGGTGATAATGCTACTACGTGTACCAGCTCCAGGTGATTGAAACAACTGACATCCATGCTGGAATGATGAAGGCGGAATGATGTAAAGTTGTGCATCTATCTAACCATCTTTCAAGCGTGTTCGTGGCATGCGTTTTTAGTGAGCCCTTTTGAAGCTAAGTCTTATTGACAAGTCTTTTCAATTACACTTAAAACAGATCCAGATGGTTAGAAAGTAAAGATAGAATAAAATAAACGGCGAGAAAACCCATTTAAGGCTATTCTAAGACCGAACTAATTCAAAAAACAAATGGTGTATGTCTCTATGTGTGCTTCAGTGTATGAGATCAATTTCGTCGTCGATGCCACATTTTCTGATGAATCCTAAATTTAGTCTAACTGTACACAATAAAAACCTCGGAACATGCAACTGTCTTGAAAAAAGAGGAAAAATGGATATTCTAAAGCCAGGAAATGGGCTAAGCGTGTACGAACTTTCACGTGTAATCCCTTATTTACATTCTTCCCACTGTTTTCGTGAGATTTCGCTGCAATTTTCAAGAATAGGGAGTTTTAGGCGATGGACTTCATTACTTAATACGTTTGAATATGCGCTCATATAACAAATATCAATAATAATTTTCTCTTTCCCTGGTTGACCAATTTCACTCAAAACGTTTTTTAACGAAATCTGTCACATTTTCATACAATCATATACATTTTTTGATGGATTTTTATGAGGGATGTGAATGAAATCGTGTGGGGGAAAACACAAATAATAATTGATTTATGAAATAAGCGGAAACATTTACCATTCTAGGTTGCCATTCCTTATGTGTGAGCATGCAACAGAGAACACAATAAGTGGATGTGAATCTAGATGAAACACTTAATATGTATGCGGATGCATGAAGTGGAATGATAATGGAGCAAATGAAAGGATAAATAATAAATACCCAGTAAAGTATGTTAAGATTAATAAATATCAAACTTGAATAATGATATATGTTCTTCGTGTGAATGTTATCGGTGAATGAGCAATAATAATTTCTGCAGAATATATAACAGTGCCTTCATTTCTTGTCTTGTACTCTTAAGATTAGGAACGAAATTAATCAGAGAGGCCTCCATCAGATAACTGATTTTCAGATACTGTGATTGAGATCTCAAAGACAATTAGATCATTTAGTCTTGAAAATAACCCCGTGAACACCGAATTTGAGTAGTCTTATTGAACAAAACGAAAGTTGATATCAAAACGTGAAAGCGCACGTGAGACTATGGGAACATGTTACGTTGGAAACCCCTCGATCTACTTTATATGTCTCACAAGTAGCTATATTCAAATCTCAGATTTCTATATCGATTAGTACAAGAAATAAAAATTGCAGTATCGCGACACAAGAGCTTGCACTGTACATGGACGGTACTTACGAGTAAAACAACCCAAATTTAACGGTTAATTTTACAATATATTGCTATTTTTTATTAAAACACCTACCTACTATTCAGTTTTCCACAACTATAAAGCATACGACCTAAAAACTCGATTTCTAAAGGAAATCGGAACAAAATTTCACGGCATTTGTATCTCCTAACGCGATCCTCACACGATACTACGCGCTTTTTACTATTTCCAAGGAAGTTCACATTCACTTTCGTTTTGCTTTTCTGTATTCATCCAAAGTTCTAGCCTTTAGAGAGAGTGAACAGATGATCTTAAGGTGATCCGGCAGGATCATTCGGAAAAAAAAATCTGCTCGGCGGACGGACGGATTTTTTCCATTCGGCGGTTCTCAGATTCTACAAGTCATGAAATGTGAAACAAGAAATTTTGAGGGGGATAGGTTGAAATTTTCCTCTTCTCGGTAGATTACAAAGGTTCATTATTAAAAACAATGAACCAAATTTCTTTCCTCATAGATGGAATAATATAAGCGTCAGTACTCATTTGTTCGAAATTTGGAATTTCCAGTTGGCTTTCTATAGAGCGAATTGTATTTTCGTAATTGGTAATCAAAGATTTGAGTGCTGAAGGAAGGTCGTTGAGCTTGCGTTCATCGGATGAATTCCTCCATTGGTTCTCGAACTAGTTTTTTTATCTTATAAGCAGATGCAATTTGATTTAGGCACACGTCAATTTGATCTGGTGATTGAGTCAATTTGAGTGAACTGTGAGGAATCGAAGCAGAATGAAAACCGTAACTCACCACTGGGCCGTCCATTGGAAGTGGCTGTCCACTGAGGAAGTTGGAAGATTCGAAACCGGATTTCGATCGTTCTGTAGTCGTCACAGGAAGATCTGTTGGAGTTGGCACTAGTGATCCAAGCTGTGAAATAAAATACACGTTATATTTGTACCATGTTATAAAAATTCTATGTTTTTGTTTAGTTTACTAAAATAGTTTTTTTTTAATGAATAATGGGGATGTACATTAACTATACAACTACGGTAACGTGTGGGGAAGTAACTTCCATTCCGTTTCTTTTATTATTTATCCAAACATGATGTGTACGTTCTAGTCCTGTTAACAACCGCACTGGTAGAAAAATCAAACTGACATGAAACATGATGAAAAGTGTGATTTATGTAGTTGCCTCTCAGAGAAGTAACTTTTTCTCGGTTTAATGAAGCGCGATTGTCCACTATTTCATTAGTTATACCGTGGCATATCATAATATCTTTCATTTTATGGGGGTTCAACTTAGTAAGTTGCTGCCACAAATTTTGCATAAACATGAAAAAGTAGCCAATCACGATTTCGTAGACTGTGCCTAAAGCCTGTGTCACCATGTCTAAGGCATATGCCTAATCATGGGTTTATCTTTTTTTTAATAATTATTAAAAGGGGTTTACTGTCATGAGCATATGGGGTGTCATTTTCAAGTAATTTTGGGCGCTGGGATGAGTTTTGAATCAGTAGCAATTCATAAGTAGCAAATAAGATAGAGTTTTGAACCTAAAAGTTACCCCCATACCCCACAAACAATAATTATAACTCTATCTTATTTGCTACTTATGAATTGCTACGGAAAACTCATCCCAGTTCCCAAAATTACTTGAAAATGACAAACCTGCTCATGCAAATGCTCATCACAGTAAACACCTCGATAAAAGAGAGTGAGACGATCGAGTTGGCTAGAAGTTGAGAGAAAGCAGAGCTCAAGTGGAGTCCTTGTGCAAAAAAAACTAGTATCTAAAAAAAAAAATTTTAAAAAAAACGCTGTAAATTCTTTCATTGGGATTTATTATTCAATTGGCTCGCGTTCATGATTTGAATTTCTACTAAGCTTTGGAGTGTGCGTGTTTCACAGGTGATAGAGTGATTATTGAATTTCAGGAGGCACACAAATATGATCAACTGAACAATCCAAACGGGTATTTTGGTTGAGAACAGATGCTCTATGCATATCTCCTGAAATTCAATAATCGCTCTATCACATGTGAAACACGCACACTCCAAAGCTTAGTAGAAATTCAAATCATGAACGCAAGCCAATTGAATAATAAACCCCAGTGAGATTGCAGCGTTTTCCTGAAAAATTCAGATTTTCTGATTTTTCCTGGAAATTATCAGAATGCTTCAACCCGTGTATCGGCTACAAAGCCTTGTAGGAGTTCACTCCAGTATCCACATTACTACATCACTACGTCAATACTGATATCAACAGAAAAACAATAATAAACCAAAATAACGCGAATGTTGGCAATAAATCGGGCCATAGATCGGGAATGATTTGACCTACGGACCTGGGGAGGGGCTCATTCGATTCCTCGTAGAGTGTTCTTCAAAAAGAGTACGAATCCGCCTTAACTTTTTTTGAGGTTTTTAGGGATTTTACAGAACTTTGACAACCCTTAAAGGGCACTTTAAATTAAGTGAGAGAGCTGGCTCAAGAATTGGGGCGTCGTCGGACCAAGATCGATTTTTTCCTGAAAATTTCAAATTTTTTGATCCAGCCGTTTCGTGGATATCGTGTGTACGGCGTACGGCGGACGGACGGAAAAATGTTTATAGCAGATTCGGATTCTACACCCTTTGAAACGTAAACCATGAAATTTTCAGGGGGGTTTAGAATTTTTTTTTTAAGAGCGATTACAATGGTTTAGTATTGAATTATAAACCAAGACTAAGTATCTATCTGATCTTTGAGTGTGACAAACGATTTAATCATTGTTTTTTGCTCGATGCCAATTTCGCTCTAGCTGTACAACAAACATCGGAAATTTCGAATTTCACGACGGAAGAGAGGAATAGAATTGAGTAATCCCGGTAACACCTGTTAATTTCCTCAACAATACTTCTCGACACTTCTCAGGCCAAGAATGAGATATTTCTCAACCGATTTCCAAGATTTTAATTTTTTCCATCTAAATTGCGGTCTATAAAATAGCCTCGGAATCTTTAGTGTTCGATTGAGAACTTTGTTTTGAAACGTCTTGCAGACCTTTCCAATTTATTGATGGTAAGTAACGAAAGGAGGGGGTTATAGTGATATGATAAATTTATGAATCGTCTTCGCCAATATAATTTGTTTTATCCATTAATTTTTCATCTTAATTTTGTCGAACAACTCTGTTGTGCAATAAACCTGTGTGTGGGGGTGAGGAAGGGAGGCGCTGTTATGCCTACTAGAATTCCCAACCGAATATCTTGTTTTTTTTTTGTTCGTTTGAGATTTTTTCTAGTTTTAAAAAATGTTCATAAGTGTTCATAATCATGTTAATGAGACTTGATAAGTGTGATCATAGAAAAAAACTGAACATAGGGATGACACTGTGAAGCATGATTCCATTTCTGATAGGCATTCCCCTACTGACGAAGCCTTGCTTTAGGGGGACGTCGTAAAAGGCCATGTCAAGTAGTGAATATCATATATGATTGATATAGTTGCCAATATGTTTTTATACCACAGCTAGGGCTTATAATGGTCTGTACCGCGGGGCTACCTTCCTACCTTCATTGAATTGTAGAAAGAAAAATTTGAGAGAGGGGGTTAGGGGATTAAAAAGGTATTCCGTAGTATTATTATTGAAAATAATTTTTAAAAATGTTCCACGTGGAAAAATTAAATTATGTCTCCCCGAAGTTTGGCGCTGTTCTAATCGTCAAGTTTCGATAAATGGAAGCTACCAATTAACCGAACGAATTTAATAACTTTCTATCTATTTATTTTTTTTACGAGATAAAATTAGTATAAAGCAAAGCGCAGCATTAGTTGGTGCGGGTTTGTATCAGATACAATGGATTCTATTCAGTCTTCTAGAGTGGCTCTGAAGGAAGAGTTGAAGTAACTTAAGGACTAAACTGCAACCTAGTGCTACAATTGGTAAGATGATTAGTTTAACGTCCGCCCAATACGAAGCGCTAGTACCTCAAACACGACTACGCTGTTCTGGTTTCTGTCACCCTTTCCTGCATCTGGTGTGGATACAGATCTCTAAAACTGATTTCTCACCTTATAGACAGTAAGACGGCTTCATACTGTCACGTTGATTTTAGTATTGAGTTTTTAAATCACATTTTTCAAACTATAAAAACACAAGAGGAGGGAAAAGAAAACCGCAACCGGAAGTATTTTTGCTTCAATTTACTAGTGAAGCACAGAAGGCAGTTTTTAAAAATGTAAATATTTTTGACTCAAGTGATTCGATAGCTGCTACTAGGTTCTTAATGCACCAGCTTCTCCTCTGAGGACACCACTCCTCTTCAATTCGCTCTCCTCAAGCCCAGAAAAAACTCTGTCCGTCTCGCTCTCGCTACGTCATTACCTAATTTTTTCTTTTCAACATACTTTTCGGAAGTAGGAACAATGGACATTAAATGTTGAATCCATAACTGCGACGATGAGATACAAATTATATTCCCTAAGGATGAGAATTTGTGTCGGCCAAGAACTTTGAAAGGTAATTTATTGGGATGAAGAATTTATTGGAAAAAATACAATAACGTGTTGAGTGTATTCCCTTGATGAGGATCTCTTACAGAAAACCATACAATTTCTTATTGGATTAATGAATCAAGTATTCGGATTCATAGGTCTTCAAGATTATTTTAGAATTAGTTACTTTCTAAACGTTGTCTCCACGGCTAATCGAGACCAAAATCGGATAGTTTCCATTGCTGAAGTAGGGAGGGAACTAGATAAATAGAAACAAGAGCCAACTCATATCAAATTACTTTGCCTGTCTAACCAACCAACACAAAAATATAAGTTCATCTTGCTGTCATATAGACAATGAATTCATGGTTGTTATTATCTCGTTCAACATGGGTATCTTCATACTAGTGGCTTCTCAAAGTTAGCGATTCATATCATTGAAAAAAACACATTGAAAAAAAAAATGTGTATTCACATGTGAATGTGACCGTTTCTTAACGGAATCCCCTTCTTCAAGGGGTTTTTGGTAGCTGGGCACAAGTTATTTCAACCCAGTCTCACACCTCCTCGCCTAACTGGGAACAGTACTGGACTGACAGTCACTGTTCTATTTCAGCCTTCAATTCGTCTTCATTGCTGAAGCGCCTTCGTCCAAGATTTTGCTTAAGCTGAAGGAAAGGTGAAAATCAGTGGATGGGGCGAGATACGGAGAGTACAGTGGGAGGCCAAAAACATCCCATACGAATGACTCTAGAAGCTTTTGAGTTTCAATAGCATTGAGTGGACAAGCGTTGTCGTTAAATAAGACAATTTAGCGTGTAATGTTTCCGGCCATCCAGATCTCTCCCCCGGTGATTTTCACCAATCCCCGCAGTTTAAGAGATATCTTGGACGATGGCACTTCAGCAAAGAAGAAGAACTGAAGGCTGAAGTAGAGATGTGGCTGAGCAGGGGCTGCGTTGACAAAACTTGTACCCAGGTTCCAGAAATGAATAAAAAAAGACGGGGATTATATTGAGAAGTGATCATGTATATATTTAATTATTTATTTATGTAAATAAGTACTTATATAATTCCTAAAATGTGTTTTTCTATTTTTTCGTGATGAGGATCGTTACTTTTGAGACGCCTCTTGTATAAAGATTCTCGAATATACATATTATGCTTGTTTTTGGTTTATTTTTAAGCTTTTTTTTTTCTTTTTTTTGACGACTTGCCTCTATGTAACATACTTGTGTGGAGGGGAGGGGGAGACACTGTACCCGATGCCCCTTGGCCCGCCTACATTTGGGTTTTTTGGCACGATTTGTTCAAAATATCCCCCGGTCGCTAGTCTGCGAATGGAGTCGGCCGCACGATGAAGGTGGTTCTGGCGGATTTGATCCAAGCAGGGTGAGTATCAGTGGATAATATCAAAATTTCAAAATTCCACCGATTTGGAGGTGTTTTTGATTTCTGGACTTGTTACGGATTTGTTATTGTTTGTTTTGCCGGTCCTGGACAATGAAATATTTTATTATCTGGAAGATGTGCCCCTGGAACAGAAGAGGGGCCTATGGTTCCAAATGGATGAGCGCCCAGCTCAAAAATAAAAACTAATTATACCATTCGAAAACTGAGGCTTTTGCGCATTTTTTTAGGCTTATAGGCTCGACCGTATCATCAAAATTAAGTGGGACTAATGATTCATTAAAAAAATGGTTTTTCGAAATTAGACAAAATTTACTTTTCAGGCTCATTTTTCACATTTCAGATTTCTTAAAAAAATTACTGTTAGAGTCAGAAACTATAGGAAATTCAATGTTCTTTCCAACTGTATCCTTAGATTTGCAAATAGATACTTCGAGAACGCCGGAGTTACGGCCGTTTTAGTGACGTAAGGTCAAAAACACGAAAAAAAATCTTAAAAGTGAAATAACTCGAAAACGAAGCTCTAAAAAAAACTCTAAAACGCAATTTTTGTTGGAATCTAGTTGTAGAACACGTGTGCGAAGTTTTGTGGATCATACGCTGGACACCCTGTATACTAACATCATTTTCATATCATATTATGCCTGAAGAACCAAAATATGATGTTATTACAAAAAATAGGATAAATGACATACAATTTTAAGAAGGACGACACCTACCGCCGTAAAATGGCTCACAAATGGCTTCTAGAAGACAATGCATATTTGGGAAAAATATGCAAATATGATCGAATTTGAACTCCAATCTTATCATATAAATTGCAACTCAATCTTATCATTTTTCTATACGGTATCGAATAAGCTCGATCGATCTGCAACAGATGTTGACTCATCTTTCGAAGGCGCGGACGTCTGCTAAAACTGACCCCATGTCGTTTCTGTACCGCGATTCTTTGTAACAAGGTATATTCTATAATATTATGTTCAAGATTATTGAAAACATCGTGATGGTCTCCACGTACATGTGACCTAATGGAAACTCTTTGCCACACCCAACTTGGTTGAATTATTTTCCTTCGATTATCTGTCATTCAAATGCTTTTAACCTCCATTTGGCTCAAAGACATCTTATATTATAGATCCTAAAATATACCTTCATGTCCATTAGACTCAATGTAGATCAGAAATGATGGTGCACAAGTGTCATTGGTTAAAATGCTTAATTCGTGAGGGTCGAAGGAAGGGTTGCTTTGTAGGAATAGGTTTTTTCATGGCGCTAGGTGCTCGTATGGAACAAGAGAACGCATGCGTTTCAGATAATTATAAAAAGTGAATGGATCCACGAGTAGAATCACCAGTCCCGTGTTACCATTAGCATTCCTTTGATCGCCTCATGGGAAAATGAAACAATATATTTTTTCATTGCTGGTTAGTTTTTTCTGTTACTTTTTTTGCCTGTCGGAACTCCATACAGTGGAGATCCGTTCGCAGATTGGTTACCTGGTAGGTGGCGTTGCCTCTCTCGCACCCTCTAATTGGGTGGCGGCCTTTGATTGTTCGGAAGGGCCAACTTGCCGCCCCATCACTCCGCTCGCCAAATAAATTACTATTCCCTCGCTCCGACGATCCACACAGCATTGGAGGCTGTAGCACATGCTTATTGATCTGAAGTCGGCATGCATTTCTCAACAGCTACACGAAACGTCGTAAATTCTATACCACGGAAGACCAATCAAATCCGCCGTCAATTGAGATTTGTTGAAATCATCAATCTTTCAAAGAATCAACCATGAAAGTGAGTATAGACTGGTGTGTTTGTGAAGATTGGATTCAGAATCTGGCAAAGATTGACATTGATTGTTCCTCCACTTAGCTGACCGACGTTTTATAAACAATAAAATTAAAAAAATAAAATTAAAACTATTTTCAACAAGTCAGCAGCAGTTTTAAAGCAAATGTTTTAAGGACACCTCAGGTTGTCCGGCTAACCCACATAGAGTTAAAATACACATAGAATTCGGTCTTCTTGGTGCAATCATTAATGAACCAGACAAGTAGGTTTATTTGTCATATAAACCGCACGGAATACCTGAGGAAGTTCCACAGTTAGTTGTTTAAAGACCACGCCTAGTAAAAAAAACCCTAACCCATTACATTCTCAGCACCACATGCAAAACAAATCTCGGTTCATTTAAAATAACTGAAATAGCCAAAAGTGTAGTAAAATTATAGCAGAGTCTCAATCATACAAGCTGTCCACCTAACTAGCCACTAAAAAATACATTGGTAACTACAGACGAAGAAAGTCAGTGCAGTCCTTTCGTTCGGTTTTCCTTTTTTTGGACTTCCCTCTAAAGGAGTCAATAGAGGGGTGCAAAACGGAATTGATCCAGGAGTTGTGTGAAAACCCATATATATAATTCTAAATCGGGTTTCGCGATTCTTATTTGCTCGATCCCAATAATGGTGTAGTATAAACTTCGATAAACCTCGGAAATTTCGCTTCTGCAAACAGACGCTGGGATGAAGGGGGTAATAAGCAATCCATTCAATAGCTGCTCAATCGAAAATTATCGATTGATTTTTTTTTTTTTTAAATCGAAATTTTGGTTTAGTTCTTGTGTTTAAACATATTCCAGAACTTAGAAGTTTAATAAGAGAAGGGAGTGAATGGGTGGTGTAATATAGCGATAAAATGTAAGATAGCGAACATTATTTCTTCACCGTTTATATGATTTTAGTGATTTTTCTGATTTTTTTTTCTGTCCTAAATGTTAGTATAGTTGTGTAACAAAATTCAAAATAATCTATTGACTGGGTATATGGAGGAGGTAATATACAATCCGTTCAAGCGCTGCTTATAGAGGCTCATACCCAACCATAAGTAAGCTGGAGGTTAATTAAATCAAATTACTCATCATCCCTGTTCTCTGAGAAACTCGGAGAATAACAACGATATCGATTGCGGCTTTTGTCATGGCAATCCTGAGCTGAATATAGAACGAAGATACTTGATGTTATTCAGGTTTAGTATTTATTACATACCGCTATATATTGCCAGCCCTTGTTCACTCTGACAAGCATAGCTTCTTCATCTGCAATGTAGGCAAGCGTACCGACTGGGCTAGCAGTAGACATCTGTAACGAAATGACAAAGAGGCAATTGTTAAAATTATTGATTTAAAATTGCATTTTATTTGTTATTTTTAAACAAAAACAAAATTATTAAAGTTATACGTTTCCAGAGTTTTGACACATTCCAAGTTGTTTTGGAAATGGAGTTCAAGTTCAAGTAGGTAATCGTACTTATTTTGAACGATTGAACTGCAATTAGGGCACTTAACAGTTTTTTTTAAATTATGGAAATGCACTAAGCGTGAAGACAATTAAATGCTAAATCCAAAATGTCGTCAAAAGTTAATACCCCGTTTTTAAGCGGAAAAATAAAGGTTTCGTAGCAAAAAACATGGTTTTCCTGGGAAGGAAAACGTTCAAAAATGCATACCTCGGAAACGGAATGAAATGGGAAATTTTTCTTGTTGGCGTTAGGCTCCATTTTCGGTTTAGCTTCATTCAAAACTTTTTTTTCCCCAACAAGGGTGAGACACCCTACAGTTGAAGTCAGATGTTTGGGCGCCAAACTTTGGGTCTGTCAGGAATCCGACAGTGCGAAGTTACTACGTTACTTTGTAGCGAAAGTTGTTGGTTTGCCACAAACCTCGACGGGCAACATGATTTATAAGGAATTATTTGTAATTAATGAATAACGAATAAACTGAAAGTGCTGTGGGATTATAAGAGTAAGATGATAAGTTAAGATTATAAATTTGAATGAACGGTGTTTGGTATCGAACTTGGAAGGAGTGAGTTCAAACATTTAGGGAGAGGGCAATTAGATGTTTGAGAATGTGAAAGCTTTCTAAATATTCATTATTCAACTATTGAATAAATTTAAAAACGGCGTAAAGAAGCAGTGTAGAAACTCAATACACCACTGTTTGCACGCTAGGTAGAACCATGATATCATGAATGTATAAATTTGAATAACAGGTAGAGGATTGGAAATATTTTTAAGACAAGGTGAGCTACAACTTTAACTCGATCAATACCGAATAGGGCGAATTGTGTTGTGTAGGGTCACGAAGGGTAATTGACGCTACCTATCTAGATGTCCAAAATGAACGGAATTTCGAATGTGATACCTGGGTAAGGCTATACTGACAGATGAGGAACCAATTGAAAGCACGAAATGGGAGAAATTACACCTTGACAGTGAAATTACAGTTCACAACGGTACAGAAATTCCTGTTACGGGAGTTCGATTAGTTTTAACTGGACCCCATTCGCTTCAACTGCTGTTTGCTCTACATCTTTCTAGAATTTCAAGGGTAGCTTGTTTTTGTGTGTCTGTATTCTTATTGATTTAAATGTTCAGTTCTTCATGGTGATATACACTTACGCACCTCTTTGGGCTTAATATTTTAGGATCGTTTAGTTTGCCGGTGCCTTTCTTCAAGGAGTATTTTTTCCCGAACCGGTTTTTACATGTCCATACGTGTACATGTACATGTGAATTTTTTATTAATCAATATAAGTCAACCAGACAGAAAGCATAGAGCCATTGTTGATAAAATGTTTGCATTGTTTACTTCTGTGGGTCATTACAAAGATTTAATCTCCTAGATTTGAAATATACGCAAAGTAGTTTAATGTAATTAGTCAGTGGATGTGATGACATTTTAGTAAAATAACTTTATTCTACTTCATGATCAGGTACAAAAGAAATTTCAGCGAAAATCTGTATTCGTTATCGAACCGATTTTCAAGGATTTACACTCCCGTGTAGCACTGTATGCTTATATCTTCGCTCCCGACACAATCTCAATAGCTTTCCGCCCACCTCATGATTCTATCCCGTAGGAGAATCCACCGAGAATGCGAATAGCCCATTTCTCCCAGAGAGCAGAAACAGTATAAACTACCGTTCGCCGTTTGTAAAGCTTGATAGTGAGTCCTCCACAATACCGCTGTCCCCCGTTCTCTTTTTATAAAATATAGACACAACAAGAATAAAGTAACAAGTGCGTTGTATCAAAGGGAATCCAACATCAAGAGAACAGGGAGCTGGAAAGTCGGAAGAAAAAACCTTCACAGGTTTGAGACTGGTATCGGTTTAATGTTTTAGTCTCCCTGTCGAGTAGCAAAAAACGCTGTTGTACCGCGATGTAGAAAGGACACTAACCCCAAGGGTGGTATTCGTTAGGAACCACAGGTCACCCAGCTCCGCGTTGAATGCACAATTAATGGCTCGCCTTGTACTAGTGACCTTTCGGATATGAATCCATAATCCCATGAATACGAATATCCTTTCTTGTGGGTTCTTATTAGGATACGTATAGGGAAATTACCGGCATATACACATACCCGTCTTCTCTTGCCTTTTCCCATCGGCTGATCTTGGTTCGTTATTTTCAGTAGTGAAAATTTGTTGGTTACACAAGGTAAGTGATTTCAAAATCGAATTATCGGTCTGCCGTCCGAAACTTATTCCGGTTTACTTGAACGAAGTTTACGAAATCCCACTAAAAAATCCCACATCGATAAAGGATGTGCCAGTAATCTCGATCAATCAGTCCTAAGCGTAAACATTTAAGACAAAGAATATTGAAAAAATCGAAATCCCAAAAATTTTCAATTTAAAAGGGTAGTTTTTTCTTCGATTCAGATAGAGAGAGAGAGAGAGAGAGAGAGAGAGAGAGAGAGAGAGAGAGAGAGAGAGAGAGAGAGAGAGAGAGAGATAAACATATATTTAGTACTATTAATTCTACAATATTCATCAATACATCATGTACACTATTACATCATTTAACTGATCCATGCATCAACACTAATAATATAACGAAACTAAGGGTGTTCACATTTTCCTTCTTTATAGGTACTACAAATGGAGCTGGTTTTGGTAATTCTCTATGCTTATACTGCTGGTAAAAACCGTCGCAGGGGGTAGTCGCTCGAGGCTTTTCCTACTCTAATTACTTTTCGTGCCTTAAATTTCCAATTTTCTATTTGTCTTCTATTGTATTTTTTTCTCATTTTTGGTGCTTGTTAACTATTTTCCAATCGCTTTTCCTTAATTATTACTTATTGTCGCTATCTCTTTAATCTAATTTTTAAACTCGGAGGGACATATTAATTTCACTTCATCAGCATATTACATTGTTTCTATAATAGTACAGTTTACATATCGTTTTCATATAATAGTTCAATATAATTCATTAACAAACACTTGTATATAATTAATAATTCCTATCCTATAGATATTTTTTTACATTCTATTGGTTGTAGTATATTAGCTTTCGTATTTTTACATTTCGATTATCCTAGTCACATCTTTAATTTATTCGTAGTTAAATTCATTTATTAAGAATTGTCGGTATTTACTTGCTTCCCTAATGTATTTTACTAAGTTCTCTATGTTGCCTATTCCGTTAAGTATTTGTACTATCATCTCATTTGTTGTTAGAGTTCGTTTCCCCAGGTGAGTACTTCGAAATTCTCCTAGAATTGGACACACTGCCAGAAAGTGCAAGTTCGTTTCATTTTCATTTTGATTGTACATTGAACATTTATTCGTTATCCCCTCTCTCCACCATCTATAATTTACGGTCAGCATTTCTGTTCTGGCTCTTGCAATTACCCTTATTTTCTGAAGATCCGTTAGGCTCATATACTTTCTGCCCCCCTCACTTGACCTGTCCAATATTGCGAACAGTTGGTGGTGTGCCGAATTCCTTATGTCGTTTTCCAGTTCCACCCTCCATTCACTTTCAATTCTCTGGACTAATCCTTGAATCGTCTCAATCCACGTTGTTCCTCCCAGATCCACGCCATATCTTGCCGTCATTTGCTCGTATTCCTGGTACCATGTTACTATATCGTGTTTGACACTCTCCGCAATTATTCGTGGTAATCTATGCTGTGGGTACTTCATTACTTTGCTCACATATCCCACTTGGAGTTTTAGGGTATAGAAGTGCAGTGGCTCAAATCCGCTTTCCGAGTACTTTGCATAATTTGGAGTGTTTTGGGGTAATCCCAGTACTTTTTAGTATCTCTGCAATGCTTCAATTCGTTCTTGTCTTTGGTAGATTCAGATAGATATGATCACCTCGAATGAGACAATGTGGCAATACACCTCCTTCTTTTTCTTTAACTTTCTTAGACGCCTGAGACCTCGAATCTGTATCTAATCCACTACTTGCAAAGTTTCCGTACCCTCAGTTTTTAGGAAGGAATAATCGCACTAACAACAGAACGTCAGATTAGATACTATCGCAATAATATACCATTTACTTAAAAATAATAACGTACCTTTGCCATTGCGTCAAGGTTTTGGAAGGTCACTGCTCCTGGAACTATCCTTGGACCGTCTGAATCTGGCGTGCGAGCTGAAATGAATTAGATTGATCAGTAGATGAACGTGCAATACGAATGTAACAATACATCATTTTCAACGAATTTCTCACATAAAATTCACTTGTGAATAATCGTTAAATAAATGTTGTTAAACGTATGGATTGTGTAATGTAGTGTATCCATCATTTACTCCCTTCTATTGTCATACAGTTTCAACTTTCGTTTGGGAAACACAAGATATTTACTGTGTTGCTTCTGTAATATAGTACGTTCTTGTACGTGAATAAAGTGATTCATGTTCATAGTGAAGCAAACAACAACTGTCATGAAAGAAAGGAAAACTATCAACA
>JAVIWC010001724.1:0-29282 GCA_031894815.1 Creontiades dilutus | reverse complement strand
ATTTTCGCTCATTTATCTGTTTGATTGAAATATATAATAAATCAAGTAAAAATGTTTACTAAACGTACCTGTTAAATGTTGACTCATTAAATTAATAAGTAGTAAAATAAATGAATTTTTAAGCAAATTATTCCTTTTTTGTAAAATTGCAGTGAGATCGGTCTATTAGAACATCAGATAGTGATGGATTTTTCACATCAGCACATCAACGTAAAAATATAATAAAAATTACGAGGGAAAAACGCTGCAAATTCTTTTACTGGGGTTTATTATTCAAAAACGCGAGTGTGCGTTCATGTTTTGAATTTGAGGTGATAGAGCGGTTATTGAATTTCAGGAGATATGCATAGAGCACGTAAATCGGTTCTCAACCAAAATACCTATTTGGATTGATCAGTTGATCATATTCGTGTGCCTCCTGAAATTCAATAATCGCTCTATCACCTGTGAAACACGCACACTCCAAGCTTAGTAGAAATTCATATGATGAACGCAAGCCAATTGAATAATAAACCCCAGTGAAAGAATATTTATTTACCCCAGTAACAATATTGAATAATATTTACCTATATATTATCAGCGTTTCATGCATATCAGAATGCTTCAACCCGTGTATCGGCTATAAACTACAAGTATCCACATTCACTACAACTCGACGCTATCGGCCGGACATCACTAGGTTACAAACAAACAATAATAAACCCAAAAACGCAAATGTTGGCACCATAAATCGGGAATGGTTTGACCTACGGACCTGGGGAGGGGCTCATTCGATTCCTCATGGTATGTTCTTCAAGAAGAGGACAAATTTAGGCCGCTTCGACTTGTTTCGAGGTTTTTAGGGATTTTACAAAACTTTGACAGCCCTTACAGGGCACTTTAAATTGAGTGAGCGAGCTGGCTCAAGAATTGGGGCGTCGTCGGACCAAAATGGATTTTCCCTGAAAATTTCAGATTTTTTGCTCCAGCCGTTTGGGAAAAATCGTGCGTACGGTGGACGGACGGAAAAATTTTTATTGCAGATTCGGATTCCACACCCTTTGAAACGTAAACCATGAAATTTTCAGGGGGGGTTAGAATTTTTTTTTAAAGAGCGATTACAATGGTTTATTATTTAATAATAAACCAAAACTGCGAAAATTAGAGCTGTTACAAATAAGGCAAATTTGGCGGATTTTAGTTCACGCGGCCGTACAGTGAAGTATGGATTTTTGTGAGATGCAATGCATAGGGGCTCATCTTTAGCTTAAATTGCATAAATGCATAACATGCATAAATTAACATAAATATAAAATTAACATTACGTTACATGCATAAATCTTTCGAAATTTCAATGAATGATATACAATCAAGTACTTCAAGATAATTTATTTTGATTTTTTGTAATGATGGACATTTTATTTTTATAATTTCCCATCCAAAAATCTTGCATTCATTCGTTCTATATAAAAATGGTCATGAAAATAACGGTTGGCGGATTATGCTTTTCCCCATGGGCAGACTGACGTATTAATTACTCAGCGATGAAACTCATTGGGGTCCATCTTAGGCTTAAATTGCACCGATTTTTAAGAAAAGCCGTCTGCCAGGTTGCGTGTGACGCATGGTGTGGATCTTTTGAATTAATTCATACGTCAAAAGATACAGAAAATAAATGCAAGAACGAAACAGAAAAGCCGCACTCCATGTTGTGGTATGAAGCAACGCCTTCTAAAGATTAGTAGAGATGTAATGCGGGTCTATACAAGTGTAAATCGGTATAAGATCGCTTTTTCCTCGACTACTTTGAAAATATAGGACAGATCCGACCTTATGAACATAAATAATAAATAATAATATTTGTTATTTATTCGTTTATTCTTAGTGAAAAACTCACTTCCACGTGCAGTTCTTCGAGGAGGTGAGAGAATTTTGGATCCCCGGAACCTCTCAATTCTTCTTCCTGCAAAAAACATCATTTATTATTATTTTTTTAAAATTATTTATAATTAATTGAATTATTCATTATAAAATAAACATGTTGGTAATACGTAAAAGTAAGGTAAAAGTTGTCGACAAACTAATCCTAGTTTTAACCTCATCTACCTCTTTTTCAGACCTGATGAGATCAGTAAGGGCCAGTTTTATAGCATAGAGTTCAGCGCTATTAAGTTGAAAGGAAGGAGGGAGAGAGTATGATACTGATCTATCTGATGAAGCATCATAGATGCCAATGCCGACTCCAGTGACCGACTTTGATGCATCCGTAAATATTTGCTGATGACATGCATATTTGACAGTCAGCATATCCAGAGTGCGACTTCTGAGTTCAAATGATGGAATTTGACTTTTACGTTCATCTATCCCAGGTATTGAAGTTTGAACATCAGAATGTTGATTCTGGTTGAGTTAAGAGGAATGACAGAGAGTGGTTATCTTCAACTCGATGCAGATGGTGTGAGGTATCAGAAGATGTTTTCAGTTTGTCGCGTCTGGTTAGCATCGCTCTACGTACGCTGCAAGGCGTCTCCCCGGCCTCAGCTAATAAAGCGTTAATAGGAGAGGAGCGGAAAGCGCCCAGGGATACACGCATAGTTGCATTCAGGAGAACTTCGTATTTCTGGAGCATATTCGGTTTGGCATATTGGAGTATAGATGATCCAAAATCAAGATGTGGGCGAACTATGCCTCTACTAGCTGCCACCATATTCTTAGGATGGCCTCCATTCACTCCCGTTAGAGCTCGAATAATATTTGTAGCTTGGATAGCTTTTTTTTTTGGTTTCAAGAATATGTCTCGAAAAGGAGAGTTTGCTGTCAATCCAAATTCCCAAAAATTTATGAGCCGTTACCACAGGAATCTGTTCCCCATCAATATATAGTCGTCTAGACACAGGCATAACGGCGCTCTTCTGCACTTGCACACAGAAATTTAGATCTTTCAAGATTGAAGTAAGAGAGAGTAGCCCTCGTTGTAGATTATTTTTAGCAATTAGTTTGCTCTTATCGGATGTATATATAACAAGATCATCCGCATATTGTATTAATTTACATCCCGAATAGTCGGCATTGTGGATGGGCGAACTATAAATGTTAAACAACGTTGGGCTAATCGGGCAACCCTGCATTATGCCCCAGTCCGTTTCGAAGATAACAGGTCCTTCGTCAGTCTTAAGAACGTAGGTTTTATGTTGAAGGTATGATTTGACCCAATTACATATTAAAATGGGGATGCCAAATGACAGCATTAGGGAGTATAAAAGTTGAGGGTTAACATATGTGTATGCATTTTTAATGTCCAAGAACGCAGCGAAGGTGTACTGTTTCAATTGAAAGGCCTTGCGTACGTCAGATGTAAATATTTATACTGATGTGACAATTTATACTGATTGATGTATCATATAATATCACTGGTTATATGTATCGAATAAAGAAACGCAACCAAAAAAAAAAAAAAACCTCATCTACCTAAAACTAGTGTTAGTAACATCTACCTAGAACTTGCGTTAATCCCACCTAAATAACCCAGGGTTAATCCAATCTAACTTAATCTTAGATTAACTCGACTCAGGGAGCTGAACCTACAAGACCACCGACTTTCTCATGCTCTTCAATAATTGTATTGATTTCCGATTAATGATGGCTTGTTATTTATGAATTGATCCTGAATTTTGGATAATTTAGTACCTAACACGAATTTCTGAAGAAAATCGAGAGCTATGGGCACCTCCGTGCGTTATTTATTTAAAGTTGTACCTCTCGTAGACCTAAATTTGGCGTTAATCGCTCTCACCTTGTGGCGGTCTTTCATGCTTCCCCTTCCGAGTATGGCCATTTTCGTCATGGTCTCCTCTTGTAACCGCTTCAGCGAGTTCCCTTTGGGCCCCAACAGCTTCCCGACGAAGTTGAACTGCAAAAGAAAACAATACGAATTGTAACAAAAATGAACATAATAACAACGTATGCAAATTATTGACTCTGGGAAGACCAACCAATGTCACTTAAGCCCTTGAGAAATTGCAATTAGAAAAATAATATGTAATTAATGAGATCTTCTCTACAATCAGACCCAAGCAGTTAATATCCATCCAGGTCTTGACAAGAAATAAACTGTTGGGTTGTTCGGAAAGTAATTTCGTGTTTTTTTGGGCCCATGAAAGACAGTTTTCGTATAATGAATAAATAGTTTATTAAATTATAATATAATTATAACATATTATGTTGGCCGTTCTGGTCCAACACCTTTTGCCATCTTTCTGGCAGTAACATAATTCTCCTCTCATTAAAGTGTTGGTCCTTCCTGGCAAAAAACTGGTTCAGGTGGTTTTTGACATTTTCATTTGAGGTGAAAGTTTTCCCACCCAGAAATTCAAGAAATGTGAAATTCTATATTTTTTCCCAAATTTAGACAAGGAGAGTACTTGAGGAAACTACCTCCCTCTCTATTACCTTCCGCCAACTCCTCCTAGGGGTTGAAATTTGATTTTTCGTGCCAAGTCGAATAAGGTAAGGATTTCTGTGTTTCCAGGTTCGCTAAAATTGAATACGATTTTTGAAAAGGCTTTCAAACTTTGTTGGGGACACGGAAACACACAAGAAAGGAGAATAAAATCCGAAAATGTTGACCATTCATTATTATTCATAGGTTCAAGTTTGTTACTGATACGAACTAAATCACTTGCGATGAAGTTGTGGAAACCCATTTCAAAAAATTAAAACAGAATTTAAAGAAAAAATTGTCTATTTCCACCAAATACTGAGTTACAAAGTTAAATCGATTTCGACTGTTGGGTCATCATCAGTAACAAAATATAACTAACAACATCAGTGAAGGGAGCTTGAATCCTATTGGACAAGAAAAGTGAAAGGGGGCGGGAGATACAACCAATGAACAAAGTGAAAGGGGACTCAAACAGATGTAAGGGTAACATTTTGAAGTGGGGGACCAAGTTATTGGAGAAATGAACCCACCAATGGTGAAACGCTCTGAGGGATGACGTCATTTGAACATTTACCTGCTTTATCGCTTCTAAGTATCTCAAATTTTTCAAGAACATCCAACATGCTTCCTTTAGGACAAAAATGAAGAAATTCTACAAACTGTCTATCTGCCAAGTCAAAATTGAAAATATGGCTAGATTCCCTAAGGTGGCTGGCAAACGCAGAATCACCTTTGCTATCTTTATAATCTTTCTCATGTTCCTTGATTCTTTCCTTAAATTTCCTACCCGTCTGACCGCAATACTCAAACCCACATGAACATTTCAATTTATAGACCCCACTCCTATCTTGAGTTTTAATCTTATCTTTCACAGAACCTAATGATGATTTTAAATTATTTTTATTTTTAAAACCTACCTTAAAACCCCTTGACGTTAAAATTTTACCAATTTTATCAGAAATTGCCCCATAATAAGGAATACTTATCCATTTTCTATCTTCAGCCAAAACCTCTCTACTAAGATTAGATACCCCTTTCCCTACTCTTTTTTCTAAGAACCCTACTTTTAGGCACATGTTCCCTCGACAGGGTTAAGAATATGTATGGTCCAACGTGCAATATAATTTTATTGAACATTTCTTCTTCTAATTAAAAATTCCTTCGAAAAGATGGTTGTCAACTACCCCCCCCCCCCTCCCTCTTCTCCTGGTAGGAATTCCTTCTTTCATTTCAACTGCAGTCAGCAGCCTGGCCTCCTTCCCGCTGTCACTGAACCGTCTTGCTGAATTCAGCACCTCCGACCGCGGAAACCCGCCCCGTTATATTTCACCCTGACTGACAACTTTCTTTCACTCGTCTCCTCTCTTATTGCTTTTTCTTCCCGCTTTATTCTGTTCCCTCGTTTCCCCCCTTGTCCGTCCTACCGTCGTGTTTCCCCTTGACGACCTGTCACGTCGCTCACGTCACATCTTCCCAACAAACTTGAGAAAGGAGAAAAAAAAGAAATGAGATACAAAAAGAAAATAATAATAATGAAAAGAATAAAAATGCCACCGACAAGACGACGTGACTGCACAGAGTGGAAGAGAAAGTTATATGTATATAAAAAGAAAAGAGAGAGTGAGAGAACGTTTTTTTTCTGAGTCTTTCATCGTATCTTTCCCTTCTTCTTTTCCTGTATAAAAAAAATAATAATAAAAATAACAACAATAATAATAATAAATAAAAAAAAACTCTTGAATAATTGAAAATGAAAGGGAATTTCCACGTCGTTAACTGTCGTTTCTCTTCGCTCCATCGCCGCTTTTCAAATGTCCAGCAATTTCCACGAACGACATCAGTTTTGCGTCGACGTTTTTCGCGTCGTTTTTTTTTTTTGTTGACAACGAATATGGGTAGTAAAGGAGAAGGGAACGAATAGAAGGAGGTGGGTAGGGAGGAATCTCATATTTCTATACAGTTGGGGCTCAAAAATGAAGTTAGCCGTTTGTAAAACAGGTATGTACGTTTCATACTTCTCATTGTTATGGGTTTGAAAATCAATCTTATTGATTTGTTTAGCATTCATTTTGGGATAGAGATGTAAAAACTCTATTTAATGCAAGTTTCAATTTCTATAAGTGTTCATTAGACTCCTAATTGCAGAAGGTTTAATGTTGATTTCTCATTGTCGTGGCGATTTTAAACTTCATTGTTGTGGCTACCACGAAAGCCGTTTTGGCTGGTTGGAACAATTATTGAATAATAAACCATTGTAATCGCTCTTGAAAAAAAAAAAAAAAAAAAAAAAAAACGCTGCAAATTCTTTCACTGGGGTTTATTATTCAATTGGTTTGCGTGTTTCACAGATGATAGAGCGATTATGGAATTTCAGGAGATATGCTAAGAGCACGTAAATCTGTTCTCGACCAAAATACCTATTTGGATTGATCAGTTGATCATATTTGTGTGCCTTCTGAAATTCAATAATCACTCTATCACCTGTGAAACACGCACACTCCAAAGCTTAGGAGAAATTCAAATCATGGACGCAAGCCAATTGAATGATAAACCCCAGTGGAAGAATTTGCAGCGTTTCAAGCATATCAGAATGCTTCAACCCGTGTATAGGCTATAAACCCTTTTAGGAGTTCACTCCAGTATCCACATTCACTACATTACTAGGTTACTGCAATCAAAACAAAAACAATAATAAACCAAAAAAACGCAAATGTTGGCACCATAAATCAGGCCACACATCGGGAATGGTTTGAGCTACGTACCTGGGGAAGGGCTCATTCGATTCCTCATGGAAAGTTCTTCAAAAAAAAAGTCCAAATTTAGGCCGCCTTGACTTTTTTTGAGGTTTTTAGGGATTTTACAAAACTTTGTACCCTTAAAGGGCACTTTAAATTAAGTGAGAGAGCTAAAGAATTGGGACGTCGTCGGACCAACATGGATTTTTCCTGAAAATTTCAGATTTTTTGATCCAGCCGTTTGGGAGAAATCGTGCGTACGGCGGACGGACGGAAATTTTTTTTTTTTTTTTTTTTCAGAGCGATTACAGTGGTTTATTATTGAATAATTAACCAAAAATACTGTCTCGTTCCACCAAATTAAATCCACGCGCTTCCCCCAAGTTATGTATGGAATGCATACGTGATTCAGAACTCGCTTCGTATAATGGAAGGGCCCGGTGAACCTAATTAACACGCTAACGTTACTCTCGAAGTTACGGGAGTAACCTTCCCTCCTCTGTTATATCCCCTTTCCACCCTCCAGGCCGAAACGCTTTGAAAGATGCATAGTTTAATTTAGAGAACGTTGGACTTTAAACTCGAGTTCGGCCCTCCCAACGCCTATAAAACCCGGTATTTACCTTCCCCGATAAGGGACTGCGTTCCACGGCCCTCGTCCCTGCCCTACCCCAACCCTCCCCGGTATAATATTCATGGCGGAGCGGAAGATGCGACCCGTTCGAACTTGTTCCCGTATCAAACCTGTTTAAACCTGCATTAATCTTCCCCCACTCCACCTAACCTAACTATTCGTTAAGTGGTGTGGGGGCAAAGTACAGGTGAATATGTCCTTTAACTTCGCCGATCCACACAGGAAACGCTCCGGGGTCGTTTGAAAATTCATGCGATATCAGATTTTAGTTTAACGACCTTAAAACGGCTAAAGCTTAACGCGGCGTATGTTCCTACGCGAATTAATGGAGCGACCGTAACTACGAATATAAATCGGTTCATCTTAATTTATTAGGGTTTCCCAAAGAGGGAAATCCTCCTATGTATTTCAACTTAATCTGATCCTAGTGAACTTGATATACCGGCTGTATCAGACCGAACTACCCATTCTAACACTAATTCGCAGCAACTTTCGTCTAACAACTTTTTTCACAAACCTTTTTAGTTTATTATTCAATAATAAACCATTGTTATCGCTATTGGAAAACAAATTTCTAACCCCCCCTGAAAATTTCATGGTTACGTTTCAAAGGGTGTAGAATCCGAATCTGCAATAAAAATTTTCCGTCCGTCCGCCGTACGCACGATTTTCCCAAACGGCTGAAGCAAAAAAGCTGAAATTTTCAGGAAAAATCCATCTTGGTCCGACAACGCCCCCAATTCTTGAGCCAGCTCTCTCACTCAATTTAAATTGCCCTTTAAGGGCTGTCAAAGTTTTGTAAAATCCCTAAAAACCTCAAAAAAAAGTCAAGGCGGCCTAAATTTGGACTTTTTTTTCAAGAACTTTCCATGAGGAATCGAATGAGCCCCTCCCCAGGTCCGTAGCTCAAACCATTCCCGATGTATGGCCCGATTTATGGTGCCAACATTTGCGTTGTTTTGTTTTATTATTGTTTTTGTTTTGATCGCAGTAACCTAGTGACGTTGTGATGTAGTGAATGTGGATACTGGAGTGAACTCCTAAAAGGGTTTATCGCCAATACGCGGGTTGGAGCATTCTGATATGCATGAAACGCTGCTAATCCTTTCACTGGGGTACATCATTCAATTGGCTTGCGTTCATGATTTGAATTTCTACTAAGCTTTGGAGTGTGTGTGTTTCACAAGTGATAGAGCGATTATTGAATTTCAGGAGGCACACAAATATGATCAACCGATCAATCCAAATAGGTATTTTGGTTGAGAACAGATTCACGTGCTCTATGCATATCTCCTGAAATTAAATAATCGCTCTTTCACCTGTAAAACACGCACACTCCGAAGCTTAGTACAGATTCAAATCATGAACGCAAGCCAATTGAATAATAAACCTCCAGTGAAAGAAAACTTATTTACCCCACTAATAGTATTGAATAATATTTACCTATATATCATCAGCGTTTCATGCATATCAGAATGCTTCAACCCGTGTATCGGCTATAAACTACAAGTATCCACATCGGCTATCACTCCAATAAACACATTCACTACAACTCGACGGTATCGGCCGGACATCACTATGTTACAAACAAACAATAATAAACGAAAAAACGCAAATGTTGGCACCATAAATCGGGCCATACATCGGGAATGGTTTGACCTACGGACGTGGGGAAGGGCTCATTCGATTCCTCATGGTATGTTCTTCAAATAGGTAAATATTTAGGCCGATTCGACTTGTTTTGAGGTTTTTAGGGATTTTACAAAACTTTGACAGCCCTTAAAGGGCACTTTAAATTGAGTGAGAGAGCTGGCTCAAGAATTGGGGCGTCGTCGGACTAAGATGGATTTTTCCTGAAAATTTCAGATTTTTTGCTCCAGCCGTTTGGGAGAAATCGTGCGTACGGCGGACGGACGGAAAAATTTTTATTGCAGATTTGGATTCTACACCCTTTGAAACGTAAACCATGAAATTTTCAGGGAAGGGTTAGAATTTTTTTTCCAGAGCGATTACAATGGTTTATTATTGAATAATGAACCAAAACAGAAAAAAAGTGTGTTAAAGGTGAATTTGCACGATGTTGAACATCGACAATCCAATACGTCGGTTATTTGAGGCGAGCGGACCGCACGTAACTTGTCGAATAGACCGAATCCCCGGTGAATTTTGCATCTCGTCCTGTCTCTCGGGGTTGTTTACAAGCCAGTAAAGCCTTAAAAAAAAGGTCACCTTCTCCGCGAAGAGCATAAAACTCATGCGACGCTCACGAATTTTTCAAGCTTCCTTTTTTTCGGAATCTCCGATGAAACGCTGTAAAAAGTCGGAAGTCGTTTCAACGTGTTTTACTCGCAGGTGACGGGCGTAAAAGTTGAAACTGACGATTTTACTTGGTCGAAAAAGGAGGTAGTTCTTTTCCTCTTGGGTTGATTACAATAGGCTCCCCAATTCTGACAAGGCCTTGCTTCGGAGATTTTTATCCGTTGGCTCGAGTATATGATTAGAATCTTAATCGTAATTGTATATTTGATTTGGGTCAAGCCTGGCGTCGTTTACCTGGACACCTCATATAGCACCTCATTGGAACGTCAGCCAACAGCGGTTTTTTTAAGATTACACGTGGATGTGACCCCACTTCACAACGCACACGTGGAGTTTACACCGTTGAGTAGAGCTTTAGATTGTCTTTTTCTAAGTGTTTGACGTATTAGTAATTGACATTTACTAATTGTATATTTCATTTGGGTCAAGCCTGGCGTCGTTTACCTGGACACCTCATATAGCACCTCATTGGAAAGTCAGCCAAAAGCGAGTTTTCTGAAGATTACACGTGGATGTGACCCCATTCACAACGCACACGTGGAGGTTTAACACCATTGGATAGAGCTTTAAATTGTCTACCTCCCCGATGCCAAAACTGGTTGACTCAAAACCTATTTATTATAAGAAATTTTGCGAAAAAAACTGCCTTTAAGAGCAAAATAACGTGTTTTTCCCGTAAAAATCGACGCAAAACTGAACTTTTTCGAACTGTTCCACGTATTAGTAATTGACAATTACTAATTGTATATTTCATTTGGCTCAAGCCTGGCGTCGTTTACCTGGACACCTCATACAGCACCTCATTGGAAAGTCAGCCAAAAGCGAGTTTTGTGAAGATTACACGTTTACCCCATGACTGTTGGACAGACGTCACACTGGATGAAAAACCGTTGACTCAAAACCTATTTTTTATAAGAAATTTTGACGTATTTAAAGAGTAACGTTGACAATTACTAATTGTATATTTCATTTGGATCAAGCCTGGCGTCGTTTACCTGGACACCTCATACAGCACCTCATTGGAAAGTCAGCCAAAAGCGAGTTTTCTGAAGATTACACGTGGATGTGACCCCACTTCACAACGCACACGTGGAGGTTTAACACCGTTGGATAGAGCTTTAAATTGTTCTACCTCCTCGATGCCAAAACCGGTTGACTCAAAACCTATTTTTTATAAGAAATTTTGCGAAAAAAAACTGCTTTTAAGATCAAAATAACGTGTTTTTCCCGTAAAAATCGACGCAAAACTGAACTTTTTCGAACTGTTCCACGTATTAGTAATTGACAATTACTAATTGTATATTTCATTTGGGTCAAGCCTGGCGTCGTTTACCTGGACACCTCATATAGCACCTTATTGGAAAGTCAGCCAAAAGCGAGTTTTCTGAAGATTACACGTGGATGTGACCCCACTTCACAACGCACACGTGGAGGTTTAACACCGTTGGAGTAGAGCTTTAAATTGTCTACCTCCCCGATGCCAAAACCGGTTGACTCAAAACCTATTTTTATAAGAAATTTTGCGAAACAAACTGCCTTTAAGAGCAAAATAACGTGTTTTTCCCGTAAAAATCGACGCAAAACTGAACTTTTTCGAACTGTTCCACGTATTAGTAATTGACAATTACTAATTGTATATTTCATTTGGGTCAAGCCTGGCGTCGTTTACCTGGACACCTCATATAGCACCTCATTGGAAAGTCAGAGAAATGCTTTCTGAGTCGGACGAAGTGATTTCTGAAGATTACACGTGGACGTGACCCCACTTCACATCGCACACGTGGAGGTTTTACATGTCAACCTCCCCGATGCTCAAACAAGAATTTTATAGCAGCTCCAACAGCTAACAAATATAGTCAAAGTTAAAGTTTTGAGAATTTTTCAAAATTCAGAATTGTTTGTTTCGAATCGGATGATTGTCCTTTTTAAAGTCATGCTCTAGAATCCACACGTACAATAACAACTTCCTTTTAACATCACAGTTCTTCAACGGTCACCTCGAAACCAATTTTTGAATAAGACATTTTGCAAGAAACCAGCGTTTAAAAGCATAAAACGTGTTTTTTCCCAAAAATCGACGTAAAACTAAACTTTTTCGAAGTTTTCCAGGCAGGAATGATTCAAATCTCGGCCCAGAACACGTCAAAGGTTGCGTATCCTGGTTTAAACTTACTATTCGGTGATTACGTGGAAATAGGCTATGTATGGGAATCCCCCACGTAGCTCTCCGGCCGAAGAACAATTTGTTAATTAAAATGTTTAATAGTTGGCTCGAGTATATGATTAGAATCTTAATCGTAATTGTATATTTGATTTGGTTAAAGTTTCGGGCGTAGTTTTCCTGGACACCTCATACAGCACCTCATTGGAAAGTCAGCCAAAGTCTCTCTCTAAGCGAGACAAAGCGACTTTTTCTGAAGATAACACGTGGACGTGACCCCACTTCACAATACACACGTGGAGGTTTTCCTTCTAGATTTGAAGGGGAAAAGTCAACTCGAGCCCAAAGTTTAAGCGGTAACGCGATAAATAAAACAACAGTAAGAAAAGTTGAAGAGGTGGAAAAAAAGGACGCGTCGGTCTCTAGAGGGTTAAGGGTTGAACTCCTTGACAGTGACGTGTAAACGGTGGCACATGGGAGGGAGCACATAGAGCACTTTCATATAAGACCTCGAAAGACCCTTCTGAATAGGGAATAAACGATGCAAATTATTACACAACGGTTTCACTACGTTACGTTATCGTATACTCGATGGAAAGGATAGAAATTTCAATTGAAAAATTATTGTGCGAATGAAGAGCTACGTGGGTGATTTTCATTAAACGGGACAATCGCTGTCCTTCGTTGATAAATAATTTTCGGTTCAACTGTTCCGAAAATTATTTTTGCAATTATTATGTGGTAACCAGGCCTACTTGTGGTCTGTCCGTGAGTCAGAATTTGAACTTAATCCGAAATTTTTTCCGCTCAAAGTACGTTTTACCGGAAATATTTTAACTAGATTTTTTTAGAATTAGTTACTGGATGTTAGTGCGCTTACAAGTGAGACTAACTTTTAGATCTGTACGAATCAACTGCTCAAAGTTTGTCCCAAACCTTCTGTCTCATTGTCATGGGTTTGAAGGAAATCGTCGTAACTCTCTCAAATGAGGGCATTTTTTTGGGAATTAAAAGTTTTTTCAGCGTTGGGTACCCTGCCCTTTGAGGAAACACCAAGCTTCCACCATTTCTATACAGTTGGGGCTCAAAAATGAAGTTAGCCGTTTGTAAAACAGGTGTGTACGTTTCATACTTCTCATTGTTATGGGTTTGAAAATCACTCTTAATCAATCTTATTGATTCTTTTAGCATTCATTTTGGGATAGAGATGTAAAAACTCTATTTAATGCAAGTTTCAATTTCTATAAGTGTTCATTAGACTCCTAATTGCAGAAGGTTTAATGTTGATTTCTCACTGTCCTGGCGATTTTAAACTTCATCATTGTGGCTTCCACGAAAGCCGTCATGGCAGTTTGAAACAATTTGTTTTTTCAAGTTTGGTATTTGATACTAAATAAATACTAATATCAGATTGTGATACTTGTTCTAGCACAAAGTCAGGAAAAACTGAGATCAGATTCTGTCTCAACCTTACCTACACATCATTTACGTAATTCTATCGTTATTTGGTTGAAAAAGTTCATTGTCATGGATACGTATCATTGTCGTGGCCTATAAAATTTTAAAACGTGAATTTTGAGGAAACAAACGCAAATCATGCGTGCTTGTACATCACTATACCGTTACAGTAACATCTAGATTGTGTAATAAAAAAATCATAAATTTAGGAGAACAAAATCGTCCCGTTAAATGAGAATCACCCACATAGAGAATTCAGTGGTTCTTAAAGATTAAAAAAAAATAAAGAATATTTAAAATAGGTATTTAAAGTATCTGTGAAGAGGTGTCATGTCCACGAGAATCTTAGGAAAGTCACTTCGTCCAACTTAGAAAGCGTTTCGCTGACTTTCCAATGAGGTGCTATATGAGGTGTCCTGGTAAACGACGCCAGGCTTGAGCCAAATGAAATATACAATTAGTAATCGTCAATTACGATGAATATTGTAATTGTAATCGTGTACTCGATGCAACGAATACAAATTTTAATTAAAAACGCTGCAAATTCTTTCACTGGGGTTTATTATTGAATTTATTATTGATTATTGAATTTCAGGAGATGCATAGAGCACGTAAATCGGTTCTCAACCAAAATACCTATTTGGATTGATCAGTTGATCATGTTTGTGTGCCTCCTGAAATTCAATAATCGCCCTATCACCTGTGAAACACGCACGATCCAAAGCTTAGTAGAAATTCAAACCATGAATGCAAGTTGAATGAATAAAATTGAATAATTAACCCCAGTGAAAGAATTTGCAGCGTTTTTTGTTTATGTGCCCTAGCAAAGACATGAAAATGTCAACAACACGGAATTGATTGCATAAAAACGGGTAGTTTTGCGTCGATTTTCTCACTCTGAATTGGTCCGAAATTTAGAATGAAATTTGAAATTTTTTCGAAAATTACCTTCGGATGGTCTCTGACGGGGACGACGACGCGGATCGTCACTTTGATGGGTTTGTCTCTGGTGATGTCGACCATTCGCCTGCTCTCGTCCTTCACTGGGCGACCGTTTCTCGCTTCTGCAAAAGAACGAAACGAATTAATCGATGAACAAAACAGGAAGACAAAATCACAAAACAAACTTATTGGTTGTTTCAAATTTTTTCGCTCACCCCCCCCCCCCCCTCTCCCTACCAAAAAAACAATGTGTATAATTACTCATTTTAAAGTTTTCCACGAATAATTTCCAAATCTGGAATGATAAATTGTATTAAGGACCTTCGTAAATGAGACTTTATTTATCTCAATTAGAAATTGTGAATTTAAACAAGAATTTGATGATAATAGGTTTTGAAATTTCACTGATATTATTCTGAATGCTGATGTAGCTGAGGCTGGAAATTTCAGGAGAAGATTCAAGATGAGGTTTTGAAAATTGTGAAAATCTTCGTCTGATATCTCACAATTGGTGGGATAAAGTGATTGGTGAAATTGGGCATTTTACAGTTGTTCGCGAATAATTTCCAAACCTGGAATCAATTGTGAACGATAAATTGTATTAAGGACGGTAGTAAGTAGGAAAAACGCTGCAAATTCTTTCACTGGGGTTTATTATTCAATGATTCATGATTTGAATTTCTACTAAGCTTTGGAGTGTGCGTGTTTCACAGGTGATAGAGCGATTATTGAATTTCAGGAGATATGCAAAGAGCACGTATACCTATTTGGATTGATCAGTTGATCATATTTGTGTGCCTCCTGAAATTCAATAATCGCTCTATCACCTGTGAAACACGCACACTCCAAAGCTTAGTAGAAATTCAAATCATGAACGCAAGCCAATTGAATAATAAACCCCAGTGAAAGAATTTGCAGCGTTTTTTATGGTTATCAGAATACTTCAACCCGTGTATCGGCTACAAAGCCTTTTAGGAGTTCACTCCAGTATCCATATTTCTACATCACTAGGTTACTGATATCAACACAAAAACAATAATAAACCAAAATAACGCGAATGTTGGCACCATAAATCGGGCCATACATCGGGAATGGTTTGAGCTACGGACCTGGGGAAGGGCTCATTCGATTCCTCGTGGAAAGTTCTTCAAAAAAGTACAAATTTAGGCCGCCTTGACTTTTTTTGAGGTTTTTATTGATTTTACAAAACTTTGATAACCCTTAAAGGGCACTTTAAATTAAGTGAGAGAGCTGGCTAAAGAATTGGGGCGTTGTCGGACCAATGGATTTTTCCTGAAAATTTCAGATTTTTTGCTCCTGCCGCTCGGGAGAAATCGTGCGTACGGCGGACGGACGAAAAATTTTTTATTGCCGATTCGGATTCTACACCCTTTGAAACGTAATCCATGAAATTTTCAGGGGGGGTTAGAATTTTTTTTCAAGAGCGATTACAATGGTTTATTATTGAATAACAAACCAAAAGAACCTTGATTCGATTGTTAGTCACTAAATCACTAAATTCCAGGATTCCATTCCAGGGTTGAAACACTTCAATAGGAGTCACAGATCATTGAAATGTTACAGATAGGAAAGAAGCTCTCTGTCACTTCCAACTAGCCTGAAAACGGTTCATCTACGCCAGGCAAAGAAGCTACAGTTTTGATGCTTGGAAGTCACTAAATTCCAGGATTCCATTCCAGGGTTGAAACACTTCAATAGGAGTCACAGATCATTGAAATGTTACAGATAGGAAAGAAGCTCTCTGCCACTTCCAAATAGCCTGAAAACGGTTCATCTACGCCAGGCAAAGAAGACACAGTTTTGATGCTTGGAAGTCACTAAATTCCAGGATTCCATTCCAGGGTTGAAACACTTCAATAGGAGTCACAGATCATTGAAATGTTACAGATAGGAAATAAGCTCTCTGCCAGCTCCAAATAGCCTGAAAACGGTTCATCTACGCCAGGCAAAGAAGACACAGTTTTGATGCTTGGAAGTCACTAAATTCCAGGATTCCATTCCAGGGTAGAAACACTTCAATAGGAGTCACAGATCATTGAAATGTTACAGATAGGAAAGAAGCTCTCTGGAACTTCCAAATAGCCTGAAAACGGTTCATCTACGCCACGCAGAGAAGTTACAGTTTTGATGCGTGGAAGTCACTAAATTCCAGGATTCCATTCCAGGGTTGAAACACTTCAATAGGAGTCACAGATCATTGAAATGTTACAGATAGGAAATTAGCTCTCTGTCACTTCCCAATAGCCTGAAAACGGTTCATCTAAGCCAGGCAAAGAAGTTACAGTTTTGATGCTTGGAAGTCACTAAATTCCAGGATTCCATTCCAGGGTAGAAACACTTCAATAGGAGTCACAGATCATTGAAATGTTACAGATAGGAAAGAAGCTCTCTGCCACTTCCAAATAGCCTGAAAACGGTTCATCTACGCCAGGCAAAGATTGTACAGTTTTGATGCTTGGAAGTCACTAAATTCCAGGATTCCATTCCAGGGTTGAAACACTTCAATAGGAGTCACAGATCATTGAAATGTTACAGATAGAAAGAAGCTCTCTGCCACTTCCAAATAGCCTGAAAACGGTTCATCTACGCCAGGCAAAGAAGACACAGTTTTGATGCTTGGAAGTCACTAAATTCCAGGATTCCATTCCAGGATTGAAACACTTCAATAGGAGTCACAGATCATTGAAATGTTACAGATAGGAAATAAGCTCTCTGCCACTTCCAACTTGCCATACTTCAAAACGCGCCAAACCGCCAGAAAACGTTTGAGATTTGCCAGCCGAAGCCAGCACTATATCGACCCCATCACGCGATCGAATAGAAAAAAAAAGTCCCCTTCACGTTTTATTGGGGCCCTTTGCGCCCGTCGAGGTGATTTAGGGTTAAAAGGCGAAAGATAACCTCAACCGCATATCAGAAGTGCAGAAGTGAAAGGGGGAAAGAAGTTGACGTGTTGAAACCCGTCGTGACAGGTACGGACGGGCACCGTCGCGTGCCGCCATCTTGTGATTTGAGAATCGCAATTTGCTTTGGGGTTTTTCCCCTCTCGTCGTCGCTTATCTGAAGAATCCGATCGGCCGTATTTTTTTTCGTTGAAGGGGTTGGTTCGGGGGTTGCAAGTGGAAGGTTTAGGGGCGGCTTCGGAAAGAATATAAAAATGTGGGGGTCACAGGCGGTTTATATAAAATTAAATAATAAAATAAATATTAGTAATATTATGTTATTATACCCCCATTCTACATTTGATTTCTTACCATTACTAAGCATCCTCAGCTGATCAATTTATTTCAAGATATCCATGTGTGTGTAAGGTAACGGCACCGGTAGTGGCCACTGCTCCAGTAGTGGCCATTTTAAAGTTTATATTTGAGAAATAAGGATTCCCGGTCTCCTAGTGGCTTCAAACTTGCAGGAGGTACAGCTCATGTCATCTTGTAGTCAGAGGTTGAACTAGGAGTGCGCAGAGCATCATTGGAAATTGTGGTAAACTTCTCAATATGACCGTCCCTAGTTTCCTCGTTTGTTGGGCTGTATCCTAGAGCTTCTACTGGATAGAATCAATTTTGTTCATCTGGTATTGAATTTAATGATATTAAACACGTAAGGAGGGCAAAATGTCAAGTGGCCACTACTGAGACATGCACGTGGCCACTACTGGAAATTTCGTAATTTGATGTGGCCACTACTAGATCAAAATAAAGGTGTGAGAAAAAATTAATAAAAAATAGAAAAAATTGTTCTTTTGATAGTTTTAGGCAATGGATATGTTAGGGAAGAGTCGGGCTATATTCTAAATGAGTCCTGAAGAAAGTCAGTACTACTGTTGGCCCACAATTGTCAAAACTAAAGAAAAAAATTCTTAACTGTGGCCACTACCGGTACCGTTACCTTATATGTATTGTTTTTTTTTTTTTTTTTTCAATTGGCCTTCGAATCAAATGTAGAATGTTCAAGAATGTGCTTTTTTACATATATGTATATATATTAATTTCAATTTGGTACAGTTCAATATAACAATCTTGTAACTCCTGATCTCCTGACAATTTTATAAATTTTGGAGATCAGAAATAGCCATTTAATTTTTAAGGGTATTCATTTTACAGGTTCTAATACTGGTATGGCAATAAGAAATATTGTGAAATTACTAACCCATTCCATTTTGTATTTTTTTTCCTAAAGTAGTTGTTTTCTACTAAAAAATAAAATTCCACTCGCATTTTGTTTTAGCCTTTGAACAATTTTGAAGTGTGTGTGTCATTTGTTTTCAGGTTATAGTCCGATTTTTTGAAATTTTCGGAATGTGAAAATTTTTTTGTCTCCAAAATCAACAATTCCACTCGCATTTTGCGTTTTAGACCTTTCTGAACAATTTTGGTTCCGTGTCTGTCTGTCTGTCAGCAAACCCTTGTTACGGGCAAAACTACACGAAGTTATAGTTCGATTTTGATGAAATTTTCAGGGATTGTGCGGGTTGGGGTGTAGATGGTCCCCTATGAGTTTCATAACCCCCGGAACAATAGTAGCCTCTGCGCATGCGCAAACGTGAAATCCTAGCCACAAGCATAACTCGGGAGTTCTTGACCGATTTCGATGAAATTTTCAGGGATTGTTCGAATTATTCGGTATATTTTATAGTTTGTTCAATAGTTGAACATGCCTACCTTTATTTTCTCAAGTTATGCTCCTGCATAACAATAAATTTACCCTAATTCAATACTTACTTGGCCTAATTGAACGAAGTTATTTAGTCAATAATAATTTTCAATGATCTATACAGTCATGTTATGGATACGAGGAAACTATGTTCCACACCCACTTGGTAGATGTTTTTTTAGATTTCGACCACATTTTTGAAATCAGCATCGAATTCGCAGCGTTTTTTCCCTTATTTATCGTCATTTTTGCGGTAGTTATGAGTGACACGGCGGAAGGACATTGCATTTTTTGAATCTAGACATGAAAATTTCAAAGTTTTGTTGGTTCGATTTGACTTTAGTTGAGCAAAGATTTGATGGTTAGGCTATCGGGAAGGGGATTAAGAGCTGAGAATCAAGGATTATGGTTATTTTCTGGCTTTTAATTGAGGATTATGGGCTGTTTTTAATTTGTTTCGTGGAAAACTAGGAGAAAATACGTGAAAACGGGGTTGATTAGCGATGAAAAACACCGGGAGGTGGGGGAAGGAAAAGTTTACACGATGAGGGCTGTTTCGAAAGGGAGGTGTTGCCGTCGAGAGGTGAACTTAGATGGGTAAAGTTCTGTAGAGAGATTCCCCACTCTCTTAATCAACGATCTCTCTAAAGACGAAGTGAATATGATGACGGGAGAAAGAAGGAAGGAGATACGGACGGGGGAAGTGATGGAGATAGACAGAGAAAGGATGTTTTAGGGGAAGCAATTAAAGTCTCGTTCGCGAAGACTTTTCGTGAGATGGAGTGAGAGGGAGTCATCAAGAGGGGTATGCGAGGGAGAGAGATAGACCGAAACATTCAAATTCAGGACAGTGTTAGTTAAATCGATCACTGCTGGTTTACAATCAATGTTTAAATTACATAACGGATACATTTATAGTTATATGTACTAGCTAACTTGGTGATAAAAAAGTAGAAATTAAGGGTTGTATGTATTTTTTATATGGCACATTATAAAAAAAACGAAAACAACAAATTTCGTCCAAAAATTTAAATAACAATGTTAAGGGTAAACAACCTTTACTCACTTAGGGATATGAAAAATAGATGCTCATATAAAATTTGGTAAAAAATCGAATTAGTTGAACTGTAATGTCAATTCTCTAATGATGATTGTTGATGATGGAAACTGGCTTCTGTTGATACGAAATATGATGCCGATTTCAAAAATGTGGTCAAAATCTAAAACGCTGCAAATTCTTTCACTGTGGTTTATTATTCAATCGGCTTGCGTTCATCATTTGAACTTCTACTAAGCTTTGGAGTGTGCGTGTTTCACAGGTGATAGAGCGATTATTGAATTTCAGGAGATATGCATGGAGCACGTGAATCTGTTCTCAAATAAAATACCTATTTGGATTGATCAGTTGATCATATTTGTGTGCCTCCTGAAATTCAATAATCGTTTTTGTTTCTATCAAACCTAGTGATGAAACATGAACGCAGACTCCAAAGCTTAGTAGAAATTCAAATCATCGTACGCAAGCCAATTGAATAATAAACCCAAAAATCAGTGAAAGAATATCTCCTGAAATTCAATAATCGCTCTATCACCTGCGGAAAACACGCACCCCAGTACAGATTCAATAATTCCAATAATAATAAACCCCAGTAAAGAATACCCCCAGTAATAATATTGAATAATATTTACCTATATATTATCAGAATGCTTCAACCCGTGTATCGGCTACTAACTACACTACAAGTATTCCCATCGGCTATCACTGCGGTATCCACATTCACTACAACTGGACGCTATCGGCCTGACATCACTAGGTTACAAACAAACAATAATAAACCAAAAAACGCAAATGTTGGCACCATAAATCGGGCCATACATCGGGAATGGTTTGAGCTACGGACCTGGGGAAGGGCTCATTCGATTCCTCGTGGAAAGTTCTTCAAAAAAAGTCCAATTTAGGCCGCCTTGACTTTTTTTGAGGTTTTTAGGGATTTTACAAAACTTTGACAACCCTTAAAGGGCACTTTAAATTAAGTGAGAGAGCTGGCTAAAGAATTGGGGCGTTGTTCCTGAAAATTTCAGATTTTTGCTCCAGCCGTTTGGGAGAAATCGTGCGTACGGACGGACGGAAAATTTTTTATTGCAGATTCGGATTCTACACCCTTTGAAACGTAAACCATGAAATTTTCAGGGGGGTTAGAATTTTTTTTTTCAAGAGCGATTACAATGGTTTATTATTGAATAATAAACCAAAACGTGAATTTTAATACGTCAAAAACACCTAAGACTGGCGTTTTTGACAGGTAATTTTTCAAAATTTCCCGGGGGAGGACCCCCGAACCCCTCTCCTTTGCTGTATTCTTCCTTTCTCTGCACTTGCTGTCACCTCATCAGACAACCTAGATCCTCTGGAAACCATGTTAGGATTCTATCGAACCCTGTAACTGAATTCTAAACAGCCCGAATCCCCCGTTAACTGTGATCGCGCGGAATCATTAATTCGCAATAGCGTCTCTCTCTCCCCCTCCTGGGAACAACGGCTTTCGCTATAACGAATTCCCCGTTCGGAAACAGGTTAAGTGGCTATGGAAACAGCGTTGAAACCTCCCCAGGTTAGACGGGGGCTTAACAAGTTCGATCCTGCATTCAACAAGGCTCCCGCTCCATCACTTTAGGGGTCTTTGTTTGCCATTGGCGCTCAAGGGGTTAACACGAAGGTGGGCGCTTTGAAGTGAACATTTACACAGAGAGAAATCAACATTGCGCGTTGAATTAATACAAATTCTCATCGCTCCGACAGTTGTAGCGTTCGGAGAGGCATCTGAATTCTCGATTAAACTAGTTCGCCCATGTATACATATATATTTTGTTTATTGAATAGTAAACAGACAGATATAAAGATGAAAGAATTTGTTGATATTTTTCGTTGACGAGAAGAAAACCAGATCTGAATACTCGAGAATTTATTTTTCTTCTAATTTTTGGCCAAGATTCTTTTGAAATATTAACGAATTCTTTAGGAGAGAGAGGAGATGCAGTTCTATTGGTCGGGGAGGTGAAAGGGGGTCGAACGATATTGGTGAAAAATCAGATGAACGTAATAGAATTTTGGGGGGATCATGACCCCCTTGACCCCCCCCCCCCCTGGGACCGCCCATGATCAGAGCTGACTGATACTTTGTAGCCGATATTTTTGGTTTTCAAAATCAGTTGTATTTTTGATGGCCAGTAACGTTTACTGGTTACAGCTCTGAAATCATCTTGTAGTCAGAGGTTCCGAACTTTTGATTTTGCGCGCGAACGGAAATTGTTAAACTTCTCAATATGACCGTCCCTAGTTTCCTCGTTTGTTGGGCTGTATCCTGAGCTTCTACTGGATAGAATCAATTTTGTTCATCTGCGTATTGAATTTAATGATATTAAACACGATATCTAGTGGAGGGCAAAATGTCAAGCGGCGAATTTGACGACGTGGCCACTACTGGAAATTTCGTAATTTGATGTGGCCACTACTAAATCAAAATAAAGGTGTGAGAAAAAATTAATAAAAAATAGAAAAAATTGTTCTTTTGATAGTTTTAGGCAATGGATATGTTAGGGAAGAGTCGGGCTATATTCTAAATGAGTCCTGAAGAAAGTCAGTACTACTGTTGGCCCACAATTGTCAAAACTAAAGAAAAAATTCTTAACTGTGGCCACTACCGGTACCGTTACCTTACGCGATATGTTCGAGCCAAGCGCGACATACAAAACTCGTGCGAATACGCGTCGAAAGAATCGCATCAATTTAAAATAGAAGGGAACGGGGTTGTTTTCACCCGTTTTTTTTTTGTATTTCGAAAGAGAAACGTCGGCGAATGCCTCCGAGGCACGAAATAATTGGAACCCCGAAAAATTCGTCGCAAAAACGTTGGTTTGAATTCCAGCGTGCCCCTCGTTCTCTATCAAGTTCCTGCCACTTCATCGCTTTATTGTGTTTCTTCTTTGTCCCTTTTTCTTTTCATAAAAGGACGGATCAAGAGGCAACGAACAACAGCACGAAACAACAAGGGAGAGAGTCTTTTTTTTTGTTTTCGTTTTATTTTTAAAATCTCGACGAAAGAAACGACGTGAATTGAGTGAAAACGGAGGCTTTTAGAGGGGAAAGAAGCTTTTTAAAAAGGTGTTTCGTGAGGGGTAGTCAGTCACAAGCAGAAAAACGCAGCAAATTCTTTCACTGGGGTTTATTATTTGAATTTGTACTAAGCTTTGGAACATGCGTGTTTCACAGATGATAGAGCGATTATTGAATTTCAGGAGATATGCATAGAGCACGTAAATCCGTTCTCAACCAAAACACCTATGTGGATTGATCAGTTGATCATATTCGTGTGCCTCCTGAAATTCAATAATCGCTCTATCACCTGTGAAACACGCACACTCCAAAGCTTAGTAGAAATTCAAATCATGAACTCAAGCCGATTGAATAATAAACCCCAGTGAAAAAATTTGCAGCGGTTTTTGTGGTTATCAGAATGCTTCATCCCGTGTATCGGCTGTAAACCCTTTTAGGAGTTCACTCCAGTATCCACGTTCACTACATCACTAGGTTACTGTAATCAAAACAAAAACAATAACAAACCAAAATAACGCAAATATTGGCACCATAAATCGGGCCAATGGTTTGACCTACGGACCTGGGGAGGGGCTCATTCGACTCCTCATGGAAAGTTCTTCAAAAAAAGTCCATATTTAGGCCGCCTTGACTTTTTTCTGAGGTTTTTAGGGATTTTACAAAACTTTGACAACCCCTAAAGGGCACTTTAAATTGAGTGAGAGAATTGGGGCGTCGTCGGACCTGGATTTTTCCTGAAAATTTAAGATTTTTTGCTCCAGCAGTTTGGGAGAAATCGTGCGTACGGACGGAAAAATTGTTATTGCAGATTAGGATTCTACACCCTTTGAAACGTAAACCATGAAATTTCAGGGGGGGTTAGATTTTTTTTTTTTTTTTTTTTTTTCAAGAGCGATTGCAATGGTTTATTATTGAATAATAAACCAAAAAAGTTAGAGAGGAGGTGTAGGCAAAACTCATTCATACCAAAAAATAGAAACTCAGGGATTCAAAATGAATTTGGTCACCTCACATCCTACTATTTGTGGATGATAGATAGGTTATGCGTATGACGATGCCCTGCGCATGATTTGTGGCCGGATAAAACGTTCGATCAGATGAACTAGGCAACAGGGTGGTCTCTCCCTTCTGACTTCGGTTTTCCCGAGGACGTGACAGCGTGATATATCGCACGGCTAGAAGGAAAACCCTTTTCCTCCCTTTTAACCTAAGACTTTTCCTCAACCCCTAACCAACTCACACCCGAAAACCCCACGAATCCTTTACAACTCGGGGCCACCCCTATCTCCTCCCCGTCCGGGATCTACCCTAAAAACCCAGGAATCAACCCTTCCCAGTTGTGGGGAAACCATCCCCTATTTATACTCCCACGGACTTCTTTTCGTTCTTTTTTTTTACCACCCTTTGCAAGGAAAGTCGATACAGTTGGGGGGATGAAACCACTTGTTGGTCCTCAACCCTTCTGCACTCTCGTATCCTTCGTGTTCTACCTTCACCGACGAACCTCCCCGATACCGACGACCCCGAAGAGTCCGGGCGAATCCTTTTTTTTTTCCTGAAAGTCCCTCGCGGTGCCGAAGTGAAACCCAACGAAAGGTTTTCCGCTGAAACCCATCAACCGATGTTATTGATTGCCCTGTCGCCTCTCGTCTACCCTCTCGTCCCACACTTTTCCTCGCCAACGCCCACGCTTTTCCTCCTTTACACCTTGGGAAAACCAAAGGATCGACTTTTCTCGATCGTCCCACCTATTTTCTTTTACGCGAGGCTACTCCCACGGTCCGTGTTTTTTTCCTGTACAGCTCCCGCCCACGTGTACCACCTCCACCTGTCCACGTGTCACCCTCTGTAACCACCACCTGTACACAGCTCAATTGAATGTGGAAGGTCAGTCATTTGTTAAGAAAATATAGGGATCAAAAATTGAAAAAAATTTCTTTTGGAATGCAGAAATATAGGTTTTTATGGCACGAAACTTGACTTTCTGGAGGGAGAAAATCTTTAAATTTTCCTCAGATTTGACAGCTTTCAGCCTGTTTTGGGATGAAAGAGTTTAAGTTCAAATATTTTCAGAAAACCGATTACTTTTTTGTTGAACTTTTTAGGTGTAATTAGGGGCCTCAGAAATTGGTTTTTGGTTATGAAAATGCACATACGTGCAGGAAATTTAACGAAGAATTCGAAAATGTGGTCGAAAATGGGAAAAAACCGTTTATGAGTGCAGAAATGTGGGATTTTATGGCAGAAAACGTATCATGAAATCTTCAAAAAATCACATTTTAGGAGCTAATTTAAACCATCAAAACGATGTTATTGGTCGTCCCACGTTTTTTCTTTTACGTGAGGCTGTTTTTTCCTGTACAGCTCCCGCCCACGTGTACCACCTCCACCTGTCCACGTGTCACCCTCTCCAACCACCACCTGTACACAGGTGCATTGAAAGAACCTTAAACGAAGTGTACCCCATCAAACAGCTTACTTTGAACTACTCGTTCTTGATAATCAGTGATGCCGATAGCGTCGAGTTGTAGTGAATGTGGATACTGGAGTGATAGCCAATAGGGATACTTGTAGTTTATAGCCGATACACGGGTTGAAGCATTCTGATATGCATGAAACGCTGATGATTTAGAGGTAAATATTATTCAATATTATTAGTGGGGTAAATATGCATTCTTTCTCTGGGGTTTATTAAAATTCTAACCCCCCCTGAAAATTTCATGGTTTACGTTTCAAAGGGTGTAGAATCCGAATCTGCAATAAAAACGCTGCAAATTCTTTCACTGGGGTTTATTATTCAGTTGGCTTGCGTTGATGATTTGAATTTCTACTAAGCTATGGAGTGTGCGTGTTTCACAGGTGATAGAGCGATTATTGAATTTCAGGAGATACGCATAGAGCACTTAAATCGCTTCTCAACCAAAATACCTATTTGGATTGATCAGTTGATCATATTTCTGTGCCTCCTGAAATTCAATAATCGCTCTATCCCTGTGAAACACGCACACTCCATAGCTTAGTAGAAATTCAGATCATCAACGCAAGCCAATTGAATAATAAACCCCAGTGAAAGAATTTGCAGCGTTTTTTCACCAACGTACACGTATTTTGTACCAATGAAGGCTTGTCGTTATAAATTCTCTCTCTCTCTCTCTCTCTCTCTCTCTCTCTCTCTCTCTCTCTCTCTCTCTCTCTCTCTCTCTCTCTCTCTCTCTCTCTCTCTCTCTCTCTCTCTCTCTCTCTCTCTCTCTCTCTCTCTCCCCCCCTCACTCCTACTCTCTCTCTTTCTCTCTCTCGTACTTGTCACTTTCAGGTTAAGCGGATCTCGGGATCGGGGGCCGTCTAGCCAGGATGATGACGATGAGCCGGAGCCAATATCGTGACATCGTCGTCCGCCCTATTACCGGAGGTAAATATCAAAGTGCAGCTCGGAGGACCCCCGAGCGTTAAAAGCCCCCCTGGAACGGAGAGCGGAAGGGAGACCGCCGAAAAAGGAAGTCGAGGCCACCGCCATTGAAAGGCCATCAAATCAAAATGTTATCAAAACGTCAGAGGTTGAGGCTTCGCCCCGTTCTGGGGGTCTTTTGTCTTCTGTTCCTCCCGAACTGGGTTCACTATCGAAGTTTACCGCTTTGGAAAGTTTACTTCTGTGTACGAGGTCGCGTCCGCTCCTCTCGGTCAACGGGCCAGTTCAAAGGTCCAGTTTGTCAGGCGTGTACCCGTGTACAAAGGGGGTTCGCCAGGTGGTCGTAGGGACGGAATGACGCTGTTAGCAATAACCAGGAGCAATCTCACACGCGCAGTTCTCAAGAATCGTCAAAAGAACTGTTACACACACGGCAGCATGAAATCAACAGCAAACAACAATTTGGACAAAACCATCAGTTCTCGAGAATAGTCAAAAGAACTGCACACGAGCCAGCGTGATTTTAACAGCAAACCCTTGAGTCGACCCTCACAGCTTACAAACCCAAAGAAATTACACGTCAGCATTTGTGCTAATTCATGGCATATCCCAAAAAACAGTGTGGGGTAACAATGAATTTTCATTTGTTCTCTTGGATTGGAGCAGGGAACCAATAACCAACGCGCTTGTATTTGCAAAACACGAGGTTATTGGCGCTGGATGCCGTCAGCAAACTCTCGTCGATTGTATTTCCCCCGAGAGCGGATCATGTTAATTTTCCATCGCTTTTTCCTGCGATATCAACGTGATGCGCCGCATCTCGGGTGCGCTCTCAGGTTCCGTCATCCTGTCGCCAAGAGTTCATGGTATGAATCTCGATTTGAACGTCGTTGTTAGGTTTTAGGATTGTCGTTCAAATTCGTGGCTTTAAAAGCAACATTAATGCTAAAAAAAACTCCCGGTTACGACCTGATATCAGGTCGTATAGTGAAGGAGCTACCTGAAAAGGCATTACTTAAATTGCTTGACATAATCAATGCTATTTTTAAGCTGAAACATGTATCATCCCAATGGAAGGTTGCGGAAGTCATAATGATCTCCAAACCAGGAAAGTCGCTAAATGAGAAGACGGGGTACCGGCCAATATCCCTCCGCCCCGTTGTGTCGAAACTGTTCGAAAAGCTGCTTCTTAAACGACTAAAACCACTAATAGAAGATAGAAATTTGATCCCGAATTACTAATTCGGATTCAGACAACGACACTCTACAATAGATCAAGTCCATCGAATCACTAACATAATTGAGAGAGCCTTAGAAAGTGAAAAAAAAATGTGCCAGTATCTTCTTGGATGTGGCTCAAGCCTTTAACAAGGTTTGGCACGAGGGACTAGAGTACAAACTGCGCAGGGATCTCCCAAGACAGTACTACTTACTACTGAAGTCCTACCATGAAAATTGACATTTCAGGGTGAAGCAAGATGACCAATACTCCGGCTTGAAGCCCATAAAAGCAGAGGTCCCGCAGGGGAGTGTTTTAGGGCCAGTACTCTACCTCCTGTACACACGGGACTTACCCCAACAAAAAGGCACAACTGTTGCCACCTTTGCAGATGATACGGCTATCCTCTCTGTTGGAGATGATATAGAAGCTGCAACACGCAAACTACAGACGTCTACTACTGAGGTTTATAAATGGACCAAGATGTGGAGAATGAAGCTGAACGAATCAAAATCAGCCCACATCAACTTCACTAACCGAAAAGTCCCAATCTTGGATGTTGAGATCAATTCGAATAAAATACCGCATACTGAAGCAGTTAAATACTTGGGTTTGACATTTGACTCCAAATTAAACTGGAATAAACACATAGAAAAGAAGAAAGAAGAACTTAAAATCAAGTACAGAAGGTTGTATTGGCTAATGGGAAGGAATTCCCATCTCTCTCTTCACAACAAACTGCTTATATATAAGCAGATCCTTCGCCCTATCTGGACCTGTGGGATACAGATCTGGGGCTGTGCTAAGAAATCAAATATTAAGAAAATCCAAACATTTCAGAATAAAATACTGAGAAGTATAGTTGGAGCCCCTTGGCACATGCGAAACGATGATATTCATCGAGATTTGAGGATGGAGACAGTCTATGAAATTATTGCAAAATACGCAAGGAAGCATGAACATCGCCTCCACAAACACGAGAACCCGGAGATGCTCTACGTTTTGGACAACGAAGGTGAAATCCGACGTCTCAAGCGAAACAAACTACTGGATTTAGTTGTGCTGCGTGAATAGAAGTGCAATCGAACTCAGTGCTAATTAATTGAGCTATATAATAAAGGGCTAGATTTTGCTGTAAACCTACCCTCTTGGAGTGTACCTTTATTGATATGTAAAATTGCTGGATGAAATGTATTTGAT